>CM049379.1:29629918-30007594 GCA_026937815.1 Etheostoma perlongum
ATGCCTACATACAGATGTGAACGCTGGGTTTGTGGCAGAAAGAAATAGAGAGAGACACGAGAGAGAGCGAGAAAGAGCAAGAGAGAGCGAGAGAGGTTGTTTGTGTGTTACAGAGGGTAGCCTGTATCTGTAGCGTGTGACACACAGTGCTCTCTCTGCAGCAGCACGGCCACAGTTAAGGGACTTGTTCCAAGGGACAGAATAGCCTGTCTGTTTCCTGCTTCTTACTGACCGCTGATTGACAGCAGGGTTTCTTGTGTGCGTGCATGCGTGCGTGTGTGCATACGTGCGCGTGACTTCGTTGCTGTGTGTATGTGTGTATTAAAATGACAGATTGACAGAAACACACCACACGTCACATGAAGGAGGATGTAAAGAAGTTGCCATCACCACAGAATAAAGAGACCCAGCCTCCTGTCAAGTTGTCACTTATTTAACAGCATGTTTATCTGGTCTTTTTGTTCACAATATCACACTCATTTCACACACAAAGACACACAACACTGGGGAACACATGCACACATATCACACACATTCTCACAGACCAAACTGCCTCCATTTAAATAAACAATTTCTCCACAGAACATACTGTGGTATATTTATTCAGGGTGTCAAATTGCACACACGAACACACACACATATACATGCAGACATGCTGGTTTCAGCTGTCATGTTTCTGGAGTGTCAGGTAATGAAGAGCAGAGGTAGCTCACCTCTGACCTCTCTACTGTCCCTTGAGCTCATGAATACTGTAGACACATAATGTGTATCCGAGATTTCAACATCCAGACAGAGAATGACAGAGATCAATGTAGGCAGGGTCAAAGCGTGTGGAGGTCAAAGCGTCTGTAGAGGAGATAAAGAACAGATAATGATGAGAAAAACAGATGTTTGCACAGGAACAGTATAGGCTGAAGGATGTGGCTGGAGAATAGCAGAAGTTAAGATTGGTGTGTAGAAGTCTTTTTACCACATCAATGTAGACTCCACAAGAGCCTGTGCTTCTTTTCTAGTGGCTCAAATAAATGTGTCCTTTTTGAAAGTGAGCACATAAGAAGAAATCCAATCATGAAAAATGATCTATTATTGATGCACTATGTACAAAGTGTCCTTTTTGTATTGGATTGTGCCACTGTATGTGGATATTGAATGGTCTAAAAGGGAGGAATACACACCCATACTCATAACCCATGAGCCCTGGGATCGTTGTATCATTATGTGGAGTGGGTTGCCACTTAAGATAAATGAATATAGCCCATGTATTGTAGTCTGCTGACTGACCGCATAGCTAGATCTGATGAATTAGTGTGAATTTCAGCAATATCAGCACAGACATGACCAAACTCCTTATTTCATACTTGTTTTTCTATATAGGTACAGGCAAGGTTAGACATGTAGAAGGATCTTGCTGCTAAGTTTCTAATTGTACATACGTGTTATGTGAGTAGGAGGTTGTTTGAAATCTTTTTAAATTCATGGGGTATATGCATAAAGCAACAGGAGAAAGGAAAGAAACAAGTCAGGAGAAGGATACACTGTAAACGCTGTATTTTGAAAAGAAACGTACAACCACAACGCATGTTGGTATGGTTTTTGTTTCACTTTTCCCTTTTACAAAACAAGATATGACAGACATTGACAGACAGTGTGTTTGTTTCTGTTTATCTGAGTAGGTGGCACCATGTATGGCTGTACGTAAATGATGAATGGTACTGTGTAAAGCGCTTTGAGTAATCATTAACACTACAGTAGAACTACACTAGAAAAGCACTCCATAAATGCAATACATTTATGTATTTGGTAGAGCTCAAGGTGTTCTTTATGTGATTTCATTAACAAGAAACTCTGAGGGAGAGAGTAGAAAAGAAGTGGCGCCAGGAGACAGAAACAACAGAAACTGGACACATCATCGAGGGCGGCTGATAGAGACCCCCCTCCCCCCTCCGGCAACCCACCCCTCCACCCCCACCCCATCCCCCCCCAACCTCTCAGCCGCCCCGCCTCTGCAATGAGCCCCCAGACATTCACTGAAGGACTTAGCAGGAATCCCCCACAGACCCACGACAGACTGACTGACTCTAGATCACACACACACACACACACACACACACACACACATACATACACACATTCACATGCACTTACAGACAGTACAAAAATAATCCCAGTCTGGGGTATTACCATGCACACTATCTGCCCCAAAACATCACCTCATCTACTTATATCACACCACAGCACATGGCTTTAACACATGCTGTCATTTAAAAAGAGAAAGCAGCACTCATGGCTTCTGAATGGCTTACCCTTCTCTGATATACTTCACATACGCCACAATCATCTTCATTTCAACTTTTCATCCTGCATTCCGTTTTTATGTCATTGGTCTCATCGACTATTTTCTTTTCCTCCCCTGTTTTAATTTCTCTTTCACTCTCTCACACACACAAAACACATATTAGTATCCACATCCATGCAGTAACACACTCTTGGGTTTCCTGAAAGCACTTGCAGTGTAATTTCACGTTGACGGGTGATGCACAGGTGTCAGAAAGTGCAGATGACAGGAAAGGTCAGGAGTTCCTCAGCCTCTTGTTCATGACATTTGGTTCCCCTCAGTGTTCAATGAAGCGGTGCAGCAGCAAGGTGGGGCTTTCTTCCACCATTTCCCCTCAACATTAACATGGCACCCACTATTAGGGGTTTCCCTCAAACACACAGTGCCACATACAATGACACACCAAAGAAATGTGTGGCCGGCAATTGGAAGGCTACATTTCAATTATCAGAAATACTGAAGTCCTGAGTGTCTTCAAGGGACACTCACCAGGGGGAGATGGTAGAGATTAATTGGGGAAACACCTGCAGGAAGTTTCTGGGTATATTTATATATTCTGGGTTTACACTATCATAATCTTTAAAATCCCAATCCAGTACTCTATTACACAGCACTTCAATAACTCCTGTAAAAGTTTTAACTTATATATTTTTTTTCTACATTTTGGCAACTTTAAGGATCTCAATAGATATTGTTTGACCTGAATATCTGCTGAATATAATCTGAATATCTTCTGCGTCATTTGATGTGTTGTGGTAAGTCATTTCATGCCTCTGCAACAAGCTGAAGCGTCCTTATCTGAGGATGATTCAGCGGTTTCGATCAGTGCACACTTACGCATGAAAGAGCATTTCAAACAGCCGTATTATGTCAGCAGCAATTAAAATACTGTGTTCAGTGTAGATATTGCATGGTGCTAACAAAAGACTGGATGGCATCATTCAGAATATACTATAAAGAAAACCTGAAAATGTAAGGAAATAGTTTGACATTTTGTGAAATAGGCTTTTTGGCCTTCTCGCCGTGGGTTACATGAAAACATTGACACCACTCTCATATCTGTAGCCAACAGCCAATTAGCTTAGCTTAGCATAAAGACTGGAAACAGCAAAACAGCTAGCCTGGCTCTGTCCAAATGTCACAAAATCCCCTACCAGCACTTCTAAAGCTCACTTACTGAAGTTTAGAGGGGCCTGTAGGCAGGTTTTGTGACCTTTGTACAGTCCCAGGCTAGCTGTTCCATCCTGTTTCCAGTCTTTATGCTAAGCTAAGCTAACTCTTAAATTTTGAACTATTACTTTTATCTACCCCAGACCAACAACAAAGGAGTGGTGTTTCCCCTTTATTGCCAGTTCAGGCTGACGTACAGTTCAGCACGAAGCTGCTGGCAGATTTGCTATGTCATGATGGCTGCTCAGGACACATGATCCTCTCCGCAGCGTGCGCTCTGCCGGTTTCTGTATCAGGTCAAGCTCGTTGTCAAGAATGCCGTCTATTTCCAGTTGACCTGCCGTGGCAGCTAAACCCGGGTTATGCGATTAGGGCTGCCACAGTGGAGGAAGAGGAGGGTGAGGAAGATGAGTGTGGGGTTTCCTGGGAAGCTCCCAGTGAGACATCTGCTGCCATCACTCTCATCACCCTCCCACTCCCTCCCTCCCCCCCTCCCTACTCCACCATCACACTGTCTATCTGCCATTTCTCCCTTTCTGTCTCAGAGATGGCTCTTTGTGGCGAGCAGCAGCGTTCCACTGAATAATTTAGAATAATTGAGAACGATTCCCAGAAGTAACTTCTGTGTTTGTGAAACCATGCCTTGTGTCCTTGTCCCTAGTACAGATTAGAGTTTATAGCAGCTGAGTGAATTATGTGATATGAAGACATCACATCATGGGATAGGTGCAACTTTTATATAATTGTCATCAAAAATTGTAGAGTTAAATCCTGCTGTTTAAAAAAAACAACCTACAGCTGTCTAAACCGGGGTAATTCTTTTTTCTTCTTCTGCTGCTGGACTTTTGGGCCAGCTGTCTCACGCCCACTCAGTCACACACAAATGCACAATCTCACACACCAAAACAGCCAGAACGTCATTTACAGTTCAGTGTGATGTCAGGGGGATTTGATCAGTTGTTTTTCTCAGAAAAACAGTTTCTACTCCATTTTTGATTTAATATCTAATTCAATAAGCTCTGAGTTGAAGCGTATTGCTTTGCTGAGACTGCATTCTTAACCTCTCTTGAATGGTATATATATGGTGTGTAGGCTGAGGCCATGGTGGTAAGTGACTAACCTTTCAGGTGCTTTATGTTTGCTGGGATCAAGAGGGTTCGATCTGTCCAGTTTTAAGTGTGTCTGTTTTGTGGGTATTTTAAGTCTCGCCATCTCTATTAAAGTCATCAGAGTTGTCAAAGAGTCATCAAAAATCAGCCTAACAGCACCTCTAAATTACCATGTTATATCGTGTCTGTTAATTCTTTACAAAACAGCTATCTCACTCATATTTTACCAAAAAACTACAAAGATGCCAGATTCATAATGAGATGAGAGTATAGTAAATGAGCAAAACACAAGACAGTTGGTTTTTAAAAACCTATAATGTACCACTATGTGCAGTGCAGTTTTAATGATGATGGAGTTTGTATTTTAAAATAAATAAATAATTTTTAAAAAACAAAGTATGGACATGCAGGCATGGCTATATCAAGTGATTACGAGTAGCATTAAAAAAGACCAGAGATTACCACAACTCTGAGTCTTCTACATCAGATGGAAATTGCTATTTTGTCACATTGCCCTAAGTATGAAAAAATTCAGTTATGGATCAGGTGTTAAGACAACTGGAGACAGTTCAAAAGGGTCTGACTCCCCTTATGGTGCCATTGATTGTGGCGGACTCTGTCACTAACAAGACAAACTACTATAAAGAGAGATAATTACTGAATGTAAATACACTGAATGTTTTTCAGAAAAAAATGCAGACCATAAATAGTATCAGAAATGTGGAAAATAAAAGCATAATAGTTTTAAAAAATGTTGTCAAATTTCCACAATTAAAATCTAAAATGTTCTATGTAAAGCTTTAGTGCGTAACTTTATGATATTAATGAACTCCGTTAACAGTTTAGCCATTGCCAAATGAGTTACTACAAAGCTAATTAAGACTCTATGTAAATCAGCTCCACACAACTCTCTCTGTATTTCTCAGTATGACTATGATATACTGTATATATAATATGAAGATTATGGCGTCCGCCGACTTTCCCGCACAGAAACTCAAGCGAAGACAACTGCATCAACGAAGGGTGGGGTGGGTGCAGGCACGATCACGGAAGGCTTGCATCATGTGCATGCGCCGACAGTCTTGTTGTAATTACTTAGAATTCATCATGGGGGAGACAGAAACTGCACGCTGTAGCTTTAAATGATGGAAGGTCATGTGATTGACCCTACTACTAACTCTAACCCAACAGTGACTGAGAATTTCTCTTAACCGTCCTGTTGTCTTCGGGTCAAATCTGACCCCTTTTCAAAAAGTTTCTATCTCAGAAATTTGGGTTTCTTTCAAACAAATTGTTCACAAAAAGTAGCGTGGATCGTTTCCAACATCACTCCTCACAAGTTAAATAAATAATCAGTTCACTACTATTATTGAATTTGGGTGTTTTTTGTCAATTTTATAGCATTTGGAGAGAAAAAAATTGATAAAAGAACTTGTGTGTGACAAAAATACAAATATCAATAAAAGTGACTAAAATGTGAACAAATGTAAAAAAAAAAAAAAAAAAAAAAGTGACAAAAATGTGAGACAGTGACAAATTTTGGGGAAAAAAACCAAAAAAAATTCAAAAGGCAAAATCATTGGGGGAAAGACACAAAAGGGTCGAAAAAGATGAGCATAACATTGATAAAAGGTTTTTCATTTGAAATTTTGACTCAGAAAAACAAAAATTTGTAGGTCGGTGGGAAAAGGACACGAGGGTTAAAATACCTTGATAAATAAAATACATCACAGTTGCCCTATCTTAGGCCGTAGCTTTTTTTTTATGTTGTCGCTGTAGGGTGAAATCCTTGTGTCCCAAAGTGTTGTTTTTTGGAAATGAAAAAAGGCAAATTAATTAATATAAAATAAAATAATAATAATAATAATAATAATAGTAAAACACATTTCTTGAGCTGTATACCTCAGAAAAAGTCAGACACAATCCTTATCACTGTTTAAATATTTGTAAAACCCACAGACAGACATTAAATTATGAAACAAAATGAAAAAAATGAAAAGAATTTAAAGTTTCTGCCCAACAGGGATGATATGAAGTAGAATGGGGAGTATGAAAGTTAAACAGATGTGAATTTTAATCATGCCTTATGGGAAGTTACATGCTCTGCTCATTCCTTGTTAGCACAGTTCATGCTAAGGCTGATCGAGCATCATCCAAAGCCCTGTGCATTCTGGGAGTGTGACAAACTAAACACATTGCAACCACAACTGTACAGTTTGTTGACGGACTTCATGGCCCTTCTCTGTGTACAGTGCCTTCAGGCTTTGTAGTAGTGGATTAGAACTGTACTTGGCCTGAAAAGACGTTAAATACTTTCCATGCGCACACGTTAGTTTGTACGTCCCCGGTGGGAATCTGGTGTTTGCTTTAGTTCCGGGTGGGTTGCACTGTGGGTTTGTGGGTTGGTGTTTTCAGGCCAGTAGCTCCAGAAACAGGACCGGGCAGGACTTCTGTGTTTTCAAAAGGAAGCCATATGGCTGTTGTTGCTCACATGTCCAACATGTAGGTGAGGTTAATATGTTGCTTATTGATATTGTTGGTTTCAGAGTGCCCACTTTTGTTTCAGAGCATCACTCATGAAGAGCCACTCCACAGATGCAGACCTCTAAACATTGGCCTGCTGTGAACAAATGTGGGCCAACATTACTGCAATGAGCATGATAAAAAACAGAATTGCTCATGTCTGTCCACCATCAAACAGACAGACATCTGGAAGCAATTCATTCTGTTAAAATGCAGCCTATTTCAGTTCAATAGCTGCTCTTCTGTCTCTGTCACCTTCTTCATCTCTATCCCTCTTTCTTTCCCTCTAACATAATTGAAGTGAGCTTCTCCTCTCCTATGTAACCCAATGCTTGTCCCACAGCACTAAAGTGTCGTTTGGGCCGCAACTTAAGTACTCTGTGTGCTCCGCTCTGCTCTCTAACTCGCACAGATCAGCAGAAACCCAGATTAGACAAATGAATAATTGATCTTATTGCCTTAAATGCAGTTTGTGGTAAAAGAGAGTTAAAAATCCTATTAGACATCTGAGCCTGTTCATTCCGCTGTTATGACCTGATGAGTCTGCTGTAACCAACATGTAAAGTATTACGCTGAATATTGTGTTCTTCTTCTTTTTCTGATTGTGCAGTCACTCAGTCGCTCTACCTTTTGAGGGAGAGGACGACTCTTCATTATTCCTTCCAGGACTCAAGGACGTGGGCACATCTAGAGACGCACAGAGAGATTTGTATGTAAAAGGGTGTGTGTTTTATGTCCATAATATTGACTGTCTTGTATAAAAATGGTAGAAAGTAGTATTAACTTTGGCAGAGCATATTCCCTCAAGGCCAAGAAAAATGAAACGATTTTCTCCTCTTCCCTCAAATCCATCAATATTATAATGGATGTCAACATATTAAAGGGAATTAAGGTGGGGTTGGTGTTGCCATCGTCATCAACTATTGATCTTTAATAATTGATGCAGGTGATGTTTAGGGTGGCTGATGTTATGATAATGGGTTGATGCTGCCCAAGTGCATCAGCACGTTAAAACCATAATGTTTTTTTCCTGAGTGTGTATCAGTTGTTTTTATCACATCTGTATGTCTGTCTGTCAGCCTGTCTGTCTATCAGCCTGTGCTGCTGCCTCCGTTGGGGGTGAGATTAACCTGATGATCTCATACTGTGGGTGACACGGTCTTACTTACGGCAGGTGAGTCATCAGGCGATGCCGTGGGCCTCTTACTGGAACACAAACATGCTCAGATCATCTCCCCTGCAGCTTTTTGCTCTGCCGCTGTACTTACTGCTGCATCATCTCCCTGTGATCCCTCCACCTCCTCCCATAGCCTCGTCTCACTTTCCTCCTTTACCCTCCACTCTCACTTCACTCTGTCATCTCTTTTGACTCTCCTTCTTCTGAAAGTTCTTGCTTTCCCTTTTTTCTTCTTCTTTTTCCACATCATGGTCCTTCTCTTCTTCTTGTGTATCAATTTGCACTGATAAAAAACTTAGTTTATGATAATACATTTTATTTATATAACGCCTTTCAAGAAACCCAAGGACACTTGGGAGAATTACTGTGGCTAAGCTAAAGGAGGTTGTGGGCTAAACCGGTGATGTTTCAGGAGTTTTTTTTTTTTAAATATCCAGGGATGTAGCATTTTGGATATCTGCAGGGAGGGTGTTCCAGAAGGGTGGGGCTAAAATACTTCTAAAACCTCACAGCACAGCACTCAGGAGAATACTTATAGGTTGTATATATGTTACATGTTATAGTTCCACTGTTCAAGAAACGAAAGCCCGCTCCATTTTTCCTTTTTAGTTTTTGCTGTGATTTCTGCTTCTTCTCCTCCTCCACGGCAAACACGGCCATGTTGCATTGTGGGATAAGGGAGTAAAATGTAAGGTACTTTGTTTGTACACTCAAATAAGCCATGCATTGTGAGTATTTTACACTGGACCGTACAGTGAATGAAATTTTACGTGGACAATTTGAACTCCACTACAAAATGGCAAACACACTACAGCACTATTTCCGTGATAGGGAACAGTTTCTAACACAGCTTTTGTACTCGACCGAACACATGGCTTGGTCCAAAGTCTCCTATAGCATCACATTTAGAGGCACTTGGTTAGGACCATAGAAATGAAAATGAATAGAAAGGCCATTTTTATTCAAATCAACGTAGCATGGTCAGAGCAGCAGCCATTTTTATGTGTTCCATTGCTATGGTGACGTATATACTTCCGATAATAAGCCAACTTTTATTTAATTTATACTCTTTATTGATCCCTTATGGGGAAATTACAATTTACACTCTGTTGTTATTACACACTAAACACAGGCCTGAATACACACACATGCTCAAGTCCTTTACATGCACTAAATGGAGAGATGTCAGAGTGAGTGGGCAGCCCAGGCACCTCTTCAGCTACCAGCCCACACTCCGTGCTTTAGTCCCAACATGGACTTAAACCAAGCAACCCTCTTTTTCCCAACCCAACTCCCTAGGGACTGAGGTACTGCCACCCCGCTACCGGCAAGTCGTGCATCAAGTAGCAGAGTAGTAACTTTACGAGGCAGAGAGCCAGCTGCTAATTGAGTAAAATTATTTTCATGCTATCTGCCCAAGAGAAAGCTTTATTCGACTTGTTTTCTGTGAACGATGTGGCGAAACCTAGTTTGTTCCAAAGAACTCAGAGGAGCACCGTGTCATCTGTACATCCCTGTGGATACAACACCATATCATCATCCTCACATCCACATCTTTAGTCAGAGGACCATATCATTCATGTGAAGCCGTTTGTGGATAGTGATCTCGCAATGATTGATGTCTAAGACCCCCCATTCATTGTGCACTACCTCCATTCCACCTTGACCCGTGATGCCTCCAATGCAGCGCAGTGTCTTGACTCATTGCGGTGATTGTGTGAGTGGAGCAACGTGGCAGGGCCATGTGGTGGCTCAGTGTGGGGAGCGGTGTGTCTGCATGGGGTGTACACCAAGTGTTCCAGTCTCCTCCCACATGCCAAATCCACTGTGACAGTGATTGTGAAAATTTTAATAAAGTCCAAATTTACTTAACAACTTTGTTCTGTTCTTGTATTTCCTGTATCTGCGGTACCTCATGAATGAATTCAATGTTTGAAACCTTCAAACCTTGTCTGTAGTCTATCACATCGTGGGACTTCAGACCAGCCTGGCGTCTAATTTCCTAGGACATCATCAGTTAATTTCTCCTTTCTTTGTCCTCTGCCTCTTTTGCTCCAGCTGTTCTATGTCACCCTGCCGTCTATTTGCATTTCTACTGCTGCTTGTGCTGTATGCCCTCCATCACACAGCGGTAAACACAAGAGCCACAGAGACCGCTGGTTTGTTTTTTTAATTAGGTAAATGGACTTGAGTCTGCTGGACCAGACGAAGAAATCACTCTCTCGACTGTCAACGATTTCTTAAATTAATGAGTTCAACTAAATGTTATTAAAATCTTGCAGTGCAGTGGGTTATGCATATTTTTACCCATTGCTGTTTTTGTTTTGGGTTTCTTAGGTTTGCTCTCGGGCTCTGACTAGGGGAACACTCCACAGTTTCCAAAGAGCAGAGTCAACAGATGCCAAAAGGGCAATTTACCCACGCAGCGGCAGACCTCAGACCTCAGGCTTACCTGGTCCTGACAGGCTCTCCTACTCTTCTACACCCACAGAAGGTGAGGCCTGGCTGGGTATGGAGGGCGGATAAGTAGCACTGCCCATCTTTCCAGGGAGGATCCCTTCAGACACAATAACAAACATGCCCTCAGACAGAGGGGAATTATCTGTTGTTTTTATTGGAGATAATTATGTCAGATAATTATATCTACTAGCTATGCAGAGCTATGTTGTGTCTTTTCAGGCCATTCCAGTGTCAATATTATTTCAATCTCAGTCCTGAGAGCGCTGAATCCATTGGGAAAATACTGTGGGTCGGGTAAAGAGGGGGTGTCAGGGGACCACGGCCTAAGTGACGTGTATGGATTTTATTTATTTATATAGTAAAGCTCTAACAATTATTATTAAAACAATAATTGTATTAGTATAACAGTTTTAAGATAATATAAGAGCACTACTGACCAAAAACGACAAAGCTGACTTTCAATTTAATATAAAATAAACACTAAGAATGCAGAGATAAAAAATGTAAAATCAATAGATAGATAGATAGATAGATAGATAAATAGATAGATAGATAGATATGTATTTATCCAAATAAAATGGGAAATTACAGCATTGCAGTAGCAAAATCAGTCACACAGCACAGAATTTATATATAAATAAAATACTAGGATACAGTGTACATAAATACAATAATAATAAATGGTATAAAATTATTGTTAAAGCAAGTATACGCATGAAAAGCCATCATTTACATATACATGCAATTTCGTAATATTGAATCCATTGTAGCATAAAAGCAAATCAAATCTCTCAATTTAAAAAAAATTATTATTACGAAAGACACACTGTTACCCAACATTCCCTGTTTCCTTGTTGTACATGAGAGTTTCTGACGTTTGAGGGACTGTTTCACTCACAGAGGGCTTTTGTGTGCTGCAGGTGTTGAGGTATACGAGGCTGTGCTAAGGAGTGTTTTATTCCTACGGGCCCCCTGAGGCCCCGAGGCCTGGTCCAAGAGAAAGACCAGAAGCTGTTTCTACTTCCTTTACTGTTGTTTTGTATGGAGCACAACTTCAAACACTGTACGTTAGAGCGCACAGCTATACACACACACACACACACACACACACACACACACACACACAAACTTAATCACAAAATAAAAGCCTTTTCTGCTGTACTTTCAAGACGTGAATATGAATTATTTTAGCAGTTTGTGGCGAGAGAGTGAGAAGACTTGGAAGGAGAATTTGCCAAAATGACTGTTAATGTGTGTTAGTGACCAATAGTATGTTAGCTGTGTCTCATCTACAGGTGTTACTAAAAAAAATATAAATATAAAAAAATAAATGACTTACTACGTATAGAAGTAGCAACATAAATATGGAAATTGTAAAAAATACTCTATAAGTATAAGTCCTGCAATCAAAGACATATTAACAGTATATACAGAAGTATTATAAAAGGAAAGGACATTTTTACAGTTCATTATTATTGTACAATATATAATTGGACATTTTACTAATATGTTTTGTGTGTAAAGTAGCAAAATAACTGTCAAATGAATACAGTGGAGTAAAAAGAAAACTAAGATATTTTCCTCTGAAAAGTAGCTCATGCAACATGTTTTGTAAGCACTTTTGTAAATACTTTTTTTGAGGCCAAGATTTCTCTTCATCCTTCTCACAGGAGAAGATACATAATATTTTTTTAAGTACTGTATTATTGTTAGAACTGCATTTTCCTTCAGAAAAACACCACTAACAACCACCATGCTGCTTGCATTTGGATGACAATTGCTTGGCAAATAAAGGTTCCATATAAATCAATGCTTTATTCTATTTTAAACATACAGAAACTTTAGAATACAAATTTCTGAATCCTGAAATTTAATTAGTGCATATAATAGAGCACAAATTAGTCAAGCTCAGAGTGATGATATACAATACAGTGTGCAATATTAGACTATAGCACCAATGGGAGTCCTGCCAACAGGTAGAGCAGAAGAGCAGAGAGATCTCAGTTTGTGTTTGTGTCTCTAAAGCCGCTGGAGCCACAACACTGACCTTTCCTGTTATGGAAATGTACTGCTGGCTGTTCTAGGCCCACAGCCACACGCTGCGTGTTTGAATGGTCACACAGGCCCCCTTCGCCTGCCTGCCTCTTCCTGAAGACTGCTTTGTACTGTTTGAGCTGCTTTGTGAACACACATTTGTGGAGCATTGTTCAACAGAATGGGCACAATGTGTTCCCCTTTTTTGTGTTATTCTGTGTCTTTATTTTGGCAACCCTTTGCGCTACTGTGTGGCAGTACAGTTGCACGGAAACTTACTCTAAATTCCTCATAACAAGCAAGAAATAATGGTTGCTTTTAACCCTGGGTGGTGCCAACGCCACCGGCAGCAGCCGTTGACACAGGACTAACAAGGGTATGTGTGTGTATGTGTGTGTGTGTGTGTGTGTGTGTGTTGGATTTAAACTAGCTGATTCCTGATTCCAAACCACACACAAAATAACAGAGTGTAGAGAGGGTCCACTTGTCGTCCTGCAGTTACCTTCACGCTGCTCGCCGTCACAGAGCCACCCTCTCTCCTGTCCATCACTGTGATTAGGGGCTAAACTGAGGCAAATGAAGTGACATGTTTTGCTTTGCAAAGAAAACAGAGCCGTGTTAACCCTGGCGTGTGGAGTTGTGCGAGCGTCGGAGCAGGGGCTCAAGCTGCACACTGGGTCAGCAGTGATGCAGCTCGGCGCTCGGTCCTTTACATCTGGACTTTCCATGTGTGATGTGATTAGAAAGCAATTTGCTCCTTGACAATCTGATCCAAGAACAACACCTGCTTTATTAAAACAAAACAAATTACACCATTTAGCCCCAAAGACACAGGGCCGCACGTTTTCGCAGCCTGAATATATCACATGGAGGGATTATGTTATGAACCAATAGAGGTTTAAGGAATAAATCCGAGTTTGCTGTACTCAGATTTACTCCTTAAACCTCTTTTTGTATATGATCCTTATCATTGGCGGCACTCCACCAAAATCTCCAGTATTTTTGTTTGACCCACAATCTAATTCAATTCAATTCAATTCAATTTTATTTATAGTATCAATTCATAACAAGAGTTATCTCAAGACACTTTACAAGGACCCAACAGTTCTAGTAGTTTCCTCCAGAGCAAGCAACAGTGCGACAGTGGCAAGGAAAACTCCCCTTTGGGAAGAAAAACCTCGACAGACCCAGGCTCTTGGTAGGCGGTGTCTGACGACCGGTTGGGGTTAGAATGAAGAGTGGCAATAACAGTCCCTAAAAAATAAATCAAATAAATCAAAATAATAGTAGTTTGTAGTAGTTCTTTGTAGTAGTTCATGGCATAGCAAGGCACTGTGCAGCATTACAAGGCACAGCAGGACGTAGCTGGGCACCGCAGATCGTGGCAGGGAAGGGAACGTGTAGCGGGACCATGGCGACAGCGGCAACCATGATTTTGGAGCCTCCCTGATCCGAGGAAACATGCTGGGAGAAAAAGAACAAAAGGACTCCGGGGAATGACTCCCCAGAGCTAGGTTAGTAACAAGCATTTCTGGGACATAGATGCACACAAAATAGAAAGATAGGAGAGAGGAGCTCAGTGTGTCGAAGGAAGTCCCCCAGCTGTCTAAAACTACTACAGCATAACCAAGAGAGACAGGGTAAAGAGAGGAGCCTGGAGAGGCTAGAACTCTCCCCAACCGGATCGGGCTGTATGCCAAGTCTCCCTTTAGTTTTATTATATGACAGATAAATCTGACAACTATGACGAGTAGCAGGTGGGTCGGGATAGGCGGACGCTGCGACTCCTCACTCCCTAACAATATTCAATTCTATGCCCTAACTATAAGCTTTATCAAAGCATAACCAAGAGAGACAGGGTAAAGAGAGGGCCTGGACAGGCTAGAACTCTCCCCAACCGGATCGGGCTGTATGCCAAGTCTCCCTTTAGTTTTATTATATGACAGATAAATCTGACAACTATGACGAGTAGCAGGTGGGCCGGGATAGGCGGACGCTGCGACTCCTCACTCCCTAACAATATTCAATTCTATGCCCTAACTATAAGCTTTATCAAAGCATAACCAAGAGAGACAGGGTAAAGAGAGGGGCCTGGACAGGCCAGAACTCTCCCCAACCGGATCGGGCTGTATGCCAAGTCTCCCTTTAGTTTTATTATATTCTTGATTATATGATAGATAGATCTGACAACTATGACGAGAAGCAGGTGGGCCGGGTTAGGACGCTGCAACTCCTCACTCCCTAACAATATTCAATTCTATGCCCTAACTATAAGCTTTATCAAAAGGAAAGTCTTAAGCCTACTCTTAAATGTGGAGACGGTGTCTGCCTGCCTCCCGAACCCAAACTGGAACCTGGTTCCACAGGAGAGGAGCCTGATAGCTAAACGCTCTGGCTCCCGTTCTACTTTTAGAGACTCTAGGAACCACAAGTAATCCTGCATTCTGGGAGCGTAGTGCTCTTGTAGGGTTGTAAGGTACTATGAGCTCTTTAAGATAAGATGGTGCCTGACCATGAAGAGCTTTGTAGGTGAGAAGAAGGATTTTAAATTCTATTCTGGATTTTACAGGAAGCCAATGCAGAGAAGCTAAAACAGGAGAGATGTGATCTCTTTTCTTGGTTCCTATCAGAACACGTGCTGCCGCATTCTGGATCAGCTGAAGAGTCTTTATGGACTTTTTTGAGCAGCCTGGTAATAAAGAGTTGCAGTAATCCAGCCTAGAAGTAACAAATGCATGGACTAGTTTTTCTGCATCATTTTTAGACAGGATATTCCTGATTTTTTTTGCAATATTACGTAGGTGAAAAAAAGGCGATCCTTGAAATATACTTTATGTGAGAATTAAAGGACATGTCCTGATCAAAAATAACTCCAAGATTCCTCACAGTGGTGCTGGAGGCCAGGGAGATGCCATCCAGAGTAACTATCTCTTTGGATAATGCGTCACGGAGGTGCTTGGGGTCCCAGAGCAATAACTTCAGTTTTATCTGAGTTTAACATTAGAAAATTACAGCTCATCCAGGTTTTAATCTCCTGAAGGCACATTTGAAGTTTAGCTAACTGATTAGTTTCATCCGGCTTGATTGATAAATATAATTGAGTATCATCTGCATAACAATGAAAGTTTATGGAGTGCTTCCTGATAATATTGCCTAAAGGAAGCATATATAGAGTGAACAGGATTGGACCGAGCACAGATCCTTGTGGGACTCCATGACTAACTTTGGCGTGCACAGAGGATTCATCGTTAACATGAACAAACTGAGATCGATCTGATAAATAAGACTTAAACCAGCTTAGAGCAGTCCCTTTAATGCCAATTAAATGTTCCAATCTCTGTAATAAAATATGATGGTCAATGGTATCAAATGCAGCACTAAGATCTAATAACACCAGTACAGAGATAAGTCCTTTGTCTGATGCAATTAGGAGGTCATTAGTAATTTTCACAAGTGCTGTCTCTGTGCTATGATGAGCTCTAAATCCTGACTGAAAATCCTCAAATAAGCTGTTGCTATGCAGAAAGTCACATAGCTGTTTAGCGACTGCTTTCTCAAGAATCTTAGAGAGAAATGGAAGATTGGATATAGGTCTATAGTTGGCTAAAACTTCTGGATCAAGGTTGGGCTTTTTCAGAAGAGGTTTAATTACAGCTACTTTAAAGTGCTGTGGTACATAGCCTGTTAATAAAGATAGATTAGTTATATCTAGTAGAGAAGTGTTGACTAAGGGTAAAGCTTCTTTAAGTAGCCTAGTCGGGATGGGGTCTAAGAGGCAGGTTGATGGTTTAGATGAAGAAATAATTGAATTAAATTGATAAAGATCAAGTGAAGCAAAGCAGTCTAAACATATATCTGGTTTTACAGCTGTTTCTAAGGTTCCTGAGTTTAGAGATAAGTCAGTGCCAGTTAAAGGCAGGTCTTGGTGAATTTTGCTTCTAATAGTTATAATTTTATCATTGAAGAATCTCATGAAGTCGTTACTACTAAGAGCTATGGGAATACTTGGCTCAGTAGAGCTGTGACCTTCCGTTAGCCTGGCTACAGTACTGAAAAGAAACCTGGGGTTGTTCCTATTTTCCTTTATTAATGACGAGTAGTACACTGCTCTGGCATTACGAAGGGCCTTCCTATACATTTTAACACTATCTTGCCAGATTAACCGAGAATTTTCCAATTTGGTGGAACGCCAAATCTTCTCAAGTTTCCGCGATGTTTGCTTTAATTTGCGAGTTTCAGTGTTATACCATGGAGCTAACCGTCTTTGTTTTATTGTCTTCTTTTTTAGAGGGGCAACAGAGTCGAGTGTCATTCTCAGCGAGCCTGCTGCACTATCAACAAAATGATCGATTTGGGAGGGACTGAAATTAGCATAGGAGTCCTCCGTTACTTTGTGACTTGATACTGAATTAAAAGCTAATGGAATCACATCCTTAAATTTAGCTACAGCGCTATCAGATAGACATCTTGTATAGAAGTTTTTGCCTACTGGCGTGTAGTTCAGCAGTATAAACTCAAAAGTTATCAAACAGTGGTCAGATAGAAAGGGATTCTGTGGGAACACTATTAAATGTTCAATTTCAACACCATATACCAGAACAAGATCGAGGGTGTGGTTAAAACGGTGAGTCGGTTTATGAACACTTTGAGAGAAGCCAATAGAATCTAATAGAGAGATAAACGCAGTACTAAGGCTATCATTCTCATCGTCCACGTGAATATTAAAATCCCCTACAATAAGAACTTTGTCCGTTTTTAGCACTAAATTTGACAAAAACTCTGCAAATTCAGATAAGAATTCAGAGTATGGACCAGGTGCTCGGTACACTATAACAAATAGAACTGGCTGCAGTGATTTCCAACTTGGGTGTGAAAGACTAAGAACAAGACTTTCAAATGAGTTATAATTTAGTTTAGGTTTAGAGCTGATTAGTAGACTAGAATCGAAGATAGCTGCCACTCCACCTCCTCGGCCTGTGCCTCGAGGAATGTGAGTATTAATATGACTGGGGGGTGTGGATTCATTTAGACTAACATATTCTCCATCACCCAGCCAGGTTTCAGTAAGGCAGAATAGATCAATATTAGAATCTGATATTAATTCATTTACTAGTACACCTTTAGAAGAGAGAGATCTGATGTTTAAGAGTCCACATTTAATTCTCCTATTCTTTTGCACTATTGCACTTGTGGTTTTAATTGCTATGAGGTTTTCATGCACAGCTCCTCTTCTGTTTACCTTTGATTTAAATAACTTCAGTGGTCGGGGGGCAGACACCGTCACTATGGGGTTGTGACTAGGTAACCCCTGGAATGGAGGAGCAGAGGAGTGTGTCAGACTGCAACTCTGCCTCCTGGTCCCCACTCTGGATTGTCAGGGATTAGGTCCACTAATAAACTCGTCAAGATTTCTAGAAATGAGAGCTGCTCCATCCCAAGTGGGATGAATGCCGTCCCTCCGAATCAGACCAGGTCTTCCCCAGAAAGACTGCCAGTGATCCACAAAGCCCACATCATTATCTGGACACCACCTCGACAGCCAGCGGCGAAATGACGACATGCGGCTATACATGTCATCGCTGGTTAGATTTGGCAGGGGTCCAGAGAAAACTACGGTGTCCGACATTGACTTTGCGTATGTACACACCGATTCAACATTAATCTTGGTGACCTCCGTTTGGCGTAACCGGGAGTCATTAACTCTAGAGTGAAAGGCTTAAAAGAACACAGCTGAACATGGCTGTTTAGATGATCAGAATTACCGTAATTGCAGAGCTAGTGAATCACTTTAGGTCTCAGAATGCAGAACAGTATTTAGTTGTACTGTGTGGCCTTTGCATCTTCAATTTTTATTTAACCCTCGTGATAGATAGATAGAAAAAACCCATGTAAAATCAATAGATGGATAGATTTTTTTTATCAATGTTTTTAACTTTTTCTTAGGTTTTTGTCCCTTTTTTCAACACATTTGACGTTTTTTTTGTTTTTCAACACTATGTAACACTAACTTATTAACTTTAATTTACAGTTATTTTTGGAATTCATGGTCAATAAACCTCATTTATAGGAAATTATACTTAATGTTTGAGTTAGAAAAGCAGAAATTAGGAATGATTTAGACTAAAATTAAAGGAATGTACAGTATGTTGATGGATAATCACAGACTGGAATATGTAAACTTTTACTCAATACTATTTCAAAAACACTAAAATTGAATAAGACACCCCAAAATTAATGAAAGTAGAGATTTGTACTTGACAAAAAGCGTTGTGTGGAATCAATCATGTTATTTTGGGGAATTACAATTGGGTAGTTAAAATGAACATTGATATAGGAAAATGAGGGTCAAAGACTTTTTTTAACCCTTGTGTTGTCTTCCCATTGACTATGCAACTTTTGTTTTTCTGGGTCTAAATTAAAAATGCAAACTATTTGGTCATCTTTTCCCGACGTTTTTGTCATTTTTTTCAGTTGTTTTGTCACTTTTTCCAATGTTTTTTCCATTTTTTCTTTGTGACGTTTTTGTTCTTCCGCCTACGGTGTTAAAGCTTTTTCAGACATTGTTTTCACATTCTTTCATCCTTTTTTCCCAATGCTATAAAATTGAATTAAACCAAATGTAATGAAAGTAGTGAACTGATCGTTTTTTGTTGTTCTTTTTACTTGTGGAGAATGTTGTAGGGAAAACATCCACGTTATTTTTTGGACAATTTGGTTAAAACAAACCTACCCGAGGAGAACAAGAGGGTTAAAGTTCCATCTTGTTTTCTAATGTGTAGCACAGAACTCAAATATTGAGCTTTTTTCAAAGCCTCTAACAGGCTAAGCTTAGCATATTATTGTATATTTCACATCACCCCAAGGGAATTACACTGTGCTGGGTAACATAAAAAACAAGCTACTTTGTAAAATAAATATTTCTGGATTGATGTGGCTGCAATGTTAGAGAAATTGAAAGATCTACAGCAGTTTTTCCAACATGTTCTGCATAAGTGGAAGATTTTAAAGACAACAGTTTTGGCTGGATAGGTTTGACCACAAGAAAGCCCCCTGAACCAGAGGGGGATTGTACAGTGTGATGTAAACAAAGATCAGTCCCACAGTGCTGGTAAAATATAGATTTACCAAACACTCGTCAACAGGAATTCGCATCAAATTTGATTTGAAATATCCCAGCAAATGCCACGCGGCTTAGCTGTGCTTAGGCTTGTGAAACGCTTCATTGGGGGGGCGTTTGTCCCACTGCAAGCCTTCTGAGAACCGTAATCGCCTTGCCAACGCCTGTGGGACGTTAGCGTAGCATAGCGTGCCTTTGCATTAGACTAGTCCGCTGTAAGCCTGGATTGTTTATGATTTGTCAGAGAAACTAAACACAGCATGATAATTGTTAAGCTGTTGGGATGCCCTTTCAGTATTAGCATTTTTTTTACAGTTTTGGATTCTTTTGATGTACAATGAGGCCTTTTCATACTTCCACCCATAAACCTCAGCTTAGGAATCTGTATGCAGTTTCCCATAGAACTGAAATCTGACAGAATCTGTCATTTTTCAGTTTTGCAACCAGAGGTCTTTCAGGCATGACTGTGGACGTCTGTAGAAACCAAAGGGCCAGCAGCGTGTCCCCCCCCCAGGCAGTTTCTCTCCATCAGACAGGGTTTCCCCCTTCTGTCTATCTTTATCTTCTTTAGCTCGGTAAAATAAAGGAACGACATGTAGGCTACAGTATTTTTCTGTTCCTCGGGGTTGTTTAAGACAAACAGTTTTTCACTTCCATATGCAAATCAGAGACAGTCTTCTCTGTTTTTCTATGCTTCACTGGGCATTTGCTTTTTGTCTGGCTCCTCTCAGTGTTAGAAGTTTCACCTTTATTCTCTCTTCCGCAAAGCTGCTGTTACTTTATTCAGCGTTAGACGTCCCCCGGCCCCTGAGTGTCTCCAGCTGAAAGAGCTGTGTTTCTGTATTTTATTTTTCTGTGTGTGCAGACTGTGCCTGCGTAGGATGCAATGGGAAAACGGCCTAAAGCAGCATCCCTGACACATAAAAACATGACCAAAAACACTCGACTTCCAGCCAATATTCCAACACTAGTTTACCTTCATGTGAGTAATGCTCATTGTTTTGTCATCATGTTGTTTTTCGGGACAATAATCAGAGTCACTATTGCCATGTTTGTATTGAATATTGTATTGTTTTTAAAATGTTTAAATTTTAGCAAATTGACAGCATTCCATGTGTCATGTTTCTGAGCCCATGACAGCCTGCTTTCTGATTCCTGTTTGTTCTTACAGACTGCACTACTCAGACTACTACTGTCTTTTCAGGATAATTAATTAGATTTTTTTTATTATTTTATAATTTTCAACTTCTTTAAATGTACAGGTGGGACAGTAAAAAAATATCTTCAACATAATGCTAAAAAAAACAATCTGCCAATGAAATATTAAAAATATAGGATAAGAATAATGCTTTGGAATTAGCTCAAGTGCAACAATTAGATTTCAGACCAATGTACTGGAGAAATTGAAAGTTTGACTCAATGGTGGTGCCAGGAAAAGAAGCAGGGGATTACCAAAGTCCTTCGGGTTCATCCTCAGGGGATCATGAGTGTACAAAATGTCCTGGCAATCCATCAAATGGCTGTTAACCAACAGATCAACATGTTTGAAATGAGGAACATTTTACAGACCACATTTTCTTTAAGGACGATCAGCAGTGTGTTTGTAAAAGCAGCCTCTGTGCTTTCAAATTACAGTCGACCAAATATAGTTCACATCTGCTGCCAACGGTCACATATTAATGTCTGTTAAGAATATCAGCGGTATAGCACTGTTTGTCAAAGTTTGTCTATGAGTTGGACTTTAGATTATCTGAAAAACGACCCGTGGTGTTTTGTGCGGACAAACTGGCCGAGGTGAACCGTCTATACAAGGACTTAAAGCAGATGATAGTCAGAACCACTCCTTCCCCAACTTGGTTTTCCAGTATTTAATAGCTTCACAGGCACAACTCCAGGCCAACGGTAAGCAGGGATTTGTCTTTCAGAGAGTTGGCCTACTTACGACAAGAACACAAAAGTCTAAATCTGTTCTTTCAGCGCTTCTCTGTGCGCTTCTCACCATCAGAGGCAGACAGACAAGGTTCCAGCACTGGTGCCAGCCACAATGACGTGTGTGTGTGTTGTATGTGTGTATGTGTGTGTGTGTGTGCATTTTTGGACAAGAGATATAGAGGCCGTTAGTGAGTTTAGAGGAGGAGAGCGGTTGGGTGAAAGAAAAGAGAGATGAAACAGATGCTATTTCTCCATCGGGGCAACGTTAACCCTGGGTGGTGCCAAGAGGCAGCAGGCCGTTGGCACAGGACTAACAAGGGTGTGTGTGTGTGTGTGTGTGTGTAATTGCAAATGGGGGGGGTTGTCTCACTATTGCATTAGTTGTGCCCTTATAAAGACGGGAGCAGGATGTACAGCTCTAATACTGAAATGCTATATTAAACCAATACCAAGTAGTGGGTGGTGAGACTGTGTGTGTGCATGTGTGCGTGCGTGCGTGTGTGTGTGAATGGAAGGAGGGAGATGGTTCTTTCTCTGTGTGAGGCATTTATGGGCTTTAGGAGTGGGGAGACCGCAGTTCTCTTGATGTAAAAATAAACTGTATACACTCACAGTCGCTATACTGTCTCTGTAGACAGTGAGGACATTCAAGCCCAGTTACCTTCTGTGTGCACAAAGGATGAGACGCCCATCTTGAGTGAACTGTCAGGGAAGAACAGGAAGAGCTGATGAAGAATAATAAAGGCACCATTATCACTCAATACAACAGAGGAGAAGCCAAACAAACTTAAAACAGAATTTAGTTAATTATTGGCTTTTTTTATTATCATGCCATGGTGGAATGCAATCTGATTGGACATGTCGCTCCATCAGAACACAATAACAGCAGTTGGTTACCTTGTCTCTTCATCACACTGTGATTTTTTAAAAAGATTTTACACTTTAGAGTGTAACTTTTTAATTTTATTGTACGTCCATTACATTTAAGCCATTGCCAATGAGTTGATACCAAGGTTATTATAGTTTTGCATTTTTCATTATTTTTCATGTTGACTTTTTGTTTTCAAACTCACTTTAATCAGTTTTTAAAGCGGGTTTGCTAGTTTAGTTTTTATCTTTTTTTTTACATGCTTAGTTTTAGTTTAATTTTTTATCAGTTTTAGTCTTTCTTTGTAATATGGGTTATTTGTCGGTGGATTTAAAAAGATCAGAAAAAGTATTGTGCAATGATAACTCAACAAAAACATCTTTTTAATTTTACTGTCTAGATCTCTTCTTACTGAAACATGATCTGTGCACTGCATCCTTTGATGCTGATTTTTGACTAACAGCTATCCAATGAGAGCCTGGCTATCAGCATCCTTTAGATCAACTGGGCGAGCTCATAAATAGTAATGAGCTTTTGTAATTGGCCTGATTTCTCCTCTTATTTCTTTTGAGTGGCTAGAGCTGACAGAGGAGGTAGCAGTTCATCTTCACATTCACAACATAACACAAACACATGTGCACCTAACATATTTCAAAAAACGCAAGTAAAAACTGTTTTGTGTGGCAGGAAAGAATAAGTAATGACTACTAAAAAGTTTAATTACTAATAACTAAATCTGGGTTAAGAGTGTGCAGTAGGGCTATTTTTTCCAGTTTATTTATTTGATTATAAAAAGAAAACAGGTGAAAATTAGATTTTATGAAACTCAATGATACAATTAGATTAAAGTATATTAAAATACCATAAACCCATGTATTGGTTGTTTTACACATTGGCTCATAAGCAACATAAGCTTTGTGCTTTCTCCCCATTTTTCTTAACCCTTGTGTTGTCTTCCCATCAACCAAAAAAAAATCAAGACATTTTTTGTCACTTTTTCAATGTTGTGGGTGCTTTTTTGATGCTTTTTTAAAAAAGTTATTTGATATTTCTTATGTTGACATTTTCAACACTTATTTCAAAGGCCCATTTTTGGTAATAAAAAAACTGAAAATGGGTCAAATTTGACCCGAGGACAACATGAGGGTTAATACCATGGCTTGCTAGAGGTGTTCTTTGAGCTGTCAGACCTCTTTTATTGTCTACTCTGGTGATCAGTGTCCTCTTCCAGCTGGAAACAAACTTCCTTTGGGTGCGTGGGGGTATGAAATGCAACTACTTTCAGGGTAGTTTGTATCAGTGTCTTGATGTGTGTGCAGCAGCTTACTGTAAGATCCAGTTGACCTAAGAAAGAAGAAACCAGTGGGCTGCTCCTTTTCCTCTTACCTGTCTTCCTTCCTTTCCTCACTCCCTCGTCTCCTCTCCTCCGTCTTAAGGTCACAGATGAACATGTGTGTGGCTCACTCCATCAGCTCTAAGCAGCTGGCACAGGTTGACCCCAGTGGTATGGTCCCCTCACGCCGGCATTGCAGTAACAAACACACACACACAGTTACACGACGGTGCACTCTCAGCAGCGACGGTTTTAGACTGACTAGGACGCGGCCGGGACACACTAAATGTTTGTTATGTCTGCCTGTGTGGTATTGTGGGAATCAGGCCCCATGCAGAGTGTTGGATACACTTCCACTGGGGGTGTGTGTGTGTGCGTGTGTGTCTGTGGTGTAGTTGCAAGGTTCACTACTCTTTTCCGTAGATGAAGAACACATGGATACTAAATTATTGGGTGGAAAGACATCTTAAAAGAGGAAGGAGACATATGATTGAAGATCAACAGGAGAGGAGTTAGCATCGGAGCCTCATTTCTATTCCACAACTCTCCTGTTTTTAACCACACTCACGTCCTGCCTGTTATCCACCTAACCTTGGTTTTGATCACTATTATAAGCACTTTTGGCCTTTTGGGCAGCAGTTGAAATTGGCAGAGGCTGTTCACATGCTAACCCCTTGGACTCGCTTGGCAGCAACAAGCTGAGTATTTGAGAGTCTTCAAGCAATTTGGCATCACAGGTCAGCTCGCAGCTGGTGGAAAAGCATGTAGATCTGTCTCTGGTTACAACAGTACACTCTATGTTCAACTCCCACCTACACAAAAAAGACACAACATCCAGTCCTAGGCACCCAACATAACACAGTGTAGAGAAGTGATCAACAAAGGAAAAATGGGTAACCACGGTCCTTTAATGCTAAATAATGATTTGAATTGTTAAGATAGAGTCAAATCAGTCTTGTACAAAGTACTTGAAAACAATACTTGAGTAAAAGTAAAAGTATTTTACAAGAAAATGACTTTCATAGAATATAACTTGAGAAAAGTCTTAAAGTATGTAATATTTACTGTACTTAAGTATCAAAAGTAATTTTCTGATAATTAAAGTAAGCATAAAAAGGCTTACTTTACAAAGGCGTGTAACGTTATCTTCCTCAACACTGTCGTCGGGGTGGTCATCGTCTGTTACCATGGCAGCAGAGCATGCATCAGGTGCTGCCCAAGGGGGGAGCCTCTCTCCACACTATGGCGCCATTTTGATGCTAAAAAGCCATTACCTGCTGTTAGCATTCTTACGTTATGGCTCCGTAGCAGATGTTTTTATAAAAATAGACTAACGATTGTGTCATAGCCACGCGACTTACTGTCACCAGTACAGGATAAGCCCACAGGGAGTTTCGACTTACATTAGCTGTTTAGGTTTAAAGGTCCCATGACAGGGTGCTCTTTGGTTGCTTTTATATAGACCTTAGTGGTCCCCTAATACTGTATCTGAAGTCTCTTTTATATAGACCTTAGTGGTCCCCTAATACTGTATCTGAAGTCTCTTTTATATAGACCTTAGTGGTCCCCTAATACTGTATCTGAAGTCTCTTTTATATAGACCTTAGTGGTCCCCCTAATACTGTATCTGAAGTCTCTTTTATATAGACCTTAGTGGTCCCCTAATACTGTATCTGAAGTCTCTTTTATATAGACCTTAGTGGTCCCCTAATACTGTATCTGAAGTCTCTTTTATATAGACCTTAGTGGTCCCCTAATACTGTATCTGAAGTCTCTTTTATATAGACCTTAGTGGTCCCCCTAATACTGTATCTGAAGTCTCTTTTATATAGACCTTAGTGGTCCCCTAATACTGTATCTGAAGTCTCTTTTATATAGACCTTAGTGGTCCCTAATACTGTATCTGAAGTCTCTTTTATATAGACCTTGGTGGTCCCCCTAATACTGTATCTGAAGTCTCTTTTATATAGACCTTAGTGGTCCCCTAATACTGTATCTGAAGTCTCTTTTATATAGACCTTAGTGGTCCCCTAATACTGTATCTGAAGTCTCTTTTATATAGACCTTAGTGGTCCCCTAATACTGTATCTGAAGTCTCTTTTATATAGACCTTAGTGGTCCCCTAATACTGTATCTGAAGTCTCTTTTATATAGACCTTAGTGGTCCCCTAATACTGTATCTGAAGTCTCTTTTATATAGACCTTAGTGGTCCCTAATACTGTATCTGAAGTCTCTTTTATATAGACCTTGGTGGTCCCCTAATACTGTATCTGAAGTCTCTTTTTATATAGACCTTAGTGGTCCCCTAATACTGTATCTGAAGTCTCTTTTATATAGACCTTAGTGGTCCCCCTAATACTGTATCTGAAGTCTCTTTTATATAGACCTTAGTAGTCCCCTAATACTGTATCTGAAGTCTCTTTTATATAGACCTTAGTGGTCCCTAATACTGTATCTGAAGTCTCTTTTATATAGACCTTAGTGGTCCCCTAATACTGTATCTGAAGTCTCTTTTATATAGACCTTAGTGGTCCCTAATACTGTATCTGAAGTCTCTTTTATATAGACCTTGGTGGTCCCCTAATACTGTATCTGAAGTCTCTTTTATATAGACCTTAGTGGTCCCCTAATACTGTATCTGAAGTCTCTTTTATATAGACCTTAGTGGTCCCCTAATACTGTATCTGAAGTCTCTTTTATATAGACCTTAGTGGTCCCCTAATACTGTATCTGAAGTCTCTTTCCCAAAATTCATCCTTGGTGCAGAATTCCCACCACTAGAGCCAGTCCCACAATGAGCTTTTCCTTAGGACGTGCCATTCAGCTACCAGGTCGCTCCCCCCAACTGGTTTTTTTGAAGCTTTATAGCTGAAAGGAATAATTAAGAGTTAGATCAGAAGAATAACACCACTCTCATGTCTGTATGGTAAATCTGAAGCTACAGACAGCTTTGGGTTAGCTTAGCTTAGCATGAAGACCAGAATCAGGGGGAAAAAACAGCTAGCCTGGCTCTGTCTAAATGTACCTACAGCATGCCTTCTGTCTCTGTTGGTTGCCTGGCAACATCAGGGGAATGACAAGACCCTGGTCAAACCCCAACATGTCCTTTTTACACTTTTAGACTTTTGTAGGATTAAACAAACAAGAAATAAAGTGATTGTTAGAGGTGCTGGTACAGGTTGGTGGGTTTTGCTTCCTTCTGACAGAGCCAGGCTAGCTGTGTCTTAATGCTAAGCTAAGCTAACATGCTGCTGTGTGTGGCTTCATATTTACCATATAGTCATGACGGTGATATCAATTTTCTCATTTAACTCTTTGCAGAAAGGCAAATAAATGTATCTCCTTAAAACTATTTTGTTTACTGTTATATGCAGTTTAGTAGTTTCAGTTTCCGTTCTTAAACCATTGCACTCACACACAGTAGGTTCACACCTTTACTGTGTTGTCATCAGCTGTGCACCGCAGTCTGCGCTGAACTTGGAGACAAGTCAAGACAAAGTCATGCTTGGAAGCAAATGAAAAAGAAAAAAAATATTGCTCTTCCATTTTAGGTTGCACAGCTTAGTCAGCCTGCTGCTTTTAATGAGGCTGTGGCCAAGTCTATGTCACGGTGTTGAGTGAGACAACAACTGAAAGTGTTGGTAAAACATTCAAAGGAGAGAAAGGGTAACCTTCTCTCTCTCTAAATTTAACCTGAGTCAACAGCAACGTCTCACTGTGTACTTTATGACCAGCATACAGCTGTTTTCTGTGACTGGAGCCATCTTCACTTTATTTTCACAGAGAGACAATGCAAGAGAGGGTGAGAGTAGGGGGAGTTTGTGTGTGTGTGTGTATGTGTGTTTGTGTGTGTGTGTGTGTGTGTGTATGTAGGGCTCTTTGTAGGGGCTGGCCGTGTGCCAGCAGCAGGGATCTCTGGGAGCAGACCCAGGCATGATGTCATTACCAGCCAGACCAAGGAGCCGCAGTAATCTATGACATTGTGTCTTCGAAGGAGACAGCCAAGTATGGAGTCTGTGTGTGTGTTTGTGTGTTAACTTTATTTTTTAACTGAGTGTGTGTGGTACAGGACCTGGTCATTGTCAGTTTTTTGTGCCTGGTGTCTGTCAGTCACACTCCTCCTTCATACTCTCCTCCATCTGGTCATCAAAAGATGACCCTCAGAGGTTCAAGTGTGTGTGATCTTTTATGTATGTCTCTCTCGTTGTTGTGGAGGTGAAATATGAGACTGTCTTGCTGTTTTCCCTTTTATATTTTACTTTTATGACTTTTATAGGGACAGATAGACGTCCGACAGGTTGACATTACTCGGTGGCCTCTTGTTTGACGAGAGGCGGTGACAGTCTGACGGTTTAATCCAATTGGTCTTTTTATAGAATGGAAACGACAAAACTCACCATGACAATATTTTCCCTTTTCTCATTCACTTCAGACTGCCGTTTCTCTGAGATGTATGGGGCCTGTCTGATGCTTTCCATGTTATATTTGTTTATGCTTGGCTAGTGAGGGGGGAGGAGAGGGGCGCGGCAGGGAGCCAGAGAGAGGAATCATTGAAGTGCTAGCCAGTGTTTATGTTTGTGTCTGGGTCTCTCTCTCTCTCTCTCTCTCTCTCTCTCTCTCTCTCTCTCTCTCTCTCTCTCTTTTCCCTCATGCCCACAACAGCAAGCAGCTTCAGTATCTTTGCCTCTCTCTCTGTCAATCCCTCTCTCTCTCCATCTTTTCCTCTCTCTTGCTACCTCAAGCCCTATCCGAACCTGTCCTCCCTTCACTTTCCCTCCACCCTGCTGTCTCTCTATACACCTGCCAAGCTTTACTTTCCCGCCTGTGTTTGTGCTCTAGTCTGGCTCTTGGCGTGGTCCGTCTGGACGCTGAGGAGAGGGAAAACCCGCCAGGTGGAGCGCAGGTGGGAGGAGCTCTGAGGCGGGGAAGAAAGAGTGCCTGTGGTGCAACACAGGCTTCAGGGTTTTCCTTTAGAAGCCAGACGTCTGAGCAAGCTTTATCAGGAAGGAGTTTGCTCCAAATGCACATACTGTGCAACAACGCTCAGATGTATTACTTGGTGTCACCTCCTACTGTGCAATATGTCCTTTCTATTCATATATATGTATGTATATGTATGTTTGTATGTTTGTATGTATGTTTGTATGTATGTACATATATACTGTATATATTCCTCTTTTTTTACCTGTCTGTTCATAATAAGGGTGTTTATAGTGTGCACTATACTATTCTTCTTCTTCTTCTTTTTCTTCTTGTTGTTGTTATTATTATTATTATTAATTTTATTATATTTCTTATAATACTTTCATATACTTTGTATATTTTCCTATGTCTATTTAATTTGTTTTTGTCTTATTCTAATGTTCCCCACTGTGGGATTAATAAAGTCGTTATCTTATCTTATCTTATCTTATCTTATCTTATCTTATCTTATCTTATCTTATTTTATCTTATCTTATTTTATCTTATTTTATCTTACTAAAGTGCTGCTCATGAGTATAGGAACCCCTGCTTAAGTTGATTAAAAATAAAAATAAAATCATCTTTTGGAAATTGATCTTAATGCCTTAATTAAAAAATGAGGAAAAATCCAACTTTTTAGAACACCAATTTTCTTTGTGAATGAATAATGTATCGTAAATAAATAAATGTTCTTCCTTAAACTACAGGGGGCATAAGTATACACCTCCCTAGGCAGATTTTTATTATTAAAGGCCAGTTATTTCATGGATCCAGGATACTATGCCTCATGATAAAGTTCCCTTGCCCCTCCCCCACACATCATCACATACCCTTCACCATACATAGAGAATGGCATGGGGAACTTTCCATAAAATTATCTCTCAATGCAAATCAAACCCAAAGGCCAAGGGAACTTTATCAGGATCTGGCTAGGCGTGTCTACACTCATGCCCCCTGTATTTTAAGTAAGAACATTTATTTATTTATGATACATTATTCATTCACAAATAAAATTAGATTTTTCCTCATTTTTTAATTAAGGCATTAAGATCAATTCCCAAAAGATGAAAAGATTTTTTTTTTTGTTCCTCTTTTTAGTCAACTTAAGCAGGGGTTCCTATACTCATGAGCACCATTGTATAAACTGGAGGAGGAATATGTCAATTTAGTAGTGTAGTGGAAATTTTAACTGCCTTGTTGACTCATGCAAACTCTTTTCCCTCTTTCTTTTTCTCGCTGTCATCTCTGTTTCAGAAGGTTTCAGATAACGACTCAGTCTTCCATGTAAATGTCTTTAAACTCAGAGCACTCCCACCGCTGCTCCAATGACCCCTCTTAGCTTGGAATATGAGGTCCACTCCACATTGCCTTTAACTCATTTCACCTACACCGACATACAACACCACTTAACTGGCTGTCACCACTTACAGTGGAAGACATGCTAAACCTCCACCACCCAAATTTGCAGGAGTGAACAAAAAAGATGTTGAAAAATACTGTGCGTTATATTAAAATGTAAATTTAAATCTATGGAAGGACTCATACATAACGTGTATGTACTGTATATGTTTTGCAGTATGGCCAGGATTAAAATCACTGTCTTTTAAAAGGGCTTTGAAGCTATATCCGGATGTACGTACTTTTGTTCTGAGTTACCACAAAAACAATTACAGTGTAATTTCCAAATCTACTCGAGCAAATGTCACACATTATTGCCCACGCATTCAGCAAGGGAAAAGCGATATGTTTTTTCCAGAAGACGAACAAACGGCTGGTCGTTTACACCACAGGGTAACAGGGTAACAAGCTTGTCAGTTACACTGATCAACGCTAACTTTGTAGTTTTTTAGTATGACTCCTCCATATTGAAACTGCCAACCCAACCCTCAGTGCTTTTGTTTACATAGTGTTTGTTTTTATCTATTTTAGCAGTGCCCTGCTACGCCCTGCTATGCCCTGCTACACCCTGTGACGCCCTACAGTGCATTAGTACAACCTGTAACACCCTGCTATGCCATGCTACACCCTATAACGCCCTGCAGTGCCATGGTACACCCTTTAAAGCCCTGCTATGCCCTGCCATACCCTGTAACACCCTCAGGGCTGCCAACTCTCACACATTGGCCGTGAGACAAACGCATTTGACTGGTTGCACACGCTCACACGCCACACCCCCGATTTCTCACACTGAAGTGTCAACCCGGTCGGTCAAATTTCTGAAAGATGAGTTTATCTATAGATCTACTTGTTGAGCCACTTAGGATTGACTAGTTGTGCTTTCAGAGACTGTGAGGGGGTTTAAGAGCGCTCCCTGTCTGTGGAAGTTTCGAATTGTCGCAAACTGAGAACATTTTTTTCACAATCCATCCCAGGTGCATTTCCCCGGCTTCAGGTATGTGCTCTGAGTATTACACACCCGTCCGTCGCTTTGTGTCCACTCTCTCTGTAACAATAGAGTTGAGCAGCCCGGCTGCTGTGTAGCAACTTCAGTTCATTTTAGTGGACCCGCTCTGCTGTGGACAGTGACGCGTTGCATCCATGTAGACCTCCGATGAAGAGCAGCGGACAGCCTCCTCTAAACTCTGTCAGAGACCAGAGACCCAAATGGGCCTCTGTGTCTGTCAGACGGTATGAGTGAGATACTAAAATATCAGCGGAGCAATGACATGCACAGCAGACTATATTACAACTCTCCAAATCTCGGACAACAGAGATGGGAGGAGTTATATTTTGAATGTGCACAAAGTTGTAAACATGAGCAGAAATCTGATGAAACACATCTGATCTATACTATACTATATATACACGATACTGTAACGCTGGGCCACTATTGTGCTTCTCTAACCTCGGTGTATCTCTAAATGTAACTGTAAATAATTCATTCAATGTTTCATAAAATGAACAAATAGTCTTTATTTCCCAAAAAAGTAAATACAGTAAGTGGGGCACAGAGGATGAGGGCCAAACATTACTGAGCCTTGGCACAAAGGTTAAAGGATTAGAATGTATGTAAATCAGTGGTTCTCATTCTTTTGCATTTCAGTGGTCTTAGCTGATCCCTCAACATTAATTTAACTTTGGGTCCCTGGTCCTTACACCAGGGACCCCTGGTCCTGTTCACCACAGACCCAAATCTTCTCAGCTGTTGCTACTGACATATGCTACTGTCTCTTCATGTGGCTCATTATGTTTGGCACATTGTCTGGGTCAGCTCTTATATCATAAGAAGGTAATACAATGTGTAATCAAGTGATGACTGATTAACATTAATGTAAATGCTAATTGCCCTAATACCTGTTGATACTACAACAATGCAAAGGCTCTTAACCCCACAGTTTTGCACATATCATGTACGACTTGATTTCTCCATTTTTTTCCCAAAACTCTCCAGAAAGTGCCATTTAATGGTTTATTTAAAAAAAACATTCCTGGGGGGCATACCCCCAGACCCGCCTAGGGAGAGCCCCCCACCCCCCAACACATAAAAAAAAAATGGGTTGGCCCTCCCAAATCTCACTCCAAGATTTTTGGAAAAGTTGGCAGCTCTGCACCCTGCAGTGCCTTGGTACACCCTGTAACACCCTGCTATGCCATGCTACACCCTATAACGCCCTGCAGTGCCATGGTACAACATGTAACACCCTGCTATGCCCTGCCATACCCTGTAACACTCTGCAGTGCCTTGGTACACCCTGTAACGCCCTGATATGCCCTGCTACACCCTAAAACGCCCTGCTATGCCCTGCTACACCCTGTAACACCCTGCAGTGCCTTGGTACACCCTGTAACCCCCTGCTATGCCATGCTACACTTTGTAACGCCCTGCTATGCCCTGCTACACCCTGCTAAGTCCTAATACACCCTGCAATGCCCTGCAGTGCCCTGCTACATCCTGAAACTGCTATGCCCCTGCTAACACCCTGCAGTGCCTTGGTACACCCTAAACTACTACAACTACTATTTCAAGTTATAGTTCCATTATCTTTATTGTGACTATTATTGCCACTGTTCATCACACCCCCAACCGGCACCGTCAGACACCGCCTACCAAGAGCCTGGCTCTGTCCCTGGTTTCTCCCTGAAAGGGAGTTTTTCCTCGCCACCGTCACACTAAATGCTTGCTCTTAGGGGAATTACTGGAATTGTTGGGTCTTTGTAAATTATGGAGTGTGGTCTAGACCTACTCCTGAGATAAAGGATTTGATACTATAAATAAAATTGAATTGAATTGAATCTTCTTCATTGTGAAATTGATCACAAGAAATGTGTTTATGTGAAACACATAATTACCCCATTGCATCCTTAAATATCAGGTATCAACATAACACTTATTATTATAAAGCTTCTTGTGGTGGTTATGGTTACTGGATTACCTGAGATTACAGGAATTGTTTTGTCGCAATAAGAAGAATTCAAATTCCCGCCAACCCTCTGGCTCTTTCTCACCGGGGCTTTTGCTGTAGTTTACTATTGAGAAAGTGTAAACATGTAAAGAAACCTTTGACCTTTGGGTTTGCACTTTCTGCCCACCTCTGCACCAGCTGTGGAGCTCTGAATCTCTGCCGTGCAGCCACATCTACATGCTGAAGCTCACCTTGTGCACTCATCTGTATCCTCTCTCACCACACCTCTTCGGATCAGGCTGAGAGGGATTCCCAGCTAGTTCACGGTTAGTTACCCCCCCCACCCCTCCCTCCCTGCATCGCTGTCACCTTCCACCTCCCCTGTGGTTGCTCCTGCCTACACTGTGGTGAGCCTGCAGTGCTCATGAGTCAGTTAAGCGCCATGGTGAAGACATGCTGTGGTTAGCTGATCTTTACGGGGCCCCTGATGAGAATCCATAAGAAGGCGACCCCCATGATGCCTCACTCGTAACCACACAGGGACGCCCTAACAAATGCCAAATCCATGTGCAGTCTCTCATTTATGCAGAAATGAAACAAAGTGAAATGACAGCTTTGTTAGTTTTGTTGCATCAGATATTTATCATAATTTCTTCCCCAGAGTGTTACAATGGGATGACAAGAATGTTAGTTGGACAGGTTGTAAACAAGGCAAGTTTAGCCAAATGATCTATACCGTAAATTATTTGCAGATACAAAATAAAAGTTGTTCTGTAAACTATGATACATGTTTATAATGGACCGTTTGGATAATACTTTTACTATTTGTGTGTTTTCTCTAGGGTTTGTTTGACGAGAAAGACTACAGCCATGCAGATCCGTGAGGCTGTACTTAGACACTGCTGAACTAAATGCTAACGTCATGCAGATATTAAGTAGGTAAACCTTTACCACGTTCCCCATCGTAGTTTAGCTGGTTAGTATGTTAACATTTGCCGATTAGCACTAAGCACAAAGTACAGCTGAGGCTGATGGGAATGTTACTTGTTTTGCAAGTACAGTCATACCACAAAGTATTGAACAAATTAAAATTAAGTATTTGACCTCATCATGGCTCTATTGCTGGATAATTAAAGTTTTTTACTAAAAAATATATATATTAACATGTATCTAACATATTATTAATAAAGATAGATTGGCCTATCGTGAAAAATCAGTCATTTTTTGCAACATTGATGGTAGGCTTACCATGTCAGGGTAAAGTTAAGCTCAGTGATTCACTGTTTCTTGTTTAACATCAAAACATTCTATATATACAGTATATATATATATATATATATATATATATATATATATATATACTGTATATATATATATATCCAGCCACCCAGTTTAATATGCAACTCAATTGTGTACAATAAATGCAGTAGGGGGTCCCTACCCCATCTCTCTGGTCCTTGGCCTCCTGCTCTATATGGAATAGTTAGGGATCAACAAAGCAGTTACAGTTCATCCTCAGGGGAATCTGTCTAATAACTGTCAACACATTTCACTCAAAACCACAAATGTGAACTTCATGGTGGCAGTAAATGTGAAGTTAGTGGATCACCAAAGTTCGTAGGCTTCATCCTTTTGGGTCGAGGAATATCTGGACAATATTTCATGGCAATCCATCCAATAGTTTTATAGATATTTTAGTCTATGATGAACAGACCGACTAACAGACTAACATTGTCATCACAAGTGCTGCTAACGTGGATAAAAACTGTATGTCAGCTAAGTGTTTGTTGCCCCGTCTATAGCAGTGTTAGTAAAGTTGTTAATGCATCTGTGATTTAAGTGTGAACATGCCTTCATTCACAGCAGATGGAAACATTAAATCAGAGGCCTAATTTTGTACTTGCGCTAAGATCAACAATTCTTCGACAGCTGATCATTCATTGTAAGAGAGAGATTTATCGAAACCCCTCTAACCTTTCGTGAGACCACAGGCTTTATTTGAATGTCATTACGTGGGGCATTAACTTTTATCTGAAAGGTGTGAGCAGTGTAGGAGAGGGGATCCCTTTGTTGAGACACAACCCAGTAGAGCGTCACAGATGCACAGCGGAGCGTTACCATAGACCCCACGCAGTGCGTGGTCGGGCCGCTGCTCGTCACATTCTCAGCTGTGAGGTGGGGGGGGGGGGGGATTCTGAAACTGCAGGGAGAAAGGAAAGCCCTCATCTTTGAGTGTGTGATCGAGCGATGGCAGTTGAGGTGGCAGGTACATGGTCTTTATTACACCCACACAATGTTCTTTTCTTCACTGCCTCTCACACACTCATCTATAAGTTTTTTAGAGATGCATCCATACATCAGACATGATCTTTCAAGTGACAGACACTATTGATCATATGGACCAAGATCAATGAGGGGGTTTGTGGGGGACGATTTTCCTCATGTTCTTCCCAATGCAGTGGTTGATAGTTCCCCTCCAATAGAATGTACTGGTGCAGCAATGTGAATATGACCCCGCAACAGTTTCCCATCAATAAACTAATCCATTTGCATTTTGTAGCTGATGATCGGTTTTTATGGTGCAACGTTATTTCGTTCTACACTGCACTTCCCAAAGTGTTTTTGGAATGACAATAAAAATAATCTTGAACCTTGAGCTGTGCCAATCCAAATGAACTGCTGAATCCGGTTCTCTTGGCAAGATATTCCAGTTAATTAAACCATGAAGGACAATTTTCACAATGTGATCAGATAACCTTACTGGAAGTTTTTTTTACATATTTAAACAAGAACGCGTCCCAGGGCCAACAAGAAAAATAATAATATATAACATTTTTACAAATAATAAATAAACAGAGGAAAGACGGGAGGGAGGGAGACAAAACAACACATGTAGAAAGAGACACACACACAGGCAAGGGGCCAAACACCTGCGCAAGATAAAGGTCCACAAGGCTACAGCCCGGCCCTCACAGAGTCAGCAATGCACCGCCACAACACCCAGAGTCTTCCCTGGTACACCATTTATCCGTGCCGTGGACAGCTCCAAATAGACCACATCCAGGTAGGAAAGGGTCATGTGTCGCAATCATCCTCTTTGCAGCTCCAGCAAACAGCACATTTCTGAGGTTCAGAGAGGTGAAAGGCCGATAGTTCATTCAGAATAAAGACCTTAACAGTAACAGGCACAGTAACATTAAACAAGGCATAAATCTTGGATGCAATATTGTTCCAGAATTGACCAACGGGAGAGCACTCCCAGAACATGTGTAGAAATGTGCCTTGTGCTTTAATTGGGCTGAAAGTCTATAAAGAGCTGTTTTTTATTATATATAATTATTTTCATGTGATGCATTTTCACAGGGGTGAGATATGTCCAATGGATGGAATTTTATTGAATAATAATAATAATAATACATTTTATTTATAATGCCCTTTTAAGTGAAATCTCAAAGTGCTACAATAGCAACGAGTTTAAAACAGTTTCAAGAATATAACATCTGCTGATTGCGAGATACTTCTGGAATGTTAGACCATATATCATGCCAGTTGAGCTTGAGGGCTGGGCAATTACGTGCCCAGATCCTCTAAATAGGAAGGGCAGTGCAGCCGTATCACTGGTGACATGGTGACATGGTGCTGTACTTTAGCTAGTGAAATGTATGGAGCCTTATAGCATGAAGCTGTGAAGGTGCTGTTGTTCTCAGCAAGCGGGCGGGTGTCCTGGTTGATAATTAGGTCAGCACAGCCCTCCAGGGAGGAGAGGGCAGAGGGGACACTGTAGAAAGCCCTGAGCCCAATCACAGCCAGATGAAAAGAAAACAGTCCCAGTACAGGTTCCACATGTCAAGGCGAAGGGTGAAAATGTGGTTTAGATTTTCCTCCTTCCCCCTCCTCTCTGGTCCCGTTTGATTCTGAGCTGGAAGGGAGTAACCACCTAAAAGCTCTTATAACACCTCTCTGTCCCGGCTTTTCGCTTTGTTTCTACACGTGACGTTGTGTGTGTGTGTGTGCTGTGATGTGGTCCAACATATCTGTTTCTTCCTTCCTTTGGGTTTTTAGCTAATCCACTTCTCTAGGCTTCCTTCCCAGAACAACGAGACCTTTCTAAAGAAAACAGGGCAGAGCAGCACCTTGGAAATCCCTCCACCTCTCTCATTAAAGATGAGGATGAAGACGAAGTTGATTTTCCTGATTCAATTTAAGCCCATGAAACCGGACCTCAGCCACGTCGCACTGAGAGAGGGATGAAAGAGAGACAGCTGGAGAGAGAGGGGCACTCTTAAGTGAGCAATAATGAATCTGTTATATCACTTTTCTTTAGTTCTGACAGCAGGATCTGAGATCTTTCTGTTTAAAGTTCAGCGTTTATTAAAAGTGAAATGAAAATTTGTTTTTGCTAAGAAATTAGTCTTGGTGTTTGTTTTGACTTCTGCACTTATTTGGTCCAAATTAGAAATTGTTGAGTAACTTCCTGGTGCCGCCAATCAGATAACACCTAAGCCACTTGACCTCCTCTCCACCGCGGAGACCCGAAAAGAGGACTGACTACACAAACACACAATAGTAAAACTCGAGCACCATTAACACAGATAGTAGAAAGGAAAACATCCAGAGAGACAAGGACAAAATACACAGACGGAAGAGATTTTGGGACAAACATAATGCTGATTGCATCCTATTTTAGTCATCCTTTTTGAGACGTGTATCTGCTGGAACAGATAAGTTTCTATTTGAATGAGTCCAGCTGTCCACACAGGCCGCATAACAGCTCAGGCTTTACTCAAGCTATACATTTTTGATTTGATTTGATTAGGATCCCCATTCTCTGATGCAGAACACCCGCTAGTCTTCCTGGGGTCCGTGCTTAAGCACGACCCAAATTGTATAGTATAGTAATAGCAATGTTTTTCATTTCAAGTCTATTTTCTTCAGTTTTACACGCTACAGTGATGGTGTCTTGGGCTCTGAGTGCTGCCAAATTGCGGTCAACCCACACTCAATACTTTACCTAAACGTATCCTGTGTAGCTGCTGCTGCTCTGCTAACATGCTGCTCATGCTACGCTTCCTGTGTCGATACGGCGGGAGTGTGCAGCCAATAGGCTTTTTTGACATGAGCCAGACCAACTCAGACCAGCATAGTTTTGATTGCCATCTTGCTAAGTGCATTGCATATTGGTCAGTGGTTTTGTCCGACTTGCTCTGAAGGCTCAACCGTGTGAAACGTGGAAATCATGCACGACAGAGAGGCTGCAGAAGCAATGTGCTTAATAGAAAAATCACTTTAAATAATGAAGCGCTCCAATTGGTTCTGCATTCATTTTAGGATTAGGACGACAATTCCATTATCATTTTTCAAACAGTATTTCACAAAGTTTATATATATGCATGCTTGTTGATAACTCCCGTGACTGCTACTTTAGACAAAGCAGACAAGAGTAACTCATCTTAACTCATCTTAAATTGGCCTAGTGTCTCAGCAGGTGACTTCACCAGCAAGGACCACGCCACAACTGTAATTTTAAGATTTAATACTGTACATGTTTGATTGTATTGAATGTTAAGAGCATATGAATAGATGGATGGGAAAAGATTTAAATGAAATGTTGTCTGCTTGGTTGGTTCAGGAGGATGTACTGGAGACCAGGTGGAGTGAGACGGGTTCCGTCTCAGGTGTACCCGAGCTGATTACAGTACCTAAAATGAGACTTGTGAAAGGAATGCACTGAGCAGGAAGCGATAAGGGTAAGAGGGATGAGGGGATGAAAGGATGAGGGAGGAGATGATGAGTGGATCAGAGTAGGATGAATGGAGGAAAGGATGAGGGGGGGAAAGTGAATGAGTGAAGGGATGAGGGTAGGAGGGCAGTTTGCTCTCTTCCATTTTCCCGGTGGACTACAAACATAACTGCATGACAGTTGGTGTTTAAAGGTCCCATGACATGGTGCTTTTAGATGCTTTCATATAGACCTTAGTGGTCCCCTAATACTGTATCTGAAGTATAGACCTTAGTGGTCCCCTAATACTGTATCTGAAGTCTCTTTTATATAGACCTTAGTGGTCCCTATACTGTATCTGAAGTCTCTTTTATATAGACCTTAGTGGTCCCCTAATACTGTATCTGAAGTCTCTTTTCTATAGACCTTAGTGGTCCCCTAATACTGTATCTGAAGTCTCTTTTCTATAGACCTTAGTGGTCCCCTAATACTGTATCTGAAGTCTCTTTTCTATAGACCTTAGTGGTCCCCTTATCTGAAGTGACCTTTGTCCCCTTTATATAGACCTTAATGGTCCCCTACTGTATCTGAAGTCTCTTTTCTATATAGACCTTAGTGGTCCCCTAATACTGTATCTGAAGTCTCTTTTATATAGACCTTAGTGGTCCCCTAATACTGTATCTGAAGTCTCTTTTCTATAGACCTTAGTCTCTTTTTTTCTATAGACCTTAGTGGTCCCCTAATACTGTATCTGAAGTCTCTTTTCTATAGACCTTAGTGGTCCCCTAATACTGTATCTGAAGTCTCTTTTATATAGACCTTTGTGGTCCCCTAATACTGTATCTGAAGTCTCTCTTTTTTATATAGACCTTAGTGGTCCCCTAATACTGTATCTGAAGTCTCTTTCCCTTAAAACTGTATCTGAAGCCTTTTATATAGGTGGTCCAGTCCCACAATGATCTGAAGTCTTTTTATATAGACCTTAGTGGTCCCCTAATACTGTATCTGAAGTCCATTTTTGCCAGTCCCACAATGAGAGTCCATTTTTGTAGCTTGTCCCTTATGACCTCATAAGGGGAAGATTCCAGATCGGCCCATCTGAGCTTTCATTTTCCCAAAGGCAGAACAGGATACCCAGAGCTCGGTTTACACCTATCACCATTTCTAGCCACTGGGGGGGCCATAGGCAGGCTGGGGGAACACATAGTAATGTTAAAAAACCTCATAGTGAAAAGTGAAATTTTCATGCCATGGGACCTTTAATGTTGTTTAGTGACAGACAGCTTAAATCAAAGTACAACAGTACATGGCCAACACTAGTCCTTGACTTGCTGAAAAGAATTTTTTTTAAATAAAGCCGTATTGTATCAAAGTTTGCAGGTTTTTACAAGGCTTTGATGTATTCCAATCCATCACAATGCCTCTCCTAGCAAAGCTTACTCTCAGATGTAAGTCAGCCTCAAGGGAAACGCCCAGCAGGCTTAAAGCTTAGACAGTGTTTTCACTCCTCACTGTTTTCATCCTATTTTGAAAAATAAAAAATAAAAATATGTGAAACAGCTGCAGTACCATCACACTCCATAGTTCCTTACACCATTCAAATGTCAGTGCAACGGTAAGTTGATAGTTAAGATGAAATGTAATGACATTTACTTGTATTTAAAGAGAGACAAGACAGCGTGAATGTTGCACGTGCATGCGTCTATCTGTGTGCATGTGCAAACATTAGCATGTAGTTGTGTACAACATAATGACCCAGCTGCAGAATTGCACGTCAAGCAAATGACAGACCTACCGAGATAAAGACTGTTCTTATGCTCATGTAATTTAAACAATAATCTGCTGTGGACTCACTGATCCTGCCAAGCTGAGCGTCTTCTCTGTAATCACACTGCTCACGTTTGCACGTGAGAAGAGCAACCATTCCTGTCGTCTACCAGGCCCTTCTTCTTTTTATAACCTTCATTACTAATACATTAAACCCTTTTTAACAGGAATCAAACATATACATGTACGACTTATCCTGACAAGTGGCTTATTTAAGCATCTTAGTATTGTTGTCATATCAATCAGGAGAGACATGTTTAAGCAAATAAGGTTTATTGTACAGCTCAATAAAACTGTACAAAGTCTTTGGCGATTAGACTCCATCGCTATATGAATCTTTCGTATATCTATATAGGGGTAGAGAACCATCAACCCCCCCAGATGAAATCTAGACACCAGACCAGACCGAAGGAGGCTCCGGACCGGTCAGCTGGAGTAGATAACTGGAGGTGGAAGGGGGGGTGGAGGGTTGCTCTCTTTGCCTGCAACAACAGCTGATAGCAAAGGAAGAAACAGATTTTTTAAAGCAGGGTTGTGACTCTGTGATTGGTCCTTGCAATTTGTGTATGATTCTGATTGGTTTAGCAGGAAGGCTAACGCCTCCAACAGCTGATTCAAATTAGGTAAAGACCATTGATTAAATTAGGGCGTCCTGAAAGAATTCACACTGAGATACATTTCAATCAGGAGACACTAGTTGCAGATATGTGACAGTTATACACAGCATGATAAAATGTACATTTATTTGGATAACAGCTGAATTGATTTAGTCAATTAAAAGTCTTCCTGAAAGAATTCACACTGAGCTACATGTGTCGTCAAATAGGCCCTGACTGAGGCCAGGCTGTATTTTCCATCCTCATTCTTGTAGGCCTATAAACCAACAGAGTCATCGCCACAAGTACCAAGTGTGTAAGATTTTACCGTCTTCCTGTGACACGTGAGTGTGAATCTGAGCTCTGCGGACAGCTGTGTATTTGTCTCTGTCAGCGGCCCATCAGCGCCAGCAAGGATAAAAAACGGTGGCAAAGCAATCCAGGAAACCAAACATGCTCTAACTGACCAAAGTCTACAGTTTCAGCTTGCAGGAGAAGTGAACCAAAAACATTTTCAGTAAGATATCTTTGTCCTGCTATGAAACAAGTAAAATAAAAAAACTGAGAAACAGAATCATGGGGATTGGAGAATTGTTAAGAGGGAGAGTGAAAAGAGAGAATTTCTGAAAATATTACTAATATGGATGACTGCACAGGTGCTATTGTGAACTTGTAGTGAATCACTGTCGGCATCTGCTTACTGGAAGAGTGTGTGGGTTGTAGTGCTTCACACACCAAAACTAGTGTATCCACCCATTAACTTATTCAGTATGAAAACTGCAGAATAACGAGGAAAGTCAAATCAACAGAACTGAACAGAATGCAAAAGTGCAACTGTACATTTACTGTTGCATTACCTTCAACCAGAGTGGGAGTACAAGTGCCAATGTAAAACCACTGCATGGCGGATTGTAGTTCCCCTCACAAGAGGGAAATGGGGTATTCAAAGTAGACCGAGAGTGTGTTTTCACAACTCTAACCTGAGACTTTTCCCTCTCATCTCACACTACCAGCTGTGTTTTGGTTGTCTTTTCCCATTGTCTTTCTTTGCTGACAGTCTTTCTAACACTGTAGAAACTTGTTTTTTCAGACTCTTTGAATGTTGTTCCTTTTGAATTGAACTGTCAAAGCCCTTATGTCCAGACAATACATGTGAGAACCACATTTAAGACTGTATACACTTTAAAGAGACTAGCAACTCTCCATTGCTTGCTCTGGTCTGTATTGAGTGTGTCTGTGTCAAATTAAATAAACAATGTTGTGTGGCTTATTGAGCAAAATGTATTGTGCAGACGTGTCCACACTGGATCCAAAACCTGCTGTCAACTGCTGCATATCTGCTTGAGAAATCATCCCTCCCAACCCTCCCCCGACCCCCCCTTGCCCCCCTGTTCAGCCTCTCTGGAGAGCCACTACAGGCAGCCTGGCTCCAGTGTTCTGCACCAAGAGCTAGGGGGTCTCCATCGACAGCATGCCCAAACTGTGAGTCCCTCCTGGCGGTGCGGAGAGTCTCATTGCTCTGGAATCACAGTGGTCATAAACACAGTACCAGCAAAGTTAATGAGTCACAGTAAAGCCCTGATGTTGGCTGACATTCTTTGTTGTTTGGTGGAAATTTAAGCAGGAAAGTTATTGTGCGGAGGTGGAGGAAAAGGTCTCTCTTCTCACTTCTTGACTCACTCGTTATCTATGTGCACCCTTTTTCTGCCTCTTATACATCTTATCTTATTATACTATATAAGCGTATAGTAATAATAAGCACCTCATCTGATGTTAGAAGGAAAATGAGATGTGTAAAAAAATGTTTTAGCTGTGTGACTTAAATTAACATTGCTCATACAAGAAAACCTAATCCCATGCTATATACATTTTACTCATAATCCATTTCCATGAAACCCTTTACCGCTTGAACCCTAGTGTATCCAATATCCAATATTTTCTCTTAAGTAGCCTTAGAAATTAGATCAAAGATGTTCTTCCATGCTGTCTCTGCTATATCTTTCACTCCCAAAACTTAATTGAAGCCACAGAAGGCTGTTTTTGCATCATAGTTAACAAGTGAAGTATTGACATTTTAATGGCTGCACCATTAACAAAAATGGAAAATTTGATGTTTTATGCAAAAAAATCCAGTCCACCACTCTGATTCATGGATTGACACAAAATGTGGTACAAATATTCATAATCCACTGATACAACTGACAAATGTCTTAAACTTCTCATGTTATGCTTTTTGCCTTTTCCCCTTTCCTTTGTTGTGCTATATAACGTTGTGTGCAGGAGAGATGTTTCACTTTGTACCCAAAGGGACTTCCAGAGATACAGTAACTTCTAACAGCTCTGTTGTAATATAAATAATAATAATAATACATTTAATTTGTAATGCACTTTATAATTGCGCAAATCCCAAAGTGCTACATGATGAAACAGGTAAGTGCTAAAATAAAAACACATGAAGAGCATGAAAATAAAAAAATTAAAAAAAAAAAAAATAAACAAAAAAAATAAGGAAAAGGGCAAGAGATCAGTCACAAGCTCTCCTAAAAAAGGTGGGTTTTAAGGCCACTGTAGTCCAGCCTTTACTTCCGTGACAAACGTGCATCACTTTGTAACACAAGTTATAATGCTCGCCTAGCTGCTAGCGTGGCACGCCCTCATACTCTGCAACAATATTTTGGATTATGACAAAATACCTGCACATTTAATGACATTTATTTATTTCACTATTTCCACTCAATGAATGTGTTCACCTGACTGCACAACACACAGTATAACAGTTATATTAAATAGTAGTCTTGCATTGCCAGACCATCATTCACAGGGCTGTGGAGGAGGATCTGGCTAGTCCACGCAGCATTCTGGGATGGGAGAAAAAAAACAGGCTCTGGTTTATTGGCATTTCTTTAAATCAAGCACAGTCGTCTTGGGCAGTGCCACTGCAAAATAGCCTCAGGAAGGAATTTGTTTTGGTGGAACATGTGCACATTCAAAAGTTGTTTTAGTCGTGCAACAGAAAACTCAGATTGGACAGATAGTCTAACTGTCTGGATTTACCCTGCAGAGATCTGAGGAGCAGTTAACCATAGTCCTCAGAAATCCACCAGAGTTTAAAATTCCATTACAAAGAAAGATGACAGACATTTGGCCAAAAAGAGGGACGTCTGGCAGAATTTCCAGCGTGCATCAGAGCATTTCTAGAAGTGGAACGTCGTGGATATAGACTAATAAAATAGCAATGGCTGGCACCTTCACTCACTCACTCACTCACTCGCTATGAATGCTTACAACCTGAGACAAACTATACAGCAGTTATGTTCATACTCTGTAGACTTCTGTTTCCTTCTCACTGTCACAGATTAATTTGCAAGTCGCCCTGTTAGAGACCCACAGGCCACTTAGAGCCTGTTGCCCTCTGACCTCAGGGAGGGGTTAAGTATGGGAATGAGAGGGTCACAGAGAAGCTAAGGGTTAATTGTAGTCCCTCTTAGAAGTAATCGCCAAAATCACCCACGCCTAGTCCCCGAACCTCTGCCTCCCAGCACACACACACACACACACACGCACACACACACACACACACACATTTGACAGCTACAACATCAGTCCAGCTCTCTATCCTCTGCAGTCCCTTCATATTCTGGCCTGCAGGCAAACAGTCCCTCTTTTTATTTAGACAGATAGATGTTCAGCTTGTTTCCTGCTACATATTTAGCATACCACAGAGCGCTAGAAGGTCAGGGTTTGCCCAAGCCTCTCCCCCGGGACTTGAGCTGGACTGTACCCCTGGGTCACCCAAACACACAACCAGACCATAGTCTCAGACCTTCAGACAATCTTGCGAGACTGAATACAGCAGGGACCCAGCACTGTCTCTACTAATCTGTTACAGCCCAGATCACAGAGGGATGGAGCTGGGGAGGATCTCTGAAGAAAGAGGAATGTTAATTAGAATGGAATTTCCTCTTTTTTTATCCAACTTGACTTAATTTATTGAACAATTGTATGTTTTGTCATCCTATTTGAGCTTTTCATTTGAAGGACAGTGTGGCACTGTGTGTGCATGTGTATGAGAAGTGACATGTATGTGTGTGTGCATTCAAGTGAGGCAGAATGGATGCGATTAGAGGACTGGGTTGAGCGCAGCAGGGTAAGAGGGCCAGATGGAGAGACAGAAAAGAAGCCGGGTTGGAATGGGAGGGTAATTGGCTGAGATGAAAAATGAGAGTCCTTGACCTTTTATTACCTCCAGGGATGGCTGATAGCATGAAAGCCCATCCAATTGCCCCGTCCCTGTGCCACTCCCTCACCCATAAAGATCTTTAACTACAGGGATGGAGGACGGGACAGATGAAGGTAGAGACAAACGGTGGAGCTCAGGGGGGAGTTACTTGGTTGTTCCTGGGCGTGGTGGTCTTTTATTGTGTGTGTGTGTGTGTGTGTGTGTGTGTGTGTGTGTGTGTGTGTGTGTCAGGGTCTCAGCTGTCTCAGCCTCCATTAGTCTCTAATAGGGCTGTCACTCTGGGCTTTTAACTCTGCTTGTTAGCATGGCAGACAACCAACAAACTCGCTGCCCCTCGCTCTCTGCGCACCCATTCCCAATGCCACAGATGTCCCCATTAGCATTGCTCCCCAACCACCCACCCACCTGCTCATCCAGGTCTCTGCACTTCATGTTCTAACATACACAAGCATGCTGGGTAAGACAAATCCTATACTTCAAACCACAACACCTGTGGGGATAAAGATTCTCGTCAGCACTGCTGAGCAGATCAACAACTACACGCAGGCTCCACAATCCGACCAGCAATACCGTTTTAGCGGGACTACCCCAGCGTCGCATGGCGCGCTGACAGGTGTGTCTGTTAATTAAAGCTCCGAGCTAATGACAGGGCGGCGAGACCTGAAGCCTGCGTAAAAAGAAAAGGGGCCCAGGGGATGGAGAATTGCCGGCACGGGTAGACTTGAGTAGACTGAAATCCTCATTGTTGACAAATGACTAATAAGTAAGAAAAATATAGCACTTGTTGGTTTTCAATTGACTAGTGAAATGTTTGGTTGCTGTCTCAATGTATTCCTCAAACCTGACTTGAGAGAGTGAAGGAGCAGAAAGAAGCCAGAGGAGCTTTTATTAAAATCACCAGAGGTGAATTAGATAAAAGAAGCTAAATAATGGGCTACAGAAAAAAAACTAACTCCATAAGCAGATACCATGGCCAAACCAGAAAAGGGGACAAAGAGCTCAGATACATGGGAAGGGAATTAAAGAAGAAAAAAATTCAGAAACAGGGAAGGATTGAACCCAAGAGAGTAGGCAGCTGTGAAGAGGTGCAGTTTGTCCTTGTTAAACTCGCAGCCATATGGCCGGCATCTGAGCTGGTTCTGGAGGTGATTTTTATAGCTGTTTTTATAGCCTGGCAAGCTCGCACTGATCCAATGAAAGAGTGCCTGCCTAGCTGCCAGTGCACGGCCATTCAGCTGATGGAGAGGAATAAACATGAATAATGACCTGAACTTTATTCTACATTTGGAATATTAAAAAGCACCCAAGATCCTACACCTTGAAAAGAGATTAGTTGGGATATACGGTTAAGGCTGCTCCCTTTATACCCTTTTGTCTTTCCTTTGCTACATTTCTTTGTCCTCTGCTCCATCCATCAGCGAGCTCTTCTGGCCTTTTTGAACTATGCAAAGCTCATGGTGAAATGTGTCTATTTTCAGTTATGTCTTTCCCCACCCTAATGAATAACAGTATTACGGTGTTTGGTGTTTTAAGCCCCCAACGACCAAGGTAAATGTTTGGGTATACAGTGGTTTTCCATCACATGTACCCCATTACTTGGCCATTATAATCAATGATAAACGCTTAACAAAGCATTATGCTTGATACTAACAGCAATGATTACTGCATTTTTTTAGATAAGGACATTCTTGAGTATGTGTGTACACACACACACACACACATATTCAACTGACTTTTTGCTTCCTTAAATAGTCAAAGAAGGAGTGCTCCGTCTAAGTGAAACCACACTCTGGGAAACTGTCTTCATTTATGCTTACACACATACATTATGTCTGCCATGCAGCTAATTTCTTTTCATCTTTTCCCACAAAGTTCATTAGATTTTGCTGCCGTTGTTGTTTGAGTTGCCAAGCCTCTCGACCAAATTGCATTTCTCAGGCATTTCTCTCAACGTTTGAACTGGAAATATGAAGGAGATCAGGTTTCCACTAAGGGGATTTAGTGAGTGTGTGTGCGTACAAATGGAGTATTCTCATCCTTTGTGAGACTCTTTTGCGGACAGACAGATGCTCCACACACATATGGCGAGTTATGGACCATACAGGCTGATTTTGCACTCAGTTTAAAGTTATTTCTTCCTGTTGGTGTTAGTTTGGTAAACCTGATCAGCAAGAAAGTCCATCTGAAGAACATCTACAGCTTAAAAAAACCTAAAAACCTATGATGAGACGTAAAAATGATCCAACTATAAAGTGTGTGTGTGCATGTCTGCCTGACTGTAGCATATCTCGAGAACTGTTCATCCGTTATACTTCACACTTGGTGGGTGTACTGCTGGTTACCCAAGCGTGCCATGTCAAATTCAGTGCAATTTGAATTTCATGAAACATGACACTTCCAATATTAATAAACTTTGATTAAAAATGCAACCGGTCTGTGCAGCACCAGAGTCAAGCATTTCATCAACAGCAAGTTACAGCTACTTCATAATCGCAGTGGTTATGTCAAAGAAAGAGACTAATATGCCTATTTGGAAAATAAACCTCTGCTTAGTGTAAGTCCTGACAGTCAGATGCTGGATATACTAAGGTTACAACCAAACTCTTCTCTGGAGTTAATGAGCACGAGCAAGAACAATGCCACTCTGCCATTGCAACTCAAATTGTTAGATTGCCATATTAACATTTATTTTATGGAAATTCTGTTCAAGTTTGGGCTACATTTGAATGCGGAAACATTCTGCACTAGTCTTTCATTTCATATGCAATTGCGTTGCCTCTAAAAGTCACCCGGCGTCACGTCTGAACAAGCTTTTTATTCTTTAACTTTAACACTTGCATGAGAAAACCTTTAAAACGTGCCAACTTTGGGGAAACAAAGTGTAAAGCTACAGGTACAGAAACTCTCCTGATGAGTCAAGAGTATACAGAGTTACACTTCCAGGATTGTTCCGGTGCTGCAGGAAATTCCGGATGCATGTATTTCCCATTTCCTTCCGCTTTCTTTGTGTTGGAATTTTAAATTTGGTGGATTAATAAGGACTATTTTTGACTGTTCCTCAGATCTCTGCATGGTAAGACTATCTGTCCATTCTGAGTTTTCTCTCGCACTACACAACTATTTTGCAGCGGCTCCATGCACAACTTAGCACCACACATGACGATTCTGAATGGTTTAAAGAAATGCCATTAAGCCAGGGCACGTTTTCCTCCCATCCTCAAATGCTATATGGAGTAGCCAGACTCTTCTTCAGTGCGCTTTGTAGGAGGGTCTGGCAAAGAGAGACTAGAAAGAGTACAACCTTACTTAAACTCTTGACTCTTTGATCTGTTCTCACGGTCTTTGTCAGAAACGATCATCAAAGCCTCATCCATCTGTCTGACTGGCATCAGACGCGAGTTTAAAGTGAAACATACACTGACGCACATGTTGGCTGTAGAGGTGATTGCAATAAGTGATCGTTTATCTCTGGATCAGGTAACCACATCGTCACACTGCGAGGCCTGTGTTCATGTTTACACTATTATAATAGAGTCTCAACTCACCACACCGCCTCACTCCAACTCTCTCTCTCTCTCATCATAATGTGTTGTGGAGGACGCGGATCATGGCCAGCTTAAACAATCCCCCTCTCTTCCCCCTCCCACTTGCTGTCACATCAAACCTGACCTTCAGAAACTGACTGCAGGCACTCTTCAAGAGTGTGTTGTGGTTTTGGCAAATGGCAAAGAAGGGGATATGTAGGAGGGAGAAAGATGAATTCAACTGTGGGAGAAGCAATGGTTTAAAATACTTGATTCAACTGCAATCATGCAGATATACAGTCAGGCAGAGAAAAGCACAACTGAGAGGAGCTGAAAAGAAGAGTGGTACAAAGATGAAATGTGAACTGCCAAACTATTGTAAGATCTGCTCTGCCTGCATTACCCCTGGTAATCTTTCCAATTGCTCGTTCCTCCTCCACATCTGTCCTCATTCCCCAACTCCTCTCCTGTGATGACAATCACCAAAAACAGGGAAGGTCTCTTAGTGCTAAAAGATCTGGCCACACACACACACTAACATAAGGGTACCTCTACACCCAAACACACTCCTGTATGATATATTGGTTTGTCGTGAACTCTAAAAGTGTGCATTCCAAAGAAAGACAGAAGCAAGGTGGAAACAACTCCAGGTTGATGCACGCAGGGTGAAATAGAGGAGAAAAGGATGTTAAATGGAAAATGGCCGTATGCCAAGTGGCAAAGTGCCCGTTCAGCTGCTTGCTTGTTTTATACACCCTCCTCAATCACAAACATCTCATCTCATCGCTGAGGTGTGTGTGTGTGTGTGTGTGTGTGTGCGTGGACGTCTACATGCAATAACTTGTCCCTCTGGCCATAAAATGTAAAAAGGCTTTGTTTGGCAGACGCATGGTAAGAAGCGACTGTTTTGTTCTCATGATTGGGGACACACAGACGTGTAATTTAGAGCGCAGCCTTACTTCCTGTCAGAGACTCATAAAGAAAGATGATAACACATTCATGGAGATGTGCCTGTCACAAACCTCTCGACAAGCCTAATAATGTGTGTGTGTGTGTGTGTGTGTGTGTGTGTGTGTGCGCTAATCAGTCAAACTCCTCTCCTCCCCGTCTGCGTTCAATGAAGTGTATTGTCTGCTCTTATCTGTGCATCTGTGCAGAAAGAGTGGAAGGAGAGGAGGGGGGACTGCAAGGTTGTCTCCCTGCTGCTGTTGAGCCGTGATTTATTTTCCCCTCTTAACTCTGACAAAACTGACAGAGACTGCACATTACTGAGTGGTGAATGCTGCTATTGATGACGTCCTCTCAGACGTTAGGACAACTCCGCTTCTCTCCAGTCAGCCATGAGCTACTGACAGGTGTCACATGCAAGGAGAGTCTGAACGAGTGGAAAAACATAACTAGTGCAGAATGTTTCCGTACAGGGTTCAGGTAGGCACTGACTGGTTTGAGGAGTGTGAAAATGATGTGAATCATTTGCTATTTGCTATAATGTCTACACAGTCAGCTCACAGAGCTCATCACCTACCAACTAATCCTCATTGATACTCTTCTTTCAAGTTTTAAACTAGGTGGTTAAAGTTGGCCTGATCATCATTTCTGTAAATAAAATTTTAATCTGCATTATTAGATTTGTGGCAATTTGAGGTCAGCAGAAACAAGCTGTAAACACAACACTGAGATGATGAGTTGATGTGGCCAACATGTCAGTTAATCCAACAGTTACAAAGCAACATTATCCTTTTTTGGAGTCGTGGTTGTGTCCACTAGATGAATGTAAGTCCAATATTTACAGTACTTTTAGCTCTGCTTTGCTCTCAACCAACTCCTAAAGAAAATATCTGGCTCTTTAGCTGCTAAATGCGTCACTTTATGTAATTGTTGGGTTTCTGTAAATAACATCACAGAGTACGGTCTAGACCTGCTCTTTTATGAAAAGCACAATGAGATCAAATTGAATGAATTGAATTGAATGTAGGCTGTTCACCAGCTAGTTAATAGTCTGCATTTTGTTACTAGTTTGGTTATTAACAAATTAATATGTTTTTAACAAAACATAAAAGAATAAGAATAAACATAAAAAAAAAAGTTGAATTACAACTAAATCTGGGTTTAGAGTGGCGAACCTCATACAAGTAGTCTTGTTAATATACAAATATGAATTATAGTGGCTTTGAATGGATTATCCTTCCAACTGAAACCATTCGGTATGCAATATTTCATCAAAACATTTACTTAAGTGCAATAACAGATGTCAGAATGTCAAGAAAGTGCACAAAACATGCTTTTCAATCCCGGTAATGAAGGTACTTGTGATTTGGTTGTTAATTTCCGTCCTTATTACAACGTTAAGCACTTGGAGCTGCCAAACATGAGCCTTTCAGCACAGTGTGATAGTATTGGTGTCCAACACTGTTAAAAGTGGTACAGTATAAGTATTGTTTCTGCTGTATTTAGAGCTCCCAGTAGAGCAGTAGCTCCAGTAAATGCAACAAAACAAAGACCTCTGTTTTAAAAAGGCTCTGTTTGCTGTTAAAATGATGGATCACTGATCTGAGCTTTTACCCAGTGTGTTCTGTAAATGGTATCAAGTCGATTTTAGTTGCTATTTTGGAAAGTGAAAAAGCATGCCCAAAATTCCCCTGTATCCACTATACCCCACTGTGCCTGATTGTCAGAGCCCCGACATGAGAAAACCTGGCTGGGTACGGGCCAGCTGGAGCAGCCCTGAGCTCCTCTGAGAACCAGAGCTACAAAGGCCCACTGTGCTGGAGTGGCACTGAGAACTGCAGCCTGGCAGCAGCTCTGAGACTTAACCAACGCCGGGCAACTCTTGAATAGACCTGGGATTTCTCTGTCTGTCTTTCAGCTCCATCCAGCTCGTTCTATTTCCTTCTGGCGTCGGCCTGTCTCACCTTTGCTGTCTGAGTCTGTCTGTACATCTATTTCATAGGGGGCTGTCAACTTGTCTTTCTCTTTCTGTTTGTCATCTTCCCCTTCCTCCTTCTGCCTCTTTCTCTTTCTCTTTCATGTCCTGCTCCCTCTCTCAGTATTAGTACGATCAGATTGTCACTTCCAAAATAGCCTGCCCTTTCGCTCAGTAATCCACTGGCAGGATGGTTTATCAAAAGACTGGGTGCGGGAAAGAGAGTGTTAGAGGTTTTTCTGCAGTGTTTATCAAAACTTGTTTTGCGTCAAATCCCTTGACAACATGCCTGTGATGTCATCACTAGACTGAGATCAGGTGCATTGAGGTGAAAACATGGCGGTAATCCTGCTATAAGAGGCCTAAATGGCATCCACTAACTAGCAGTAAGGAGGAGGGATAAAGTGTTGGGTGCACCTGAGTAACAGAACAGAAAGAGAGTAGGGCGAAAAGGAAATCCCTGGTGAGCCCCCCCCCCCCATACAAAAAAAAGATGTCAGTAATACCCTAATGATGCAACCAACTTCACTTTACATCTAACTGCAGTCTCTTTCTCTTCGATGGCTGCATTATTTTGAATCAGTTTGTGTGGTAACACGTTTCCTTTTGTGTGCATAACCCTGTGGGATATCTGTGAATTTAGCAGGATATGTAATGCTCTATTTAAATAAGTAGTAATTCAAATAGCCAAAGAATGTCTTGGACTAAGCTTTTGATCTAATCACTTTAATCGCTTGTGACCGCATCACTACTGTTCCAAACCCTTATACAAACACTGTACTGTAGAAAGAGGCCTTTGAAAGAGCTATAAATAGTTAGGGTTACTCATATAAGTCTTAGTTTTGTCTGTATTTTTTTTCTTGAACCCATTGTCAATAATCAGGTTGTCCATAATCAGAACAAACAGCAAAGATTTGACTTTCAGTTTGTTATTCTGTGTCGCAGATATTGTTAATAAGCTTTTTTCATGTGAGATTGATATTTCAACGTTTTGGGAAATACGCTAATTCACTTTCTCAGAGTCAGATGAGGAGATTGATACAAATGAAGCTTGGTGAACCAGTGTCTTTATTTTCTGAGCCCACTAGATGGCGCTCTCTGTTCAACAGTTGGTTGAGAATATACTGAATTGCAATGATTTAGGCCTTTCTCTTAAAACCAAGAGCGCCATCTAGTGGGCTCAGAAAATGAAGACACTGGTCCACAAAGCTTCATTTGGCCATCACTAATTGATACCACTCTAATAACTGCATGATAAACCTGTAGATAAGGCAAAGGTAGTCTATATCCACAACATTCCAGTTCCAGGATTGCTCCGGTGCCGCAGGAATTTCCGCCGGATGTATGGCTTATCTCAGATGTCCATTTCCTTCCACTTTCTTTGTGTTGGCGTTCTAACCTCCGGTGGACTTCTGAGGACTATGGTTACCTGGTCCTCAGGTCTCTGCAGGATAAATCCAGACAGCTAGCTAGACTATCTGTCTAATCAGAGTTTTTTGTTGCATGACTAAAACAACTTTTGAACGTACACAAACCAAGTTCCTTCCCGAGGCTATTGCGGCGACTCTGTGTGGACCTTAGCGCCGCCCGTGAAGATTTTGATTTTTGAAGGTCTGGCAATGCGAGACTAAGGCAAAGGCAAACTAAATATGTCTTGCCAGTGGAGACTCCAGGAAGTTCCTGGTCCCAGCCAAGAAATAGTCTTGTACATATCCCTCTGTAAACAATGCAGTTTAATTTTTACAATTTGTTTTTTGTACATATTTAACAAACCAGATAAAAGAGTTAATCAGTGATCTTTGAGGGGCTTGTAGGAAGATTATGTTTCCTTTAGACGGAGCCACATTCTGTTTCCCTGTGTTTCCAGTCTTAATGCTAAGTTAAACTAGTCGCCAGCCTGCTCCAGCTTCATATTTAATGTACAGATGCAAGTATGGTATTGATGTTCTAGCCTAACTATCAGCAACACGGCGAATATGCAACTTTCCAAATCATTGAAAAGTGAATGTAATAAGGTCAGTGGCCAGTTTGCAAAGCGTGTTTGCAAACAGCACTTTGGTCACTAGGCAAACTTTGTGTTCAGCTGCACCCTGAGGTGGGATGCACCCACACCAGTAAAGGGCAGCTCCTGACCCTTGATCCCCTGAAGTTTCAGGTCAGACTGGAGGTGACGAGCGCGATGGAGCTGGCCTCTGCATCGTGGCCACTGGGTCAGTCCAAGGTGTGAAGCCACTGACCCGACATCTAAGCTGTTGTCTCTTTGTCTTTTCCTTCCTCAGCAGACAAATGTGGCTGTTTGTTGGAACCCACACACAAAAATCAAAGTCCCCCTGTCCCCCCCCCCGTCCCCGTCCCCGTTTCCTCCTCCTCAAATCCTTAGCCCTACCTTAATGTAAATAAACATGTGTACAGGCGGTCGACTCACCTTTCCTCGCCACCATCCCCTATAAATAAACATACAGGGGGAAGAGAGGGGTTAATAGGGCCAAGTTTAGGGGAAAGGAGGAGAAGGGAGGGAGGCATGGAAGAAGGGGTGGAAGGTGAGGGAGGCCCAGGGGAGCTCATTATGCTCAGACAGAGGAGACATTAACTCACATACACACACTTTGACACAAACCTCCAAACTTTAACACACACATAGAGACTTATTACTCTCCCTGTGTAGCATATGCTGGCTTAAAGCCCCATTAACACACACCGTTTTATAAACATACTTATTGAAAGCAGTAACCAAGAAAACTCACTGATTCCTGGTGGGGGGAAGCCCATAAGCTACATTATACCATGAGACAGGAATACTATATACTGTATATCTGCTTTCCCGGATATTAAACTTTGTGTAGCAAAGGATTGGGGTCTTGTATCTGTGATGTTAAAGTGGGATTTTTAGTTTAATGACTTTAACATCGGATGTTCTTCTTTATTTAAAAATGCGGCTATATCCGTGATATTAAACGAATATGATGCATTCTTTTTCTCATTCCCTACTTCTCTCTATCTGATCTTGGCAGTGTTTACTTACAAGTGCTTGTTTTATGATCATCGCTATAATTGATAGTTACCATGGCTCTGCTCTCCCACTGTTGGATGAACATAAACATGTACTAAAGCAAAACATGTGTCACTCTGTGTGTGTGTGTGTATGTGTGTGTGTGTGTGTGTGTGTGTGTGTGTGTGTGTGCGTGTGTGTTTGTGTGGCGCTCGCACATGACCCAGAGTGTGAGAGCCAGGAAAGCCAGACTGGTTTCATTATGCTCCGAACTAGCCCATTATGGTTTGGGAAAATAATCCAAACTCTAAACAGTTGCTATGGCAACGGCATGTCACCTCTCTATTTTTCAACCCCCCCTCGCTCTCGCTCTATCGTCCAATTTCAACTCGCTCTTTATCTTTGCAGCCTTCACCCATTCTTTGCCCCCTCCTCCTCTGCTCTCCTCACTACATCACACTCAACGTGCAGAGAAGGGCAAACTGCCACGCACACACTGGCACTCACACACACACACACACACACACACACACACACACACACACAAACGTGGCACTCGCTCTCTCTTCCTCCAGTGGCATTGTTCACAGCCACTGCCCTCTCACATTGACTGCTCTCTGCTTAAAGAAAAATAAACTACTGGAAAAGAACAGGAAAAAGAAAACAGCAACAGAGGTTTGGACTTCTAGAGTCTCTATCATATTTCCTTTCGGCTTTAGCTTTTGGCCCATCCAAGTCCATTCTCAGGCGATATTTACACTTTAACCCTTTAATTTACTTTTGTGCTCAGAGCTAGATGATATCTATCTTACCAAATGTTTCCAATGATTCAAAGTACACTCAACGGACTTTTGACTACTGGAATATTTCTGCTTCATTAAATAGTGCAGGCACTTCACTCAGTGGGAACATCAAGTGTGAAACTGTCGGAATCTGATGAGAAGATTGATACCACTCATGTCTGAACGCTCAATGGTGTTTTTTTGCATCCAACGTCACCTTCCAGGCAGCTAACCCTAACCTTAACCCTAAACATAACCATTGCCACGCTGCCTGCAAAGTGACAGCCAGCAGCTGGTTAGCTTAGCTAGGCATACAAACAGGGTAAAACAGCTAGTCTGTCTAGCATCTACCAGCACCTTTAAAGCTCACTAATTTACATGTTGAATCCCATTTGTTTAATCCGTACAAGAAGACTATTTTCTTTTCACGGTGCATAGTGAGCTGGACAATTTCTAGCATGGGTGCAGTGACTTCTTTGAGTCAAAAACCCTTGTTTCCCTATTTCCGGTCTTTATGCTAAGCTAAGCTAATGTCTGCTGGCTGTAACTGTAGCTGATCGCCTGCTTGCTCTATGTATGACGCACAGTCGAAAGAGTAGATCTCATCTAGCTCTGAGCACAAAAAGTTAGTAAATTAAAGGGTTAAAGTGTAAATATCGCCTGAGAATGCTGAGAGTGTGGCTTTAGGAACCTAAAACACACACACACATGCTGAAAAGATTATTAATGACTTAAAGTGGTCTTATAGTGCCGTGCTTTGGGGCAGGTCTGGTGCTCTGGGATACTCATTGGGTTGTGTTTGATGTCTCCTCATAATGGCAAAGTCCCATGCGTTATGATCGCACAAATACACATTCAAAGGCACACTTCCATTTATTATGTGTACAGCCAATTGCCTTGTCGCCATGATAAAGCTCTTGGCGCTCTACTGGGGTTGTTTTAAAGCCCAGACACCCTTAGCCATTACTCAGGTGATATGCCAGCGGCTGGTGATCAATGTGTCTCTAATAGAGAGAACAGGGGGGGAGCAAAAAGCGAGAGAAAGACAGCCGTATTGATAGAGAGAGATAAAGATAAGTACAGAGAGTGATTGCACTTTTACCTTCTCATCCATCACCCTGTTCATGGAGCACTAACTGGCCCTAACTGGCTCTGCAATAATAGCCTGTCTGGATGCTGTATTTACGAGGTGCCATCAAAACAATGGCATTTATCTAGGCACTCGGATCATACACTTTCATCACTTTTATCATTATGTCTTTGCGTCTGTGTGCAGGTCTGTGTGTGTGTGTGAGTCTGTTGAAAGACTCGTTGACCCATGCTTTAGCAGGAGTGAGGAAAGCTCAAGGGTGGGTGTTGAATGCGAGGCGGTTAATGTTGCTTAAAGTTCAGCCAAATCCTGAGGTCAGCACGCATGTTTATGTGTCTCTGCCTGACCTTCAATCTCTTCATCTGGCTTACTGCAAAGAGAGAAGTTCGGCACTGTTTTGTCTGTGCATGGGAAAGAAAAGCTGAAGAAGAAAAAAACTTTGATAAGCAGGGTTGAGTGAGACGGGGGGGGTGTGTGTGTGTGTGTGTGTGTGAGAGATGTGGAGAGTGGGGAATGGGGAGAGCGAGAGTGCCAGGCAATGTGGGAGGGAGAGAAAGAGAGGGCGCGTCTGGAAAACATCAAGCCATAGCTCGGCATATGTGCGAGCACATGTGCATGTGTGTGTTTTGTAGCTCCTCTGGTCTCTGGCTTGTTAACCTGCAGGTCACAGGCAGCTTCGATGCCTGGCACAGACCATGGGAATAATTACCTCTTCCATAGCAAGCAAATGCTCATGAATAAACACACATACACGGAAACATAGATACTGAGTGTGTGTTCATGGCATGGTGTCTATGCTGCTCCCTCTCTGCATGCGTCAAAAGTCTGCAACATCTTTGAAGAATAGTCTGTCCTCTATGATCAAAAGTATTAGTGTGTGTGTGTGTGTGTGTGTGTGTGTGTGAGAGAGAGAGAGAGAGAGAGAGAGGCCAGCAGCTGGTGTGTTGTGTTTTGCCCTAGGAAACGCGGCCCGAGCTGGTGTTGTATTACATGTACTAGTGTTGCCGAGGCGAGGTGGGGTGAGTTGGCTCGATAGCCAAGAAGCAAAAGGTGTCAGATAAACGGGGGGGGGGGGGTTGGGCAATAAAGCAAGTGTCTGACACCCAAAGAGCTTCTAATGCTCTGATACAGGCTATTGTAGTCTGGAATTTGAGAAATGCATTTGATCAGTACGGTGTGTCTCTGTGGGTGTTATTTTGGGCAACTCCTGGGGACAAAACAGCCACCAGAGAAGGGAAAGAGAGGAGGAGGAGGATGAAGAAAGTAGGCTGGAGGCCAAGGGTTACCTGATGAATACTTGCACTTTCATCACACATTTGAGCAGCCAGCATCAAGCATGTTTGTCAAGAAGAATGTAGGCCCTTTCGGTCTCTACCACATTAGCTCCGCAATCTAAAGAAGAGATGGAATTTTTTTTTTAAACATAACAACTCTGTTTCTTTAACCTGTATGGGGTGATTCTGTTAAGTGAGCATCTGATTGAAAAGAAAAATAACATTCCTGCTCACATTGTGTAGATGACAGGAGTGAAGAGGAGGCGGGCCCGGAGATATTTTATCTGGCTCTGCACACTCTCTGCCTCCCTCCTCACTCAAAGGGAATCCCATCTTTTCTCTTTGACCTCAACATTCCTCCAACTCTTCAGAGTCAATGCAAGGCCAGTGTGTGTATGTGTGTGTGCGTGCCTGTGGGTGTAAGAGAGATCACTCAGTGTTCACATTCAAACTACTTTAAGTAATTAATACCCTCTGCTACACTGTTTTGAGGGTTGAATAACTCAAAGAGAAAACCGACACCTCAGTCCTGGCTTCAGTGTCTCATCTACAGTTGAGGCCGACCTGCTGTGAGGCTTTATAGTTTTATAAACACACAATTTTACTGAGTTGAAATGAAATAATGATGCATGTGTTATTCTCAAAAATGCATGCTTGACATAATGCAATCCCTGCATTTAATAGCTGTTTTTGTAATCAATCCTAACATGAGATTCAGACAGGTTAATTAAAGAACTTCAGTAACCCATCTTCAGTGGTAGAATAAGTACCCAAGTGTGTTACTTATGTGTTACTTAGTACCAATAGAACAATACTACACTACTACTAGTACAAGCAAAGGTTCTGCAATCAAATTTCTACTTAAGTACAGAAGTCATCACAGCGTAATACATTTGAAGCATACCGAAAGTAAAAGTACTTGTTCTGCTAAAAAAATGTCTTCTGTGACTGATATGCTATTATGTATGACATTATGGGATTAGTACTGACGCATTAATGTGTTCATTTTACTGTTGCAATGGGTCAGTGGTCTAGGTTTTACTATTTATATGCAGTAGTTGGTTAGTAGTCCAGTGATTCTAGACCTAGGGGTTGGGCCTCTCCAAAGAGTCACAGGATAAATTGGAAGGGTCAGGAGATGATTAAAGACTAGACAAAAACAAAGTTCTGCTACACAAATTTGTGTTCATATCTCCAACATTTTTATTTTTGTGCAAATAACGGATATTTATTTCTCTTTGGGCCTCGAACAGTTATCTAAATGAACCCATGAGAGAATTTTAGAGGGGAAATGTAAATGCAGAATCTTAATCCGTAACCAGTAACTACAGCCATGTAGTGGAATAAATAGTACAACATTTCCCTCTGAAATTAATGGAGACATTATACTTAAGTACAGTACTTGAGTAAACGTATTTATGCTGTCTCTTTGGCTGCAGCTGGTAAATTTCATCCAGGGAATGCCATTTAAAAAGCTTGGACATGGACAATAGAACAAACAGAACAATTAATTTCAAAAACCATTCCATTGCATTAATACATTTAGACAGTGAGGGCATTAAATTGTAATGCTGAGTTGGCAAAAAATGAAAAGAACAAATGTGGAAAAGGGGAAAACGCTTTGTACGTCACTGTGTACTTTAAGAAAACATTGCTGAAAGTATATCAGCTTGATTGTGGCCAATCTTCTTGTAATTAATGGAAATGGAAATGAACTAGTCATTTCACTACATGTGGTACCACTCCCCTTCTCTGCAATTGTTTATAATGGATTGGTACTTGTGCATATACTGCCACCTATTGATATAGCATGGTACTGCAACACAAACAGCAAGGTGATAGTTTGAGTTTAGGTTGGAGAAGGACACCTAGTGGCACAATAATAATAATGTATACTTTATTAATCCCACAAGGGGAAATTACAATTTACACTGTTGTTATTACACACAGATGCTCAGTACCTATACATACAGTAGCTCAGTCCGTAGCTCAGTCCGTGGGGAGTTGGGTTGGGTACCGGATGATCGCTGGTTCAAGTCCCCATACGGACTAAAGTATGGTGGTGGACTGGTAGCTGGAGAAATGCCAGTTCACGTTCTGGGCACTGCCTAGGTGCTCTTGAGCAAGGCACTGAACCCGCAACTGTTCGGGGCGCCTTTCTACGGGCAGCCCCCACTCTGACATCTCTCCGTTAATGGATGTATAGGTACTGATCATGTGTGTAGTTTAAGTTGCGTTTAATAACAGAGTGTGAATTGTAATTTCCCCCTTGTAGAATTAATAAAGTGTACATTATTGTTAAATGGAGAGAGTGAGAGTGAAGGGGCTTCCTGTGAAAAGGTGGTTGGGGGTTCGGTGCCTTGCTCAAAAACACCTTGGCAGTGCCCAGGAGGTGAACTGGCATCTCTCCAGCTACTAGTCCACCCCTATACTTTGGTATATACTATACTATACACAACTCCCTGATTGAGCTACTGCCACCCCCAAGAAAGTCAAAGCAAAGGAAGCGGTTACTGTTACTGTCCCCCCGAACTTTAAACAGTGTGAAGAGACTCAAACAATTAGAGGACAAGTGTGAAAAAGTTTGTTTATTGAAGGAAAGAAGGCATCGTAAAAAATGACAATATAAATACTCCTTGTTCATTGCTGGACACTAGTCAACAAACCAGATAAGTTAATCTATGCTTTTGATCAAAGCTTTGTGAATTATTATCATAAGGAGTTAGCAGTAAACTAGAGAAGGATGTCGTGTCTTTTCAGAGCTGGGTGTAGCGCAAGTATTTCTTCCCAGAAGGCACCTCTTTAGTGGTCACACCGTTGGGGAAGAGAGCAGTGGCTTCAGCCTCGGAGAGTGAAGGAATCACCATGACTTTGTCATTAGGCTGAAAGAGATGACAACAAGGAAGCGTGTTTAGGAGCAGGGACTAGTTTTGATTACAGTCTGAGGAAGCCTTCGCTGTAATGATAATTATGCTGCAGCCTCATAGGCTCCTGTGTCATGTGGCTTTTGGTCATTTTCTTCAATTATCCCACTAAAATTAGGTCAGAGACACTTAAATTGTTTGTTTGGTAGGAATGCACATTTTCCAATGGCATCTAGCTCTTGTTGTAGAAACTGAATGCCCATGTTGTAACTTGGCACAAAGTGTCTGCTAAATAAATGTATGGTAAACATTTTTGAAAATATTTTTCTGTAAGACTGTTTTCAGTTCAGAGTATACTGTGTTCCCACTTCTGTGGAGGGAGGGGGCTGGAATAATTTAGAATTTTTACTGCTTATTGATCCCCAATGGGGAAATTACAATTTACACTCTGTTTCTGTTAGAATCACTACACACAAGCCCGAAATACACACACATGCTCAGGACCTAATCATGCACAAATAGAGAGATGTCAGAGTGGGGGGGCTACCAGTGCTGGACCAGCGTCCTGAGCAGTTGGGGGGGGGGGGTATGGTGCCTTGCTCAAGAGCACCTGGCAGTGACCAAGATGGCATCTTTCCAGCACTCTATTACCAGATCAAATTATTAGTGATGCAAGTGTGGACGTGTGTGTGTGTGTGTGTGTGTGTGTGTAAGCGCATTTAATGAGGAGGATGAGAGGAAATGTAGGCGTAACTGCAGAAACTTAAACTAATATTTCGACATGTTGGAAGATATGCTTATTTGCTTTTTTTACCTAAGAAGATTGGTACCACTCTCATATCCAGGGTTTCTGCAGGTTTGATTAAGACCTTTATGAATGAATTTAAGACCTTCATCACGACATAAAAGAGCAACAAAATGCAGAGTCACAAACGTACATGCAAAGTAAAAACATTGTATTCAAATTGAATAAACAATCTGTACAAATACAGCAAATTATATATGGACGCGCGAAATAAAGAACTACACTGCATAGAACCACAGAATAAATAAATTCTGTGGTTCTATGCGGTGTAGTTCTTTATTTCGCATTAGAGGTAGCGTTACATTGACATAGTAAAATTAAAACCGGTTTCAAATTATTTAAGACCGTTTACCTTCCAGTTGACAGGTGTGGCAACCTTCTTCTGTGCAGTGAGCTGTAGAGAGTCAATAACTCGAAGCAACTCGTCAAAGTTCCTGCCCGTGGTGGCGGGGTAGAGGATGGACAGCTTCAGCTTCTTGTCTGGTCCAATCACAAAGACCTAAAGTAGGTGGAGATGCCACAGCGTCAACATACAGGTAACATGAACCAGAACATGCCTCTTTTGAAATATGGTGGCAAATACTGTACATCCATAAAAACATTTAACTAAAAAGACAAGTTTCACTCGCCATACAAACGCTTTCCCCCCCCCCCTAAAAAATACTTAATTTACATGTACAGAAACTGGTAAAGTGAGAGAGCAGACTGCTGTGTGCCACATGCAGAATTCTTTAACATTCGGCTAACCTTAGGCCCAGTCAAAATTTGTACTCTGACTTGATTGGCTCATTGGCCAAATGATGTGGAAGTTAGTTAACAACATTTGGCGAATAAAGACCAAATCCTTTCACAGGGAATAAAGTCAGGACAGGACAGGTTTTTCTACAAAAGACGGCCATTTGGCATCTGTTCATTTTGGGTCAGGATGTGGTTTTGTGGCGTTTGCTTTTGTAGTAAAATATGTCCTGCACTGAGGACAGGACAGAGGACAAGATTCGTACACAGCGAGCAGTGAGGGGCATCCCATCCTTGTCTCGCTCATCAGGGTCCAGCATGCCCAGCTGAACGGACAGCTCTCTCTTGTCATCAGCGATGATGGGGAATGGCAGAGGGCTTTCACTTTCACTGTTAAATGCCATCACATCCTGCACAGAGGGAAGAGACACATTCAGCATTTACACATCTGTTAATGTGTGTATATTATATTCTCACCTTCCTGGCAGCCATCTCCATCATTGCAGCACAGGTTTGATGAGAAATCAGAGGCCTTTAACTCTACTAAATGCTCAGACATTATGATTGTAGTGCCAATATTGTTGCCTCACAGATGTTAAAGGTCCCATGGCATAAACATGTCACTTTATGAGGTTTTTTATATACTTTATACATTAATATGAGTTCCCCCGGCCTGCCTATGGCCCCCCAGTGGCTAGAAATGGTGATAGGTGTAAACCGAGCCCTGGGTATCCTGTGCTGCCTTTGAGAAAATAAAAGCTCAGATGGGCCAATCTGGAATCTTGCCCCTTATGACCTCATAAGGTTACCTCCCCTTTCTCTGCTTTGCCCACCCAGAGAATTTGGTCCACCCAAGACAGAGAGACATCATGGCTTTCAAATGATCAAAGTGGTAGTTGGTCAAGGCCACAACCCTAAATTAAACTAAATTAGGTGTGATCAATTAATGTAAGTTATTTAATTCAAATTTTGTGTGTGTGCGTGTGTGTGTGTGTGTGTGCATCCCCAACCTTGCTCCAATGGCGGTGATCCTCCACACTGTCAATGGACAAGGCAATCATCTTTACACCTCGTTTCTTGAACTCATCGCTGATCCTAGCGGCACAGGCGAGCTCAGTGGTGCAGACAGGGGTGAAGTCCTTTGGGTGCGAGAACAGGATGCCCCACCTACGGAGGAACAACAGACATAAAGTAATGAGGTCTTTGTGCTACATCATTTTCTGGCTCAGAAACCTTGATGTGAAAAACTTTATTTAATACAGTTAATACAATTAAATGACAATAACAATCATGTTATAATATTAATGCACATTACACACCGTATTCATTTTTTCTGTCTTGTGTGTATTGTACATTTATATCTTGATGTTTGGAGTATACACACTCTAGCATTTAATAAGAAACTAAAAAGCTGCTATGAGCATGAGCAGTGGAAGACACAGAAGAGGAAGAAATGGCTATAAAGAGAAAGACGGAACATTAAGTCTCAGTAGAGGTCATTCCAGCAACAGATTGAAGCAACAGCTGTCGGAGAATCTGGCAGACTCGAGCTCAAAACATTAAATCCAGCTGTGTACTACAGCCCGACCGATATATCGGCGGGCCGATATTATCGGCCGATATTAGGCATTCCCCGATATATCGGTATCGGCATTTATAATGGCCGATTTTTAAAAAAATATTCATTTATAATGACAAATAAATGATTTTGATAAATGAATGTTTAAAAAATAAAAACGGACCGTCAACCATGTAATGAATGCTGCGTTGCATAGTCTGTCCACCAGAGGGCGCTCTACAACATCCCTGTTGGCAACACTACTTATGTTTTGTTAATGTGATTCTGTTCAAAGGACTTTAAGTTTCATGTCTTCAGTTTGTATTTTTATACATTTTATTTATCAGAACTTTTTTTTGGTGTTCCTCTGTTCTGTTGTGACAATAAAAGAAATTATCATATTATTTTATTGAGGACACATAAATAACTACAAATAACTAATGTTAGGGAAATCTGAGGGTGTTTCTGAATTCTTTTTTTTTAAATATATTTATATCGTCCGATATATTGGCATATCGGATTTTTATATAACAAAATACTCGTATCGTTATCGGCCTTAAAAATCGGTGGGGCTCTACTGTGTACTGAAAACGTACAATGAGGAGGGTGAAGGGTAAGACAGACATGAGTTTTAGCGAAAACATTACAATCTTTTTGAAGGATAATTCCTTGAATCACGAGTTACACAAGAGTTTCCTGCCTCACATGATTTATGTGGACTTCAACGCATTGTAACATACTATCACATTGGTAAGAAAAGCTCTGCCCCACAACACCATCTGACTCTCTGTTACTGGGGATTATGTTGAAAGTTTCTCATTTATTAAATAATCGCTAAAAACATTTAAAACTAAGTTTTGTGTTGGATTTTGTAACATTCCAAAATCTAAATTTTTTTATTGTCACTGTATATGCATATCCGTTCCAAATATCGGTTATATTAACTACTAGATATCTGTACTGGCCTTGGAAAAAGTGATCATCTGATTATGGGGTGGCCAGAAGCCTTGATTACCCAATCTGTTGACGCAGAACAAACCCTGGATGGATACTGGCACAGTTCCTAAAAGAGGAGTTTGTTCCGAAGCTGCTGTTGATTTAATCATTGACAAGAAGTAAAAAAAAAATTAAAAAAGAGTCATTGTATTTTTTGCAGCAACACCTGAGCTAGATATTTGTATGAAGCTGCACAATACACACATGGGCTATTCTAAGATAAATTATGTTATACTAGGACATATAGTGAACAGATGGCGGCCTCTCAGTCTAACATCTTTTCTGACAAAGGAAAGGAGAGTTATCATGCAGTTGCTGTGACTGCGTAAACCTTATATTAAAAGGTGTGAAGCAGCTTTTGCCTCAGTGACACTGTTGTGACAACATATCTGCTGTTCCACTGTGTGTACAACCTTTAAGATGAGGGAATGAGGGTGGGGGAAATCCTGAAATATAAAAAGAGAGAATAAATATGCTCTCTCAAATAGGGAGAATTAGATTATTCTGAAATGTTTTTAGAAATTGTTGACGTTGTTCAACCCACTAGATTTGAAAAGGTAAATCAATCCATGGGAAAATCATTCAAATTGCTTTCAGTTGTGGGGGAGCATAATACAAGTCTGCCCATGTCCATGCGTGTTATGGTTGTTGCATGAAATAGTATTCATTTCCCTTTGCTGTTAAACAAAAAACAAAAAGGAGATCCAAGCACTGAGGCACAGTTCCAAAAATCACACAAATACGCACAATACAGGCCTTGTCCTGACTGTGCTTACACATCACTAATGAATTAGCGAAAGAAAATGACTAAGCTATGCTGCCATGACTGCGATGACTGTGATGACTGTCATTTTAGTCTGCAGCTAGGCCGACTCTATGTTTCTGTCTATCTGAGCCATTCAAATACAGAAATAAAATACATGTACTCTACATTTATTGTAGCCTATATGATAATTTTCTCATCCAACAGGGTCATGTTTATTAACCCTACATACAGTATCAACAGTGGTTTGACAACGTTTACACACCCAGGCTAACATTGATTAAAAAGAGTAATAATAAAACATCTTTTGGAAATTGATCTTAATGCGACAATTCAAAATATTTAGGAAAATCCAATAAATAATACACATCCCTATGTGAAATTCTCATAGAAGTAGGCACATTTTTATTTTTAAAGGCCAGTTATTTCATGGTTCAGGATACTATGCATCCTGATAAAGTTCCCTTGGCCTTTGGAATTAAAATACCCCCCATCATCACATACCCTTCACCATACCTAGAGATTGGCATGGGGAACTTTCCATAAGATCATCGCTCAATGCAAATCAAACCAACTGTTAAACTAACTGAAATGAAACCATGCCAATATACTAAATACATTATTCATTCACAAAGAAAATTGGTGTCTTTGGTTTTACCTACATTTTTTAATTAAGGCATTAAGATTAATTTCCAAAATATGTTTTTCTTCTCTTTTTAATCAACGTTAGCATGGGTGTGTAAACTTTGTCAAGCCACTGTATGTCAGCCAGCAGGCGCTGCATGGCAGACTGATGTGTCACACGGTCAGATCAACGCCTTAGCTTGTAAATTCAGAATCAATCCGTAACGTTACTCAGATCAGCGATCAAGCTTCTCAGTGTGATCAATCCGAATGAAACACATTCGTTACAATGTGATGGCTGTAGGCTACAGGAAGCGTGAGCACTTACGAGCTGCCCAGGAAATCGTGGAACTTGATCCTGCCAATGGTGGTGTCGGCCTCGAAGTTGGGGAACTCGTCTCCCAGCAGAAGTCCAGGCATGGTCGGCTCTCCTCTGCAGCTCAGACACACGAGAAAGGACCGGGATGACCTACTGGCTAGCCTGTACGAGCCTGTACGATCAGCAGAACGTCACGCATGGATCATGGGATGGACCCGGATAGGGGCGGGTTAACTTCTGTTACGTAGATCATCGACCAACCAGATACGAGAATGTTTTTTAGACAACTTTTATTAAAACAACAATACAATTACAAACCCATAACAAGGAGAAAAGCCACAAAAAAACTGAACTATATATACAAACATATCTATGCAAACACATATCTATGAACAAATAACATATTTATGAAAAAATAACTACTCAATTTACAAAACTATTATAATTTTTTTGTTAAATACTTCTTCTTAATTGCTCTTTAATTGCTTCAATTGCTCTTAAATTGCTCCACAATTAAAACTATCATAATTTACTCCTGCATACTTTGCACTCTTCATTGCACTATTGCTTCCACCTGTCTATATATTTTCTGTTTAGAGTATTAGTGTGTATATATTGTTTGTTTTGTTTTGTGGAGTTTTGTATGTGTAAGTGCATCGTGAGCAATGATGATGATCCAGAGCAAAATTCCTCGTACATGTGTCCTCACACCTGGCAAATAAAGCTGATTCGGATTCTTTTATTACGCCAATGCAAAAAAACACAATTTCCCAGGTAGCTTTGCGATTGGAACAACTAAGATGGAGATTTAGCTATCTCAGGACGTGATGTGAATGAAACGTCCAACAGATGAACGAAAGGACCCGTGCAGCCAATTCACTGCAGACAGCTCATTGCGGGTTAACGACATAACACCGAAGTGTCTACGTCGGTAGAATTAACAGATAAAATGCCTTCTCCTAAAGCTAAAAACCCCGTTCGCAGTGGTGGAAGCCCGGTGCTCGGGAGCTCCAACGGGCGCTACGAGTTCATGTCACTGACGAAGCCGCTGAACCGGTCCTCGCCGTCGCATCTCCACCAGCGGCAGGGCTCCGAGCCGGCCACGGCCCGCTTCCGAGCTTCGGAGAGCCCCACTCGGCGCCGGGGCTCCAGCTCCTCCACGGGCTCCGGGAGCGGCCAGGGGCTGCCAGAAGAGGACGGTATACGGCTCAACCCCTCCTTCATCCGCGTAGCGCTCAGCTCGCTTCTCGCCATTGACCTGTGGATGTCCAAGCGGCTGGGGGTGTGTGCCTGTGAAGACTCTTCCTGGGGCAGTGTGCGCCCGTTAATGAAACTGATAGAGATATCTGGACATGGCATCCCCTGGCTGGCGGGTACCGCCTACTGCATGTACAAGAGTGACAGTGCTCCAGGACAAGAAGTCATGCTCAACCTTCTCATGGGTAAAACGCCCTGTTATTTATATTCCTTCTTATGTTACCACCCTGTGTCTCCCTCTAGGAGGGAATTAACAATAGGCCTACATTTTCTAATGCTAATGCGGACAGATTTCTAGGTAACGTTACCAGAGTTTTGGTTGAGGTGCAGTATTTTGTGTCACTCACACCATCCAGCTCCTCCTCCTTTCTCTTCTTTTCTTTCTTCCTCCCCCCCTACCAGAACTCCCAGGTGATCCCACCTCCCATGACGTGTTTAGCTTTCCTTTCAGGTTCTGGCATGTAGATGACATCTGTTGTTCATTTTTGCCAGTTTAAATATTTTGAGTAAAGCAAGGCGTAGACTAGTTCGAGCCATCAGACTTTAAAAATCACAACTCCTCTCCAGCACATCATGCTTTACACACAAATTGTTTCCTGTTGTCTTGTATATATTAGGATTATCTCACCCTGAGTATAGCATGGTGAGCTGAAGAATAATTGGGAGACAGGTTTTAACTTGGACGGACTTGCATTGAAGCTCAAATTAATCAGAGATATAGTAAGGGCGTCTTTTGGGGCTGTAGATTGTTCTATAAATGGTAATGCAGCTTTTTACATGGATTGCGCCAGTTAACAGCCAGTAATCTATTAGGAATTGAAACCCATTCTGCATGCCAATAGGCTCCCCTCATTTTAACTTTCTTCAATGAAGCCCATAAGTGCACATCTACTTGATACATCAGGATATGACTAGTATTGTTACAGGACGAGGATTTGTGTCTTTCAGAGGTCTGATTGTTTTGCCCAGTAACGCAAGCCCACAATGGCAAACTATTGACTTATTTCCTAAGGCTGGGGGGAAAAAATCGATACAGTATCGTATCGCGATATTTTCAGTGGCAATACTGTATCGATACACAGAAGCCAAGTATCGATCTATTATTATCTATGTGTTGGTCAGTTTGTCTGCTTGACAATCCCATTTTGCAGCCATAAAATTAAAGTAAGATGAACAAACAGAAATGTATCTTTTTAGATGAAACAGATGTTGACAAAGTTTCTTTTTGGGGGCATCATTTGAAATTGGAAATAAATAATAAAATTGCAATATATTGCAGAATATTGCAGTATGTTTAAAATCGCAATTATATCGTATCATGATGATATTGTATCAAGAGGCCTCTGGTGATTCCTACCCCTAATATTTCCTTGGGTGGGTGGGTAAATGAATGTTGTTTTTTTTGTTGGCACTAATCCACCCCTGCTTTTACATAATTATTTAGTTATATCTTCATTTTGTCAGTCAGCTTTTACATCAACGTTTGACTTGTTTTTATTCTTGCGTGTGGGTGATTTAATTTGTTTCTTTTGTGTGTGTGTGTGTGTGTGTGTGTGTGTGTGTGTGTGTGTGTGTGTGTGTGTGTGTGTGTGTGTGTGTGTGTGTGTGTGTGTGTGTGTGTGTGTGTGTGTGTGTGTGTGATTAAAGTAACAGGTGGCTGGTCAGTAGATGTGAGGCAGGTAGAGCCAAGTCTTGCTTTATGTGCAGTTGGCAATATCCTGGTGGTTTCAGTCACAAATCACCAACTGTATATGTGCACTAAGCTCAGGATAGGCCTGCATGATTCGGGGGAAATATATGAATCCTGATTTTTTTTAACTCAGAATTGATATCACGATTCTCTGCTGATTTTTTTTTTTTGACAAATTGGCAGTACCAAACATAGATTTTTTTTGGCACCTGTAGCACATGGTGCATCACCACAAGTCTGTAAACATAGAAGAAGTGGGTTAAGACGTTTGTGATGCAGTCAGCTCGTATCAAAGTTATTTATAGAATTTTGAATGGAGATTGTGATTTTATAACGATTAATCGTGCTGGCCTAGCTCAGGAAGGAGAAGCTGTGAAGAACATGAAGGCCTGAGACCGCTGCACACTCCAGTTCTCAACAGTTTTCAACAATAGCATTTATTTGACCATTGAGTATCAAAACTAAATAAAATGTCAGTTGCATATTCATTTTGCTGAAATCCTTTCATTGGACTCCCAGCAGCGATTGGCTCAATGCCGCCTGGCTCTTTCATTCTTTTTTTTTTTTAGCACTGCAGCCCTGGAGAACAGCTGCTAATAAAAAATCTTTTTATATAAGTCCACTATGCCCAGGTAATGGCTGGCAGATATAAGCTGCTGTTGATCTTCAGCACAATGGATTTATTATAGGTTGGTTCTGATTTGTGCATATCTATAATCTAAGCTATAAGGGGACATAATTTTGCTTACAAAGCCATGTATGTTTTGTTGTTGTGATGTAAATCTGTACCAAGGATACAAAGATAACAGCTGTTATTGCAGTTACAGTACACTCTTTTCATGTCTCTTGTTTGCCAGTGTGATTATGTCATGTGATTACATTGCTGTTTCTTCATATTTCATAACACATCTTCCCCTTTATCCCCTTCAGGCCTGCTGTTGGATCTGGTCCTGGTTGGCATTGTTAAGGCAGTGGTGCGTCGGCGTCGGCCAGCACATAACCGCATGGACATGTTTGCTACCTTTTCTGTGGACCGCTACTCTTTCCCTTCAGGCCATGCCACCCGCGCCGCCATGTGTGGCCGCTTCCTGCTTGCTCACCTGGTGCTGGCAGCCCCGCTGAGGGTCCTGGTCCTGCTGTGGGCCAGCCTGGTGGGGCTGAGCCGAGTGATGCTGGGCAGGCACAACGTCACTGACGTGATGTTTGGCTTCTGGATGGGCTATTGTCAGTATAACCTAGTAGAGATGCTGTGGCTCTCACCTCAAACCCTGCAAGGGTTGCTGGGACAGTTAGCTTAACATTAGGGATTGAAGGAGGACAAGACATGGAGGTTTTAATCTTGATTGTAGGAGCACCTGCACACCTTTTGTCTTTTAGACTGATACACGTATAGGAGAAATTGTTTGTAAAATTAGACTAGAGAAGAGAGCTCTATCAAACACAGCTTTGTTCTGCTGTTATCTGACACTTAAGTTCAAAAGGCCATTTTCTGCTTGTAATAAATAGTACGAGACTTTTAATCAGAATAGACCAGGAGACATTTGTCCAGATTAGCTGAAGCCCCCTCACTCTCCCTGCCGGCCAGATTCACTGGAAATGATTTAGGGCGTTTTCACACCTGCCTTACCTGCCTTTCTGTGCTGTTGGTTTGGGCAGGTGTGAACACAGTAAACACTAGGGGTAGGAAAAATAATCAATTCTTCCATTGCGATTCTTTCTAGAACGATTCGATGCTCGATTGTGATAAGTTAATAATTATATTTTTTTTATGTGTTGATTTTTAGTTAGAAGTTACTGTCTCTGGACAACCAATCAGAAAACAGTAACTGCAAGAGGATGCGATAATGGACAGCAACTTAGATTTTAGGCAACAGTGCAGGAAAAAACACACAAAAAGGGCCAAAAGAAGAAAAAAAGTTATGTATATACAGTGCTGCTCATGAGGATAGGAACCCCTGAATAAGGTAACTAAAAAGAGGGATAAAAAACATCTTTTGGAAATTGATCTTATTGCTTTAATTAAAAAATGAGGAAAAATCTAACCTTTTAAGGACACCAATTTTCTTTGTGAATGAATAATCTGTCGTAAATAGATAAACGTTCTTCCTTAAAATACAGGGGGCATAAGTATACACCTCCCTATGTTAAATTCCCATAGAGACAGACAGACTTATTTTTAAAGGCCAGTTATTTTATGGATCCAAGATACAATTCATCCTGATAAAGTTCCCTTGGCCTTTGGAATTAAAATAGCCCAATTTTTCCAGATTCCAAATTGGCCCATCTGAACTTTCATTTTCTCAAAGGCAGAGCAGGATACCCAGGGCTCGGTTTACATCTATCGCCATTTCTATCCACTGGGGGACCATAGGCAGGCTGGGAGAACACATATTAATATTAAAAAGCCTCAAAAAGTGACATTTTCATGCTATGGGACCTTTAACATATTACTGGTATTAACCAATGTCAATAAGATCTGTACAAAACAAGTTTCTATGATAATCATATTTTGTACATAATGAAAACGGTGTAAACACTGTGAATTTAAAAAAATAATGGCTTGCTTTTATTTGCAAAACGTTTGGAAAAGCCCATAAATCATAAATTCATACAAGTGATCAAATTGGAGGTGTTGAAGGATTTGACATGGCATCCTCCTCGCGTTACTTTGACCTCCCAAGCATCGCATACTGTAATTTGCGCGTCTTTTTTTTCACTGTGAAAAACATCCTAACTGTGGACAAGTTGCTTCGTCTTCAGCATTTAAATCCTGCGCTCTGTCACTAACTCCACTAAAGTGGAACGTCAAGGTTTTCAGACTATTCAACTACTAACTCTGACGTGATATCACATCACTCACGTCACATTTTTAATATAAATTTCCCACTAATTCTCAGTTAAAGATTTACAAAAGCAATCTGTGAAAAGGGATTAACTAACAGCCAGGTGTTGAACTGTTGAGGATGGGTCTTGAATCCTAATGTAAGGTCACAAACCTGACCCTATGGGTCAGCGTCTTATGTTCCTTGCTGTCTTTGTCTGGTCGTGCATTGTAATTCTCACAAGCAGCGCATTTATTGATTGATCCATATCCACACACTGACCCATTGAACGCATATTGAATGACATGAATATTAAACTTTAAATGACACCAGCAGTCAAGATGTGACACAGAGGGCTAGTGTTTGTCATTCAGCCATTACAGCATGTGGTTAGCTGATCTGTGCCCTGACAGTGTGTTGGCTGTCACACATCTGGCCCAAATCTGAAGAGCAAATGTGGGGGGGAAAAAAGTGCAGATGTGTCATTCAAGCAATATTTTTGCTTGCTTGCAACATAACATGAAATCAGAAGTTTCACCTGTATACATACAGTACATCCTTTAACTTTTATTGTCAGATAAGTATCATACATGTGCATGTATTATTGTACCTGATCCATTTATTCACTATATGTGCACAGGTCTCCTCGCTGACTCTTGCTCACTCACACACATCTTGGCGCTGCCAGAAACCAGAACAATTGTACCCTAATTTGTTTTTAGTCGGTTATAATTTCTTATCATTTTGATTAGGAGTATAATGAGATATGGTGACTTATGCTTTGTGTGTACATGTAGGATGTCTGTTCCCATGTATGCGGGTGCCCCATAATAGACTTTCACTGACCTCTCTCTGCAATAATAATATTTGATTAGCCTTTAATCGCAAGTCCATACATGCTGGACAGTGAACTCTGTGACCAAATGATTTTTAGCATTCTTTTTTGTGTTGTTTTACATGTTGATATGGCGGCACGGCAGAGGCATAAGAAAAATCTGTATGATTACAGAATAGATTTTGCACATTCCACATGTCGGCAAATGTCACATCGTTCTTGCACATTGTCAAACACGAAGCCAGCTCCAATATATTTGACTGCACTCAGTTTTGCCTGCTATATATATTCTAAATGGTATTGTGTGTCTCCTGTATATACCTTATTCTTAATGTATAGAAATATGCCTGTATGGTTATGTGGTTACACTGTGATATAATTGGTGATCATTTGCTGCTCAATGAATGATTTGATTGTAATGATTTTTAATTAAATGGGGAACAAATTTGAAACTGTCTCATGTCATGATAGATAGATAGATAGATAGATAGATAGAACCATTGTTACTCATCAGTACTCATCCAAATTCCTTCCTCTTGTTTGGAGGTCATAAATTTAACTTTCCAAAATCCATCCCCCTGGATTTTGGAAAACACAATTTAACTTGGCGGTTACCTTTTTCTTTTAATAGGGTGAGATTTTGATAAGAACTGTGCTTTATTTGTGCTTTTATTTCACTGCCTCAGTATATGTATAAGTGCTCAGACAAAGCTCGTCCCACATGACATTCACAAGAAACCAACCGGCAAGGATCATGGTAAGAGGAAAGCTGCTACACTTTATTTTATATTTCTGCTATTTTTAGTGCTATGTTGTAAATTGGTAAGTGAGATGTGTTATATGGCCTATTCATGTGCATATGATTAAACTGCAACATGAACTAATAAATTTTCCAAGTGCAAAAAAAAATTTCATAGCACAATTTACACTGATACAATTGCATTGCACAGCTTTGGCTCAGAATACTTCATCCAGAATGTCATTCTAAAGTTTTAGAGCTCTCAAAAATGTAAGATCTGCTTTCTTTCTACTTCTAGAAACTGAGAAAAGTTGTATGACAGAACCGGAGAATAAGGGTCGATAAGTTGATGCCTAAGAGTTCAGTAATATTTCCTTATGTTGTATGCAATCAGAGATATTTTTAAAGCAATTATATAATCTTATGCAAACTGGAATGGGAGCTAGAGCCAAGACGCCTTCTATTACATCTGATATCTGATCTACTTGTGTTCTAGACTGGAGCCTTTTACTGTACATGGGCTGGGAAGGAGTCTGTCCTTTATGTCGGTAGAAGGATCTGTTTGTTTTGCACATTCAGTTCTTGACAAAAGATTTTGTACTTCCAGCATATATTAAGATGTCTTCAGGTAGAACAAGACAATACATAATCTATAACATCATCATATAACTGAACTGCCTCATACTTGGCTGGCAGTGGGTGGGACTGAAAGTTGCACAACTAGAATGCTGATGTCAGCAATAAGTTAAAAAAATATATAGTTTCCCTATCCTTGGTGAAGCTTAGTGAAGAATAAAAAAAAGACATGGAAATCTCACTTTTTACAATATGGTATGAATTTCTGAGAAATTGAAACTGAGACTAATAATAATGTATACTGTTTATTGATCCACAGTAGGGAAATTACAATTTACAATTTGTTAATAATCACTACACACAGGCCTGAAAATACACACACAAGCTCAGGACCTATTCATGCACAAATGGAGAGATGTCAGAGTGAGTGGGCTGGCAGCTGGACCTGGGCAATTGGGAGGGGCAGGGAGTACGGTGACTTGCTCAAGAGCACCTGGCAGTGCCCAGGAGGTGAAATGGCATCTCTCCAGCAACCATTTCACACTCCGTACTTTTTCTGTACGGGGACTTGAACTGGCAACCCTCTGATTCCCAACCTAACTCCCTACTGACTGAGCTACAGCTTGAAATGTAACGCTTGCCGAAATGCAACGCTTGCCAAAATGCAACCCAGGGTTTTGTGAATGTACCTGAGTCAACCTCCACAAAGCGGGGCTCATATGGCGCCATTTTGATGCTACAAAGTACAGTGATCCGAGCCGTTAGCATTCCATTGACTGACATTCATTTTGGCGCCAGTTTACCTTAGCCTATTTAATGTTTAATCTTCAGTGATGCTGAACTTGCTCAGCCAGTTACCCATCGAGTTGTGTGTGTCATCATCTTACCCAAACATTGGAGTCTCCGCGCTCAACTAAAGCAGCGAATCTATATGCCGGTGAATAGACAATGGTGTAATGATTCAGTTCAACTCCCAAGACAAGACGATGCTCACCCGACTGGCCAATAGGAAGGTGGCCCCGCCCATGACATTATTTTCACAGCGAGAGCAATATCCTGACACGAGAGCAAGAAATTGCATCGAGAGCGAAGACTTTTTTGAGAGCAAGAAAAAAAACATTTTGAGAGAAACACATTTTCTTTGAGAGAAAATGTTTACACACTGATAGCAAAAAATATTATATATTTGAGAGTTTAAAAAAGTGTTTTGAGAGAGATTTTTTTTCTCAGAAACAATTTTCAAAATGTATATATTTATGTTCTATGAGAAAATACTTTCTTTCAAAACTTTTTTTAGTCTCAAATATAATCATTTTTTGCTATTGGTGTGAAAACTTTTTCTCTCAAACTTTTTTCTCTCTCTCAGATCATTTATTTTCTCGCATGTTAAAAAAGACACAAATCTAACTCCATAAATATTCCCCTTCTTTCTCTTTAAATTCTCTTCAGAGTCACTATGTGGAGACTTTTCCGCTCCAGGAAACAGGGTTAAAGTCCCTCCCCTGCAATACTGTTAACCCTAAATAGTTGATAAGCAACAGCTCAGTTCATGTGAGTTTAGAGGCTGTTAAGCATGTGATCGCAGCTGCCGCAGACCTGGAATCAGCGTAAGAAGGTTAGAGCATTCTTTCAGACTTCAATAATACGACTATTGTGATTGCTCTGCTGGTTGTTCCCCTGCCAAAAATGCCTCTCTTGACATTCACAATACACTTTCTGTAAACTGATCCATTTCCTCATACCTTCAGCAATCCCTAAAGGTTTTAAGCTACTTAATGATATGAGGTACTTTACATTTCAGTTCTTACTGTAAATAAGTTACCTGTTTCACTGTGCACCATGTATATGTGTAAGATTAAAATATGATTAATAAAATCCTGCCAAGAATTATTATTTTTGATAGCTTAGTGTTCTGTGCAAAAAAGGTATGTATAAAGACTTTAGGCCACCCACACGTTATTGTAGACCAAGTTTAAAATGCAACTTAAGAAAAAGCGGTCCTTGGTTTAAAAAACGTTGAAGACCCCTGCTGTACTCTTAGTCCTGTTTCCTCAGTTCTCAGCAATGGTTCGACGTGTGGCAGTGGTTGGAGCAGGCAGTTCTGGTCTGGCTTGTATCAAGATCTGTGTTGATGAGGGCCTCGAGCCTGTCTGCTTTGAAAGCAGTGATGACATCGGCGGCCTGTGGAAATTTAAGGTGAGTGGGGCCACTGTAAAAGAGTATCCCACACATTCATCATAGATTTCACCTCATCTAGAAAAAAATGCAGTTATATGAACAAATATTTTGTAACTTGTGCAAACCAATGATTATCAACACGATTGATTGAGTAAAATGTCTATATCAGAGTGATGTTTGTATTCACAGGCATCACCTGAGCCAGGGAGATCCAGCATCTATCGCTCCTTGGTGGTCAACACCTCCAAAGAGATGATGTGTTTCAGTGATTTTCCTATGCCTGCTGACTATCCAAACTACATGCACAACTCCCTGCTGCTGCAGTACTTCAGGCTCTATGCTGACCACTTTGACCTGCTCCGATACATTCATTTCCAGGTAGTCAAGCCAGGAGTGTCACTGTCTTTTCACAAGTTTTTACAACATGCTGTGTAAAGTCAAAGTTTATTAATGCATGTGTGTATGTTTGTGTGAATGCTTTAGACCATTGTAAGGAGTGTTGCACAAAGACCAGATTTCTCTCTGTCCGGTCAGTGGGACATAGTGACCATTAACAGGGATGGAGAGGAGGAGAGACACGTCTTTGATGCCGTTCTGGTGTGTTCAGGCCACTACACCCATCCAGCCTTACCCCTGTCAGATTTTCCAGGTCGGTACACAAATAGATAACATATTTCAAAGATGGAGGAATAAAGCGGGTTGATTTACTGTACATCTGCACATGCTTGCCAGAAATGTTATTAATATTTTCCCTTTGATCTGTTGCACAATCTGTCCAGGTTATGAGACGTTTGCTGGCAGGTGTTTTCACAGCTGGGAATATAAAGACGCAGATGCCTGCAGAGGAAAGAGGGTGGTGGTGGTTGGCATTGGCAATTCTGGAGGTGATATAGCAGTGGAGATCAGTAGATCTGCAGCAATGGTAAGACAGGAGACAAATAAAAAAGCTTCTTTATTGTTTGGCAGAGAACCAAGGGGCCTGACCTCTTTCATTGCACTGCACATAGTTATACCAACAGAATAAATGTCCCATGTGTTCACATTCAGTCTTTTTTGTTTGACAGACATTTCTCAGCACACGCCAGGGTGCCTGGGTGATGGGCAGGATGTCCACTAATGGTCTTCCAATGGACATGATGGGTATCACCAGGTTCAACAACATCCTCATACGGCTTCTTCCCAACACTCTGGCCAACTGGGCCGCAGAGAGAGCACTGAACCCCAAATATGACCACAAACTGTATGGTCTGAAGCCCAGACACAGGTGACACATTTTTCACAATCCCAGTGTGAACATGGTGTCAATTATGCAGACCATTAGCAAATACAAGTGTCATTTTGAATGTGATGTAATATTTGTAGCATTATTTGGTTTGGTTGACTCCTATCATGTCCTTTCTTTCTCAGACCTTTGGACAAAAAGCCTTTGATCAATGATGACCTTCCTAGTCGAATCCTTCAGGGAGCGCTAGTAATGAAACCCAATCTGAAAGGATTCAAGGACTCTGGAGTTGAATTTGAAGATGGCACTGTGGAGGAGAACATTGACACTGTGGTCTTCTGTACAGGTTATAATAGAAACTTCCCATTCCTGCCTCCAGCTTTATCTGAGGGGCCTCACAGAGAGTTGACATTGTACAAGTAAGTATACGGTGGGAAAGAGTTTTGTATACATAGGGGAGGTTAACTTTTATTTTGAAAAAAATGAAGATTTAACCTCCACATTACACAATTAGAAACTAATACCCTGAGTTAAATGTAGCTGGAGCCCTAGGCTATTTAGCTGAGCTGCTGGCGGGCCTACGACTATTTCTTGGTCTGGAGCGGTCACTTCTTGGAGTCCTGTCATCACTGTGAGGTTACCAGGCAACTGACCCAGACTTCAGGAAGTCACGGTGGCAAACCTAGTCCAGCACATAACCATGGTGTAGAGGTGCTGGTAGGTAGATTGTTTTACCTTTGTATGGAGCCAGGCTAGCTATTTTACTGTTCTTATGCTAAGCTTAGCTCAGATAAGCGGCTACTGTATCTGAAGTCTTTTTTATATAGACCTTAGTGGTCCCCTAATACTGTATCTGAAGTCTCTTTTATATAGACCTTAGTGGTCCCCTAATATCTGAATCTCTTTTATATAGACCTTAGAAGTCTCTTTTTATATAGACCTTAGTGGTCCCCTAATACTGTATCTGAAGTCTCTTTATATAGACCTTCTCTTATATATAGTGGTCCCCTAATACTGTATCTGAAGTCTCTTTTATATAGGCCTTAGTGGTCCCCTAATACTGTATCTGAAGTCTCTTTTATATAAACCTTAGTGGTCCCCTAATACTGTATCTGAAGTCTTTTTTATATTGACCTTAGTGGTCCCCTAATACTGTATCTGAAGTCTCTTTTATATAGACCTTAGTGGTCCCCTAATACTGTATCTGAAGTCTCTTTTATATAGACCTTAGTGGTCCTCTAATACTGTATCTGAAGTCTCTTTTATATAGACCTTAGTGGTCCCCTAATACTGTATCTGAAGTCTCTTTTATATAGACCTTAGTGGTCCCCTAATACTGTATCTGAAGTCTCTTTTATATAGACCTTAGTGGTCCCCTAATACTGTATCTGAAGTCTCTTTTATATAGACCTTAGTGGTCCCCTAATACTGTATCTGAAGTCTCTTTTATATAGACCTTAGTGGTCCCCTAATATTGTATCTGAAGTCTCTTTTATATAGACCTTAGTGGTCCCCTAATACTGTATCTGAAGTCTCTTTCCCAAAATTCAGCCTTGGTGCAGAATTACAGCCACTAGAGCCAGTCCCACAATGAGCTTTCCTTAGGACGTGCCATTTCTGAGTCTGTAGCTTTTCAAACATTTAAGTTAAATGTATGATAACCAATTATGACTTTTTTACTAGCCTGTAATAAGTCTGATGAAACCTTTCAGGACACTGTTTCCTCCTGGTCTAGTACAACCCACACTGGCTGTCATGGGTCTTTTCCAGACAAAAGGACCAATCATACCTATTGTGGAAATGCAGGCACGGTGGGCTGTCAAGGTCTTTGCCGGTAAACAATTATGATCTTAAAATGTACACACACACACACAAACTCAGGAATGAGGATCAAAATGTACCAGTTTCTGTGTTTTTATTTTCAAGGTTTGAGCCATCTTCCATGTAAAGAGAAAATGCTGGAAGTCATTGAGTCTGAGAGGAAGAGAAACATGAAAAGGTACACACCATCTTCACACTGATGTCCTTTTAATAGTTCAGGAAAATCAGTCATGTTCTTCTGTTGAAGGCAGAATTGTGGTTAAAATATGTTGTTAAAAATTATGTTTGAAAGAATCTGCTCCTTATTTTCTCAGCTATAACTGCCCGAGAAAGGCGGCTCTCCAGGTAGACTTCATCCCTTACCTGGATTTCATGGCTGAGCAGGTCAGTCCAGTTCAGCCCTACATAAAATTGTGTTACTTTATGTGACGAAACCATTCTGATAGACTTCCAATCACAGGTCGGGGTTCGTCCTAACTTCCTGAGACTACTACTGAGAGATCCTGTACTGTGGGTGAGGGTCTTCTTTGGTCCCTGCACTCCTTATCAGTATCGTCTCTCAGGGCCTGGACAGTGGGCCGGAGCCCGTCAGGCTATCATCACTCAGTGGGAACGGGTGGTTCAGCCATTCAGAACCAGAGTGGTACCAGAACCAGAGAGCAGGCCGTCTGTCCTATTTTCTCCCTGGCTGCTCACATTTGGAGCAGCTGTCACAATAGCTGTCCTTCTTTCTAATAATTGGATTATTCCAGTGCTCTAGGGTGCAGCCCAGATTGTGGACAGGTGCAAGACTTTTCTGAGGGACTAACATGATGAAATCTGGGTCCATCTTTAATATTCAATATTATTTAAGATGCAGTGAAAGCGTACTTGGGTCTAAGAAATTAATGTACTGTAATTTATTCTTTGTCTTTGGCATGCAGATGGAGAGAGACAGCCTCCCACTTGTAATGTGTTGTAAATGTGGTGTATGTAATAATATGGGGTTATAAAATTGTGAAACTAATCTTTTTACAGGTGTGTCAGTTACAAAGGTCAGAAAAAGAACCTGTACACCTCCATCATGTAGCATGGAGAACATTTTAAATTGAGGCTTACCAATGCAGAAAAGCATTGAATCACAATCACATATGTCTGAGAAATTCAAATTCCAACAAAATATGACGAGGTGAAAAAAACATGGTTTTGGTCACAATACACACAGTGTCAAGGAAAATGTTATAAATAGTCACATGGTTTAGGCAAGTATGGAAACTAAGTTTAAGGAAATAATATGTGTTTTCATACACGGTGAAGTGAAATGAGTAAACCATAACCATTGGGGGTGGAAGGGACTGAATACTAAAGGAGAAGGGCAATTATTTAGACATGATAGGATTAGATTAGGGCTGTAGTCAAGACAACCTTTGTCGAGTCCAAGACAAGTCTGAGACCAGGACTAGTCGAGTCCAAGTCAAGACCGAGTCCAAAGAGGTTCGAGTCCGAGTCAGGACCGAGTCCAGGACAGAAAAAAAGGTCTTATGCATTAAGACAATCAATTTGGGTTATTTGTTGATATAAAAGCAAAAACAGTGTCAGAACACCCAGGATTTATGAGTATAGCTATTCCCCTTGATATCGTATGGTGATAACTCATAATAGCTACATAGACAATACTGCTACAGTAGGTACTAGTACTGAGCATTTGAACAACTAAATGACAACATAGCTTCACTCCAGATGTCGTGTAGAAATGAAGTGACCAGTATTACAGAGTGTAGCCCTATGGTTGGTTTATGGCTTCCCCTAAAAAATATTGTATTCTATTGTTATTTGGATGTGGATTAATAGGAAATACATGTATTTTCAGAAAACATTAAAGTTTGGTTAAACAACAATGAACAGAGTGTAATTTAACATAGGCCTATGTTTGAGACAAATTGCAGAATTTTAAAATAAATCCATCAGGAAGAAGTTGTTTAGGGAACACGCAAACACACACATACACAGACAGCTGGCTCAGCAACGTTAGCTAATGTTTGCTAGCATACAAACGGGCTAACTATCGCCAGTTAGCTTTTTTATAACGTAACAAAAACCCACCCATGTCATAAGAGCAAAGCTTATTTCATGTAATAAAATGATGGCTCAAAAGGAGCACTAACGCCACAGGTCTTATGTTGACAACGTGGACGCAGATATTGGAAACTCCGAAGGCAGCCGTAATATTTACCTAACGCTAGTAAGCTAGGCTAACAGGTAGGTAACAGGTAAAAGCTAGGCAAACATTGGGGTAGCGTTAGCTAGCTGTCTAAACTTGTAAAAAGCCGAACAATATCCCCACCTGAACTGTGTTTTACTCTCCCTCCAATATTATCATCAACATAATAAAGACACCTGGACTCGGTCGAGACCAAAAGCCATATTTGGCAAGACCAGTGGCCGAGTCCGAGACAAGTCAGAGTCCAAATACTACCGAGTCCGAGACAAGTCCAAGTCCATAGAAAAATGGTCTCGAGTCCGGACTCGAACGGTGTTTAAGAGCACCAGAGTCTTTGTGGTACTTTATTCCCAAAAACATGTTTCATAATGTAGGAGGTCTTCAATTTTTGTTGAATTGTAACTACAATATTACAAGATTGCCGTTAAAACTATCCAATTTTTATCAACAAGCCCTATTGCCATGGAAGCTGTGTCATTCCCATAACTTTTCTCCACACAAATCTATCTTGTGGAATAATGAAGGCATTACTAAGAGGAACAAGTCACTGTATTTGCAGAAATGGATCGATAGAGGTATTATCTTCATAAAGGATCTTTTTGATTGTAATAGCCAATTATTAAACTATGAATCCTTTCTCAGAGGCATAACGTTCAAAGAATATAACTCAGTTTTCAAATCTATCCCTAATGGCATATTAGAATTAATGAAAAGTTATAAAAAACAAAATGAAGTTCCTGATTTTAATTTTACTCTTTATAGAAACGGTATGGATATTATGAGCAGGAATTGTACTAATAAGCACATCAGAAAATGCTTTCTAAATTTAAAGAAAATAACACCTCATGGGAAATTTTTCTGGAATTCTCATTTTAATGATATTAACTGGCTTAGGGCTGGTTCCTTTTAGATATTGTATCTCGAATAAAGTAAGGGAATTACATTTGAAATTCATGCCAGTTGACAATTATTGCAATTTTTGTAAGACCGAGCAAGAATCGTTAACTCATCTCTTTTATGGTTGTTCATTAAGTATTACATTCTGGAAAAATTTTGAAAATTATGTAGTTTCTAAAACAACACATAGAATGACACTTGAAGAAATAAAGACTGTTCAAAGGTAGCATGCAGCACTCAAACTGACTAGGACTTTTATGCGTACAGAATGTTAACAATGTTAATGACATGTTAAAGAAGACCTGGGGTCTCTAGGACCCCAAATAGAGCATTAGGGTAAAGTTAAAATCTTTCTGTTTGTGTAAATTTCAAGTTAACTGATTTTTTTCTCGTGCAGGCTTCACGACCCTCTCCTCAGAAGAGACCATGATGAAGGAAATTGAAAAAAAATACAGCAACCATGCACCTGAGGTAGGAAATAAGTGTGAAACTAAATTGTAGATCCATACTAAGAAAAGACAAGACAAATAATCCAGCGCCACAATTTAGCCATTTATGACAAGCCATTCTCTGAGGAGGACAAACAGACAGTCGCATATCAAAAAGCATCAAACATTTGGTAGGCTTACACTTGAAAACATCTCTTGCAACTATATCTACTATCTGAGCTGATTTACCGCAGGGTATGGCCCTGATCTGGTGTTTTCTCTGGTTGTAAATCAGTTCTTTTTTTATTCTTTTTTTTTTTTTTTTGAGTTTTAGTGCGTAACTTTTTATAACAATGAACGTCCGTTACATTGAAGCCATTGCCAAATGAGTTGATACAAAGTTAATTAAAACTGTCAGCTCCACACAACTCTCTCTGTATTTCTCAGTATGGCTGTGCATCCTGTTTTTTTTAATCCTCCGTGTCCTCCTTGGCTACTAGCAACTGTGTGGAGGAGGGGTGGGGGTGAAGCTACTACATTCCTTACCTGGATTCTCTGGCAGGGCAGGTGGGGGTTTGGCCAAACATACTGTGGCTCTTTCTGAAGGACCCCAGACTGGCTCTGGAGGTTTGGCTGGGTCCCTGCACTCCTTATCAGTACCGCCTGACTGGACCAGGCCAGTGGGCTGGAGCCCGTCAGACCATTCTCACTCAGTGGGAGCGGGTGCTTCAACCTTTCAGGACCAGAGTGGTACCAGAACCAGAGACCAGAGCCTCTTCTATTCGGAACGTCATAGTGGTTCTCACAGGTTCTGCGCTGCTGTTCTGCTTCTGCTACAATAAACACCTTCTCTCATCTTTCTTCTCTCCTCTGGCTTTCCTAACAACTTCTCAGTACGCTACATGATTATGGACATTTATAACATGAGGCTGCAGTGAAGCAACACACTAACCCATATGTCAAAGCAGAGCATCTTCTTCGATTTTATTGTGACAATTTGAATTAAAAATAAAGTCTTCAAAATCAACATACTAGTTTTGGCCAATTCTGGACAGTGTTCGAACATTCTTGCCAAGTATAGCTTTCATGGCATCAACTAGACGGTGTGTACAAGCCACTATTTAATATTGACAGCTGTAGATATGAAAAAACTCTGATCATTATTCCTCCATACTTAGGAGATTGAACATATACTGTATAATGAATGCATGGTTACTTGAGTAAACACACAGCCTTTATGTTAGAAATAAAACAGAAACTGTAAAAAATTAATTGTTGCAGTGATTTACAAAATAACAAAAGGAATCTGTACATTGCTTCATTATAAAGATGCAAAATGAGTAAGTTGTGAATTTTTATTTGCAATTACATTGTAATTACATATATTAAATGAATAAATATTGTCACATTTAACTTCCAGTAATGTTGAATGATTTGCTGTCTAAGATGTTCCGTGAGATACTGGAGGATAAGGGATGAGTCAGACCTATTATATTATATTATATCCAGTTTAACAGATGACTTTTCAGGTCTGAACAACTGAAATAATTGCATTGGGTTATACAGTTTGATCTAAGACCAGATATCAAATTAAAACCAGCAGATGGAGACATAAGCACAAAGCACTTTTGCTCCCTGAAAGTGTCCCGCTGATTTGTAGAACTGTCTATAAACATTGTAACCACTGACTTTATAACTTCAAATAATTTTTTCTTCATCAAATCATAACAAGAGTTATCTCGAGACACTTTACAAATAGAGAAGGTATAGACCCCACTATAAATTACAAAAGACCCAGGGCAAGCATTTACTGCAACAGTGGTGAGGCTGCCTTTCAGGTAGAAACCTTGGACAGAACCTGGCTCTTTGTGGGCGGGTTTCTGCCGGTGCCGGTTGGGACACAAAGACACTGATTGGCTACTAAATCAGTGAGCCATTAATAATAATAATAATAAAAAAAAACTGTGGAGATAGGTCTGGCAATGCGAGACTAGAACAACAGTCTCATATCAGTAACAACCTCCTAGTTTTAGATTAACTCAGGGGCTAAAGTCTCATGTGAGGCAGGTTTGTGCAATGTTAAAAGTCTCTTTTATATAGACCTTAGTGGTCCCCTAATACTGTATCTGAAGTCTCTTTTATATAGACCTTAGTGGTCCCCTAATACTGTATCTGAAGTCTCTTTTATATAGACCTTAGTGGTCCCCTAATACTGTATCTGAAGTCTCTTTTATATAGACCTTTAGTGGTCCCCTAATACTGTATCTGAAGTCTCTTTTTATATAGACCTTAGTGGTCCCCTAATACTGTATCTGAAGTCTCTTTTTATATAGACCTTAGTGGTCCCCCTAATACTGTATCTGAAGTCTCTTTTATATAGACCTTAGTGGTCCCCTAATACTGTATCTGAAGTCTCTTTTATATAGACCTTAGTGGTCCCTAATACTGTATCTGAAGTCTCTTTTATATAGACCTTAGTGGTCCCCTAATACTGTATCTGAAGTCTCTTTTATATAGACCTTAGTGGTCCCCTAATACTGTATCTGAAGTCTCTTTTATATAGACCTTAGTGGTCCCCCTAATACTGTATCTGAAGTCTCTTTTATATAGACCTTAGTGGTCCCCCTAATACTGTATCTGAAGTCTCTTTTTTTATATAGACCTTAGTGGTCCCTAATACTGTATCTGAAGTCTCTTTTTATATAGACCTTAGTGGTCCCTAATACTGTATCTGAAGTCTCTTTTATATAAACCTTAGTGGTCCCTAATACTGTATCTGAAGTCTCTTTTACATAGACCTTTGTGGTCCCCTAATACTGTATCTGAAGTCTCTTTTATATAGACCTTAGTGGTCCCTAATACTGTATCTGAAGTCTCTTTTATATAGACCTTAGGGGTCCCCTAATACTGTATCTGAAGTATCTTTTATATAAACCTTAGTGGTCCCTAATACTGTATCTGAAGTCTCTTTTATATAGACCTTAGTGGTCCCCTAATACTGTATCTGAAGTCTCTTTTATATAGACCTTAGTGGTCCCCTAATACTGTATCTGAAGTATCTTTTATATAAACCTTAGTGGTCCCTAATACTGTATCTGAAGTCTCTTTTATATAGACCTTAGTGGTCCCTAATACTGTATCTGAAGTCTCTTTTATATAGACCTTAGTGGTCCCTAATACTGTATTTGAAGTCTCTTTTATATAGACCTTAGTGGTCCCTCATACTGTATCTGAAGTCTCTTTTATATAGACCTTAGTAGTCCCCTAATACTGTATCTGAAGTCTCTTTTATATAGACCTTAGTGGTCCCTAATACTGTGTCTGAAGGCTCTTTTAAATAGACCTTAGTGGTCCCCTAATACTGTATCTGAAGTCTCTTTTAGACCTTAGTGGTCCCCTAATACTGTATCTGAAGTCTCTTTTATATAGACCTTAGTGGTCCCTAATACTGTATCTGAAGTCTTTTTATATAGACCTATATAGACCTTAGTGGTCCCCCCTGAAGTCTAATACTGTATCTGAAGTATCTTTTATATAGACCTTAGTGGTCCCCTAATACTGTATCTGAAGTCTCTTTTATATAGACCTTAGTGGTCCCTAATACTGTATCTGAAGTCTCTTTTAGACCTTAGTGGTCCCCTAATACTGTATCTGAAGTCTCTTTTATATAGACCTTAGTGGTCCCCTAATACTGTATCTGAAGTCTCTTTTATATAGACCTTAGTGGTCCCCTAATACTGTATCTGAAGTCTCTTTTATATAGACCTTAGTGGTCCCCTAATACTGTATCTGAAGTCTCTTTTATATAGACCTTAGTGGTCCCCTAATACTGTATCTAAAGTCTCTTTTATGTAGACCGTAGTGGTCCCCTAATACTGTATCTGAAGTCTCTTTTATATAGACCTTAGTGGTCCCCTAATACTGTATCTGAAGTCTCTTTTATATAGACCTTAGTGGTCCCCTAATACTGTATCTGAAGTCTCTTTTATATAGACCTTAGTGGTCCCCTAATACTGTATCTGAAGTCTCTTTTATATAGACCTTAGTGGTCCCGTAATACTGTATCTGAAGTATCTTTTATATAGACCTTAGTGGTCCCCTAATACTGTATCTGAAGTCTCTTTTATATAGACCTTAGTGGTCCCTAATACTGTATCTGAAGTCTCTTTTAGACCTTAGTGGTCCCCCTAATACTGTATCTGAAGTCTCTTTTATATAGACCTTAGTGGTCCCCTAATACTGTATCTGAAGTCTCTTTTATATAGACCTTAGTGGTCCCCTAATACTGTATCTGAAGTCTCTTTTATATAGACCTTAGTGGTCCCTAATACTGTATCTGAAGTCTCTTTTATATAGACCTTAGTGGTCCCCCCTTAGTGTCCCTAATACTGTATCTGAAGTCTCTTTTATATAGACCTTAGTGGTCCCCTAATACTGTATCTAAAGTCTCTTTTATATAGACCGTAGTGGTCCCCTAATACTGTATCTGAAGTCTCTTTTATATAGACCTTAGTGGTCCCCTAATACTGTATCTGAAGTCTCTTTTATATATACCTTAGTGGTCCCCTAATACTGTATCTGAAGTCTCTTTTATATAGACCTTAGTGGTCCCTAATACTGTATCTGAAGTCTCTTTTATATAGACCTTAGTGGTCCCTAATACTGTATCTTAAGTCTCTTTTATATAGACCTTAGTGGTCCCTAATACTGTATCTTAAGTCTCTTTTATATAGACCTTAGTGGTCCCTAATACTGTATCTGAAGTCTCTTTCCCAAAATTCAGCCTTGGTGCAGAGTTACTGCCCCTAGTCCCACAATGAGCTTCCCTTAGGATGTCTTTTCCGCCATTATTTTTTTTAAAAAGGACAGGTAAGAAAGGGGAAATACATGCAGGAAACCATACCAACAGGCCACGGGTTATCTGTTTTTAAACCTAAATAGGCCACTCAGATTCATCATGATACGGACCCGTGCGTAGTAAATGTAGCATGTGGTAAGTTGTTGTCGTGCAGAGTGTGCATGTGTGTTTGCTTTTCCACCAGGTCTACCCAACGCTGACGCTGCAGTGACTCAAGGGGTACTCATAAATGTGCACAATCCTCTCCCTCTCCCAGTCTCACTCCGCCCACTACTCAGTTCCATGCAACACGGAAAGAAGAAAGAAGAAGAAGGTAAGAAAATATATGTGCAGAAAGATCGGAACTTTTGAGTGCATGTAGTAGTATACAGCTACTGTAAAAAGAAAAGAAGAAGAACTTCGGTCGAGCTAAATCTGAAACTGCTGCTCGGAGATTGTTGTCACCGCTCGTGCAGTCACACTGTCGGGAAAAGTCCAACTTTTGGTTGCAGGGTTTTAGAGGGTTGGCGCAGTGCTAAAAGCTGCGTCAAAACAAGTAGCTACATAATAAATGTGCTGAACCGATTGTGATAGATCTTTAGCTGGCTCAACACCCCAAATATATCATTTATTTACATTATCTGAACGCTAGGAACCCAGCTGTTCAAAAGTAAGTGGATCACATTTTGGTTATCGGATTGGATCAAATCTTGAAAATGGGTTGTTCAAAAGGAAAGGAAGGAATCTAAAATCAGATTAGATCACGGAATCCAATCCTAGTTTTAATAAGGATCAAACCTTCAGTTTGTGTTGTTCAAAATTTGTCAGTAGGATTTGGATAACTTTGATCCAAAGAAATAGGATTATCATGATCCCAACAGGGGCCAGTTGTTCAAAACATTTAATCTGGATCAAAATGATCCGGATTTGGAAATCCCATGTTTTGCTGTTTAAGATCAGGTAATCCAATTTAATTTTATGCTGGGTTTTCAAAGCAACATTGGACTGGATCAACCTGATCCAGATACAGTTTTCAAGATGACCAAATCCGGATTACCAGTGCTCTAAATGGGCCAGTTATACAAAGGTAAACTGATCGGATTTTGGTTCATCGGATTGGATCAAATCTTGAAAATGGGTTGTTCAAAAGGGAAAGAAGGAATCTGAAATCAGATTAGAATCCAATCCTAGTTTTAATAAGGATCAAACCTTCAGTTTGTGTTGTTCAAAACTTGTCAGTAGGATATGGATAATTCTGATCCAAAAGAACAGGAACTGTGTATCTGGATCAGGGTGGTCCAGTCCAGTGTTGCTTTGAAAAGCTGGCATAAAAGTAAAACGGATTACCTGATCCTGAATAGCAAAAAATGGGATTTCCAAATCCGGATCATTTTGATCCAGATTAAATGTTTTGAACAACTGGCCCCTGAAGATTAATCGGCAATGCAGCTCAGTAGCCTACTGTGTGTCATATGTTTTTAGTCAAAAATCTGTAGCCTATAGTCTTTTTTGTTAGGTGCTTATTCTGTTTTGAAAGTTGAACGTGTAGCCTATAACAGCTTATAACACTATGATGGGAAGTAGGCCTGTGTGGTGGACATTCACATGCATATTCATTTATTCATGTCATTTATGTCTCATACGTTGTTGCAGAAATTTTTGGGTTAGCATTTGTTACACATATTTGGTTCAACATTAAACTATTTTGTCCACAGGAATTGGTAATAGAATTGTCAAAAAAACAAAAAAACTTACACTATAGATACATCCATAATGTGAATTGGTATCAAAAACGCTTGACATTTGAAAATTTTAGCTTTCCTGTCATGTCTAATTTATTGTGTTGCATAAGGAAAAACTGCACAAGTCTTTCCCCAAACTGCATGGGATTAGCATAAAGTGGGCATGTCTGGGTACCTATTTAACCCATTGTCAGTTAGAATAGTGAGAGGTCAAGGAACCCCTATTAAACTGCCTGTTATCAACTACCACATACTCCATTTGGAGCATTATTTAACCCACTTCCTGTCTAGTTTCATATGATATCAGTATCCCCACTCTGCTGTACTCTAGACCCCAGCCAGCTACAGCCTCTTAAAGACCGTAATGGTGGCGCTGCCCCGGGTCTCTAAGGGTTACAACTAAACTAGAAGGTGCACTAGTGTCCCTAATAGAAACAATACATTTCTGATGAAATGATAGATCGAAAATTTCTCAGACTAATCTGGTTCATCATCCCAGAGCTGAAGTATGACCCGTCGTGTGGCAGTGATTGGAGGAGGAAGTTCAGGTCTGGCCTGTATCAAGTGCTGCCTGGATGAGGGGCTGGAGCCTGTCTGCTATGAAAGCAGTGATGACATTGGTGGTCTGTGGAGGTTTAAGGTGGGTCACAGTACATGCAGGTTCTTTTTAATTCCACAGTTTGTTTAGTAAGTTAAGATGACCATTGGTTGGTGTACTATGTTGCAGGAGAATCCAGAGGCAGACAGGGCCAGCATCTACCACTCTGTCATCATCAACACCTCCAAGGAGATGATGTGTTTCAGTGACTTTCCCATCCCTGCACACTTCCCCAACTACATGCACAACTCCCTCATCATGGACTACTTTCGAATGTATGCTGACCGCTTCCAGCTCACCAAGCACATTCGCTTTAATGTAAGGATGCTTCACTGACTTCCTGCCTAGATTTGAATCTCTCTGTACCTGAAAGGATGCAACATTCTAACCTTAGTTGTAAATGTAAAATATTGTTTAGTGCAACACAACACATGGTTGAATGTGAATGTATTAGCCTTTGTACTGTTATCTGTTACTGCCTCTCTCTCTGTTCAGACCAAAGTCTTGCAGGTGAAGCAGAGATCTGATTTTTCTAATTCGGGCCAGTGGGATGTTGAGACAGAGAACAAGGATGGCAAAAAGGAGAAACATATTTTTGATGCTGTGATGATCTGTATTGGACATCACTGTCACCCCAACATGCCTCTGCATGACTTCCCAGGTACCATTTACAGGCTATATATATCATTCAGTTTACTCATGGACAAGTAGAGTGTGCTCTTGCAATATCAGAATCAACCTTTGACACAGTCTGATCTAGCCTGTAATGGCAACCCAGTGGTTATATAATACTATATCAATATAAAGCAGCCCTTTGCAAATAGAATAGTGTTATGAGTATAAAGTCCTAACATTGGCCTGGATGTTTTTATCAGGGCAAAGCTGTAAAATACAGTCTTCAAAAGATTCTCTTTGTCCACCAGTCACAACTCTGTCTTTGATTTTTTTTTTTTTTAGGAATTGAGACTTTCAAGGGAAAGTACTTCCACAGCAGAGACTACAAGACTCCTGAGGAGTGGAGGAATAAAAAGGTTGTAGTGATTGGAATAGGAAACTCTGGAGGAGACATAGCAGTGGAACTGAGCAGAGTCACCAAGCAGGTTGGGATGAGATAATAAGACATGATGCAGTGAAGTATGTGAAAAATCACAAATGCATTTTGGGGTTATGTTACTGGTAACAGAGCCAAAGCGTTTAGGTAAATCCTCTGAAATCGATTGTACAGATACAACCCTGAGTCCACCTAAAAAAGTGTAACATTTCTATATTAACATTTCAGATACTTCAGTTGAATTTAAAATCTGTCAACATTAAAGAAGATATCTAACATACCAGTAGGGCTGGGCAATATGGAGAAAATCAGATATCGCGATATTCTTGTCCCTATACCTTGATGTCGATACTGTAGCGATAGTATAGGGTTGACACTTGGTGCTTTTTCACAATGAGATTTAAGATGAATAATCTTCAGTCCTGTAAATATAATGAGTAAGAGGGTAAAGGTAAAAATAGTAAAACAGCTAGAACAGTCTGGTAACCCAGAAAATGACTGAAATGCAACCTTTAAAACAAGGAAAAGACAACACTTAAGCCATTTACGATATCACGATTTACCAAATTTAAGACGATATCTAGTCTCATATCACGATATCAATATATTGCCCAGCCCTACATACCAGCATAACGACTGACTACCATCTCTTCTCTTTACCAGGTGTTCCTGAGCACGCGAAGAGGAGCATGGGTTTTGAACCGAGTTGGGAACAACGGGCTGCCCTTAGATTTGCAGTTTAACAGGGTGGCAAATACTCTGAAGAACTTCCTACCATTTAGTGTTTTCTGTAGTCTAGCAGAGAGACAGCTCAACCACAGATTTGATCACACTCTCTACAATCTTAAGCCAAAGCACAGGTACTGTATTTGTAATTGGGTTTTTTTGTTTTGCTTTTACAGCTACAGATATACCATCTCTGACCAAAGAGAATTTGCTGTAGATATTCACGGTCCCCAGACAATAGATCTGAACAACTATGCTGCCCCCTTGACATTTCCTATGCAACCATCAGGACAGGAATTATATGTGGTTTTAACTATGGGGATGAAGGCGAGGTGCAGACAGAGAGAGGTGAGGCAAAAATAATGTGTGAGGTAAAGTGGAAAAGAAAATAGAAATAAATAAATAAATAACATTGTAAAGGCTACCACACACAATGCATAGGAATCACATGTTAGTAAATAATAACAATAAACCCACTATTAATTAAATTATCTTAATGCAGTGTAACTACCGTAGCATGCAAATAATGCACCTAAAATAAGAAACGTGAGCCAGAGCGTTCAACAATCACCATTATTTTGAATCAACAGCCAGGTGTAACCTAGGTAACAGGTGAAGAACAACAAAAGCACTAGCTAACTTGAACTTTGCCAGAACTATAGACCAATAACATGAACTGACAACATATTGTAAGTTATACGACTTAAAGTTCTCAAGGACGCACACGCACAATCTCAACTGATTATCCTCCAGACAGCTAGTCTCTTTTTCTTTTTTCTCACTTTTTTCTCTGTGTGGCGTGCGCGCCCGCGATCGGTGTGAGGCGCGTGTCCGCGCTATTTTCCGGCATGCACTCACAATCACACGATAGATAGACGAACTTTAGTACAAAACTAAAGTAACGAGGCAATTTAATAAAATGTAAGGAGGAGAAAGTACGATATTTGTGTTAAAATGTAAGGAGTAAAAGTAAAAAGTAGCCAAAAAAATAAATAGTAAAGTAAAGTAAAAATATCTGAAAAATCTACTTGAGTACAGTAACAAAGTATTTGTACTTCGTTACTTCCCATCTCTGTCTAAAACCATCAGGAAGTCAGTTCTTTTAGTCTGGTCAGCTTATCAACATGGTTAGCAGCAGCAGCTCATGGAGGTACTTTTAAAGGTGGTGACCATAGACTGTATATTATTAATATTAACAGTCTATGGTGGTGACACACCACGGAGACGGTCGGCCGTCGGTCCAGGTTGGGCCAAAGTTGACCGTGCCGTCGCCCTTGTTTTGCTGTGTGTCTCACACCATCGCCAGCTGGCTGGCCACTAAATTAGTCAAATTTGACAACTTTATGTTACATACACACACTTTTGTGACAGCATAGAAAAGCACATTGCTATCGGCAGATAAGTGAAAACTTTCTAGTGATGGCCGAATGAAGCTGTCTTTATTTCCTGAGCCCACTAGATGGCGCTCTTGGTATTAAGAGAAAGGCCTAAGACATTGCAATTCTGTGTATTCTCAACCAATTGTTGAACAGAGATCGCCATCTAGTGGGCTCATAAAATAAAGACACTGGTTCACAAAGCTTCATTTGGCCATCACTACTTTGTTCGGCTCATTTTCTGTACCCAGTGTTGTGTTCTAGCTCAACTTTTTAGCTAAGACACTGACACACCCAACCTTTGTCTCCACTAGTTCTTTGCTGTCTGCCTAGTGTGTCAACAACTTAAAACCTTTAGTACCCGAGAGAAATCGTAAAACACACCAACTAGATAGGCTTCACTTTTTTTAGATTTAGTGCGGCTTACCCTTGTTAAGAATATTATCTACAATGTCAATCACAAATAGTAGTCATAGCTATCATAGAAAAAAGACACTCATCATAACTTGCCCGAGACGCATTACAAAAAAAAACAATGCCAAATACACATAGTTAGACTCAGGCATAGATCATGATTATTCCCCAAATAAAAGGAAGACAGAATAATTAGCATAGCAGGTTCATTATGTACATCATGTCACTTGTGGTGCTTTAGATTTTTGATGACTGCAGTATTAATTTGTAAGATTACTAACCAGTATGAATGTAAATCTCAGGTTGTTCGGCCAACATCCCACAGTGAATGATGAGCTGCCAAACCGAATCCTTTCTGGAACAGTTCAGGTGAAACCCAACATCTACAGGTTTCAGGGCTCCAGTGTGGAGTTTGATGATGGAAGTGTTGTGGAAGATGTCGACCTGGTGGTAGGTTATTTGTGTAAATACACGATCAACCACTCACATTAACAGTCTGTCTAATCGTCTGTCCTCCTTAAACCTTCATAGTCAGCAGTATAGTTGGCCTGTAGTGTGTGACTGAGATGAGTCCTCTGTCTTGCAGGTGTTTGCCACAGGTTACAGGTTTTCCTTTCCGTTCCTGGCCTCACATGTGCTCTCAGTGTCTGAGAACAAAACATCTCTATACAAGTATGTGTTTCCTCCTGAGTTGGACCGCCACACTCTGGCTATCATTGGTCTAGTGCAGCCACTGGGAGCCGTTATGCCCATCTCTGAGATGCAGGCCAGATGGGCCACACGTGTCTTTAAAGGTAATAAAAGTTAAAAAAAAAAACAATAAAAAAAAACGTTATCACTCATTTCTTTTACATTAGTATTTTGTGCTAAAGAGGACATCCACTGTGTCACAATGCCTCCTTTCAAACAGGTTGTATCAAGCTTCCCTCAGTGGCTTCCATGCTAAAAGATGCCCAGTGCAAGCAGGAGGAAATGGCTAAACGGTACTGCAGTGGATTTACTCAACCTTGTTACTACTGACATATTTTGGATCTGAAAGGCATCAAATCTTTGTTTGCACAACATGTTGAGTTCCGGTTTCTTTTTCAGATATGTCACCAGTCAGAGACACACCATCCAGGTTGACTATGTTGACTACATGGATGAGCTAGCAGAGCTGGTGGGGGTTCAACCTAAAATCCCCCCGGCTGCTGCTGACTGATATCCGGCTGGGACTAAAAGTAATGTTTGGTCCCTGCACGCCTTACCAGTATCGTCTCAGAGGGCCGGGGAAATGGGCTGGAGCCCGTCAGGCCATCTTCACTCAGTGGGAGAGAGTGGCTGAACCCATGCAGACCAGATCCTGTGTTGAGCCCAAACGCAAGAGATCGTTTACATGGCCTCTGGTTCTGTCAGCTGCTGCTGTGGGCTTGGCTGCCTACATTAACAGGAACAACCTTCCAGCTTTCCTTCAAGATCCCACTGCACTGTTGGACAAGATAAAAGTACACCTGCCTGCAAAGTGATGTGCAATTAATATTTAATTAATTATCTGATTTGATTATGACTGTATAATACATTCTGGCTTTCTGGTAGGATTAATAAACTGCATAGATTGCATGATATAGTGACTGCAGCTGTGATATAAAATATACAACATGTCCCTAATGTCAGTGTAACACCAGACAAGAGGTAAATAAGTAAGTAAAAGTAGCCTATGTCAAAATTGTACTCAAACACAGTTGGACTACTTCAAGAAATATACATTATGTTCCAACTCCAGGCTGAACCTTAAATAAGATAATGCCTATATTAGTCAATTTACCACTTAATGGCAACTTCAGAACCCAGCTGATGTTTGGCTTGAGAAAACTGAGTCATACTGGTGGTCATGTGATTAAAGCTCTCCCTCTGGTTGGTTTTCTTTCTACAGATGGCATGTAGGCTACAAATGTGTGGCAGGGGCCTAAAATCAATAATCAATAAAAAATAAAAAATGCAAATGAATATGGAGCAAGAAAAATGTTTATTATTGTGTGTGTGTGTGCGTGTGTTTTAATGTAAAATGACTAAAATTAGGAAAGGGAAACATACACTAATACATTTTCCTGTTCAGCGAATTCCCTTTATCATCAATAAGTTAATTATTTGTTTCTAACTGTATAGTTAAACTAACCCCGGCTCGTGAATCACCTGCAGACCCCGGAAGAACAATCATCCACGCGTGACTCGTTAACATTTGGGTTGCCAGGTTTAGGGATACCTTTTATATGAATGTTTTTTGAGGGATCAAAGATTTGACATAGAATATTTGAGGATGTATTTGGTTACTTCAGCTGTTTTTGTGTGGTTGTACACTTGAACACATTGTATACCAAACTGTAACCTGTAAAGTAACGTTACGTTACCTCGTTTAAATTCATTCTGGCACACTCAAAACCCAAAAGATAAAAGCATGTGCAATGTAATCATGTCAAAAATGGACCTACTCCAGCCAACATCGCAGTATTTTTTGAATAAGCCTATATATAATGTTCATATATGCTTACAGAAGTGTATTTACATTGATTGTGACTTTTTGTATGCAGCTTGCCTGTTATTTTTACTACTGTAGCTACTAGGTCCACTACGTTTTTTTACTCCTATCCGTTAAATGTTTGCCATCACAACAGGAGAATGGTATCTGTTTGGCGTTAAAGCGTTTATCTACATTATCATAATGTAGATCTACATATATTTAAATACAATTAATGTCAACCGGTATTAAGTGTAAACCTAAATCTTGGACCCTTCTCTGATATGTGACTGAGTACCTGCACCGGGGGTTAGTGTTGAAGTGGGGGATATGAGACGATAGATCTGGCAACTACTGTCTGCCATCTTTGATTGTGCGACAGGCCGCGGCGCGAGCGGGGCCTCACACAACTAGAGAAACGGTCTAACACGAGATAACGGGTGGGAATAGACACGGAACTAAGGCACGACCGCGTACTGGTTCCCACAGTAACGGCCGAACAAACAAGGACAGACTGGCGGCTCGGAGAAGCGCAGGAGACGTGAAACAGTAGCCGTGCATGTGGAGAGCGGTTTGTTGGCAGTCAACGAGCAAAGTGGCTAACCATCGTTAGCTGAACTGGGTTAGCAGGCTAGCCAGCTTTTGTAATCCGCCGGCTAGACACATTCGTCCACCACAAACCAGGCCGAAACCGGATTTCAAGTCAGGCCGCACAACCGCCGAAAGGACAAAGAAGGCACCGGCGGTGGCAGGTGGGTCTGCATGTCAAGCAAGGAGAAAAAGTGTTTTTTTCCCCCAGTAACTGATGTGTTGGTGTTCACATAACGTTAGCTGGTTAGCATGCTTCGGCCACTGAAGGGCTGAAAGTGGATGTGATGGCGACTAGTGAGAAACGAAACCGTGCTAAGCAATGCAAACTGGCGGCCTGCTCTTTTAATAGCTCCATGTTGCATATTCTAAATCAAAACTATGTGTTGTTGGCTAGATTATAACGTTCACTTTTGTGTACAACTTTTGCACAATTAAAGAGTTATTTGAGCCCGGTCTTGAGTTCCGAGCGAAGAGGGCCTCTAACGTTACTTCTCACCGGTATGAGCCACCCAGACCACCAGTAACGTTAGTTTGATTCATGGAGAAGGATGGCCTGCAGACTCATCGTTGCCAGTGATTTACAGAAACCATACGATAATATGATAACAATATTATCTCTGATCTCATGCCTTTTCCCCTCTAAACTGGTGTAATTGTTCCGGCGATGTATCATGTGTCATATTCTTGATTTCCATGATGTTAACTCTTAGATTAGCAGCGTGCGTCCCATCCCATTCCTGATATCTTGCAGATCCAACAGATGTGGTCTTAAAAAAGCACATTTTTCAGTCTGGACATTCGGGAGGGTTGGGGTGTGAAAGATATTATTCATACTTGTCTGCAGATGTGGAAACCAGCTGGGGGGATTACTAATAAGCAACATGGTATTGTTTGATATATATATATACATCCATCACATAGTTAGACAAGGGTGTGCGTCTGACTACATATATTGATTGATGTAGTACTTATTGATTGACCAGTCAGGCCCGAGCTTTGAGAGAGCTTTGACTGAAGATGGTAGTGTCTTTTGTAAGGCTCAATGGTTTAAAGCACAGAAAGCATGCTTATGATTTCTGTATTGTGGATATCTTCACAATAAACAGACTTTAACTATTATGGAGGCCTACACGGCTTTGGTTAGTCCCCTAAAGTGTTTCCATATTTTAAGATGACATTTTTCCTGAACTGTTTCATTTGTGCCTTTTAATGTAAGCATTTAAGCATCCTAATGACTGAAAACATAGCCACCCTCCAGTTTCTTGTGTGCTTAATGAAATTAACTCCCAAGGGAGGCCATCTGAGTGGTATTGGCCTAGCCTTGGAGAACCACAATTCACTTAAGTGGCTTCCAATCCTAGTCTTTTCCATGCTGTTTGTTAGAGAACCCCATTGCATTGACCCTGATCAAAGTGAAGATTAGTTGGTAGATTCTAATTGGTTGCCAATCAGTTCATACACACAATACATTTCTATTCATGGGACGGGACCTGTAGTCCATTATCTCAATTAATTGATAATGATATAGCCGCATACATATTTAGAATTACAACCTTTTAGTCTTATTGTTGTAACTTTAGATATTCTTGTAAATTTGGCTAGTATTCCTAAAGATAATTAACTCAGCATAGTCACTGAAGAGATTTTGGAACAGAGACCACTGGAGACCACATTACAATACAAACCAATAGGGACAATAAAATACAAGCCTGCTCTTTCGGCATCCTTTAGGCCATCTACGTGACTTCTTATTCTGTGGCTTCACTGTTGCGTTAGACAAGTCAGTCCCTTGGCCCAATGTGAACAAGATTAGGGTGAATAAGCACTGTACAGGTAAGTCATCTGAGCCGACCTGCAAATTAAACCTGGAAGTAGATCCTACAGTGTAAAACGCATGCCCACCCAAATATATTGGGTCTTGCCTAGCAGAACACCTAAATGTGTATTCATTGATGGACTGTATTGCATAAGTAGCTGCAGGGGTGCAGGGTCATGCTGGAGGTCGGGCTGAGCCTGTGCTTTGGGGCCAATTTTGGGTCTTTTTAATGCAGTCCCTTTGATACAATTATCTGAAAATACTTCAGATGGGGAGTCCAAGGGCTTCCCTCTTGATGGAGCCAGGGATTGTACACTGACTTGACCCTTTTCTGTGTTGAGGGCTCACCCCCAGGTGACTTTGGGCCCTAGGATTCTCCTGAGGTCTCATTGGCTCCAGGTTGGGAAATTAGCACCAGCCAATGCCAGGTATTTTTTCAAAGTGGCGCGTGACTTTGCCTTGTATACCAGCCACGGTGGCGGGTGGAGTGGTTTTCAGCTCTAGTCCATGACATCGGTTTGAAAAATGTAGCAACATACCCCCTGTTTTAAGAGGCCAGCCACAAAGTCAGCAGTGGCAACTGAAGTAAAGCAAAAGAAGGTACTTTTTGAGTGGCGCATTGTGACGAAGTGAAAACGAGGGAATGGTTGGCCTACTAGGGTTGGGGGATGAACCCCTAATTTGGCAGTTGATCAGACGTACATTCAAATGCCTTCTGTAAAAAGACTGGAAGGGCAGTACATTACAACTTGACCTACTTTCACTTAACTACAGTGCCATAAAGTCTAGACCCAATCAGATCTCCGTGATCTGCCTAACAACGGTACAGGGGAACGGTTTACAGAACGACAGTAAAAACCTAATATACCATCAGTACTGAGATTAAACTACATTCTGGGTTATATTTGCACTGAATAACACATTTCATAAACATAACTCTTGCAGCGCACATGAACAGATGCGCAATATTAGCTCACACATAAAATAGCACCCTCGTGAATTAGCCTCCTGTTAACGTACATTCATAAATCCTACGTAACATCGTCATCAGACTTACTTATTGATGCACGCACACTGTAGTAGCCACAATGTTAGTCCAATGAGGGGATAAAGGAAAGTGTGAAAGCGTTCCACGTTAACGCCTTTTCTCTCTCGCTCAAGACCTCTGTGTCCAAGCAGAGGTTCAGAGCATGCCAATACTTTACTTGTCCAGGTAGAGCGAGCTACTATACTGACAGGGAGATAGCTATTTGTATCACTACAAATAGGTTGCACGTAAGGGGGAAAGTAGCTTTCATGTAAGGGGCAGTCGCAAGTGTCTTTGCTAGTTTAAGGTCAACACAGTTGTCAATTTTCTGTCCACTAGGATTAGCGTGTGTCTGCCAGGGTGGGGGTTGTGGCATCACGAAGGTGGCTCTCACCATAACAATGAACAATCGGCACAACCCTACATCCTAGGGCTGCACGATTATGGCCAAAATGATAATCACGACTATTTTGATCACAATTATTCTGACGATTATTTGTTGATTTTAACCAAAACAAATTTTATTGTCACATAGGCTGATTATAACTGCGAGAGGGAGTGTGATGGACGCTATTCACAGAGAGACGGCTGACTCATTCTGACAGGTCCAGCACGGGTCGAATGGCGGATACACACATTGTGTGTATGAAATGTCTGTATCGTCACTGCGCAGCATTTGAATGAACTATGATGTTCTGCCCATGGGTCATATCTCTGGCCCAGGTCCAGCAGCTCCGTCTCACACTGTTACTCTACCAACTGAAGTAAATTGCATTCAATAACTTCTTCTGTGTTCTTCGCCGTGGCAACCGCGATAGCAGTTACCCGCGGAAACACTGATCAAGTGCACTACCACACTGCTGGAAAAGATGGGACCCCAGGAGCAGTGTGAAAAATAAAGGCTTTCATTTTTTTTTTTTTTTACATAACTTATCTGCGTATATTAATAAAATATTATTGATAATACAAAATAATGTACTGAAGCAATTCAAAACATGCTAGTGTACTTTCTTTTATACATTTTAATTCCGGAAGAAGTGGCTGGTTAAAAAAACAAAACAAGTGGCTGGAGAAATTGGGCATCCACCAGCCACTGTGGCAAAAAAGTTAATTTCCCACCCTGATTGGCACTGAATGGGTAGCATAATTAGGGGAATTTCTTCTGTTAATTGGCTTGGTGGGCCTCTCACCAGTGTTTCTTCTTCCTGTTTGTTCCCTTATTTCAGACACAAGAAGAGAATCATGGCCAATTCTCAGAGGGGCTTTCCCTGGTAATTTATAAGATATTACTTTTTTAATGTGGTAACTTGTTATGGTTAACCCTTGTGTTGTCCTTGGGTCAAACTGACCCATTTCAAAGTGTTTTATACCAGAAATACAGAAATATGGATTTCTTTCAACCAAATTGCCCGAAAATGACATGGATGATTCCATACAACATTCTTCAGGTCAAATTAATGATTACTTTCATTGAATTTATTTTGGGTGTTTTATTTAATCTTACAGCATTTTAATTATTTTTTATTATTTATTATTTCAGTATTCCGGACTAAACTTTGACATCTACCCATCTTTGATCCATCTATTAGTCAAAATAATTTGTTTCTGCCTTTTTAACTTAAAAATGTATGTATAAATTGATACAAACAAGGTTTGTTGACCATGAATTCCAAGAGTAAGTGTAAAACCTATTATTAAAACGGCACCAAAAGCATAGAAAAAGTGACAAATTATTTTACAATTTACTTGTCAGTTTCTAATAAATTGTCTGATATGTGATCAGTCTGCTCTGGTTCTCTGGAGTGCGCAAGTTTGTGCTAGCACTTACTGTAGGTTGGGAGAGACTACTTTCGTCAGAATGTGTGGTGTGTTGGCCTAAAAGACGAGTATGGGTATCATTGCATTTTGCAGTATTTTACATGAAAGTAACTAGGTAGTTGAAGGACTTTTCCTTTAAGTGGATGGGTCCCATGGCCAAGTGGGGATGGAGCCTGAGCACATCAGAGCTGTCAGCTCCCCCCCAACACACTGCTCCATTAATAATAAATGACCTCTCCTTGACTTAAGAAAGAAACTGCAGGCCCAAACATGCTGTCTCTCTGTCCATGGTACTAGAGGGCTGCATCCAACGCAAATCTCGCAGGAGCGGGCGGTTTGAACTTGGGTACGGGTGGCTAAAAAAACACTGCAGGAAATCAGCTAAGAGCCACGGTTATCCTTTATTGGTTCTATAAAACGCAGCAAGATCACATCAAGATGGTGCTTACAGCTGACAAGCACACACACGATACAAGGCACAAAACATCTCAAGCAGCAGGCATGCACAGCTTTAAATGAAATTTAATTGAATTTATTTTGTTCTAACGCAGACTATTCCGTGGTTTATCATATTGTATTTTATGCAAAGCAGTCTATTTTTATGCGCCGTGTGATGGTGCACCCCCACCAGTCAGTGTGTCTTGCTGCTTTCTTATAGCGGCTTCATATTCAAATTGCAGCTTTGTCAATAGTGGTGAAAATCACAGGATATCTGACGGTACATGGTTCATGATACCGATATCACGTCACAGCAATTCTGCAATAATCAATATAATGTTAGACAATCCTATAATGATACATAACGATATCAATCTAACTATAAATACAAATGCCTGTAAAAAGGTTAAGTTCATGTTTTCTTTTATTCACTGCAAGTCCAAACCGTTAAACTGCTAAATTCTGCAGCAGTTTTTCAGTCTGTAAATTAAAATTACAACTAATAGAGCAAATACGGGTGCGGGCTTTGGACGTAATCCTGATTGGCTTGCCCTGACATTCTTACCATAACCAATCTCACTCCTCTTGCCTAAACACAACCATTCTCTTTGCTAAACCTAGCCAACCCAACCAGAGCAGGTGACAAGTACTAGCCATTCAGGGACGAGTTCCCTAATTAATCTTCATTACCATCCTGCAAAAAAAAAAAAACTCTGCCTGGTTGTCTAGTTTTTAAGGTGTCAACCATGAAGGGCAATTCTAGTTCATGTGTGGCGGGGATCTTTGTTCTTTGATCTTTGTCTCCCCTAATTTCCTGTCATCGCTCTACTGTCGAGTGTCCAATAAAGGTCCTGTTTACTGCCCCAATACATCTTTGCCTCTAATTTATTAGTCACGTCCTTCGTTGAACTTTTTGTGCCATTTGGTCTAGTCTGGACTTACCTTCTGATATCATTTGCACCTGAATCACTTTGAGGTGACATTTCTTTCATTCTGTCACCTTCTGACCACTGGGAAAAATGTGATGTGCAACTGTTTGACGTCAACTCTTTTTCACAGAGGAACCGTAGTGTTAGAAATGCAGGGGTTGACCCAGCATAGCAGTGTTCAAAGTAAGAAAAGCAACACGCACAGCTTGATGCAAGCTTTGCCCTTGTATCTGTCTCAGTCCATGGTCTGAAAATGCATGACGCTGACTGTTTGTGGAACAGGTCAGGTCCGGGTGGCTGAGTTACGCTCTGAGATGAACAAGACAAGGGGTTCTACTGTCTATTATCAACCAAAAATGAGTCAAGGAGAAAATCTGACAAAACCTTCAGAGGGGCCAGTCTGTATTTTTGTCTGAAAAACTTTATCAGCTGACAGTATGAAACCCAAACATTGTGTTTGTGTAGAGGTGTAACAAGATCCCGTTCCGCAATATTTGAACATGACGATATTTCTCTTTGAGTTAAAAAAGTTACATCGTGATATCAGTAGAAGTGCAGAATTACATAGGTACTATCGAGGCCGGCTCGTGAAATCAATCGGTGGCAGATTTCGGTGCGCCAGCTTCTCTGTCCTCTGCATGTTTCACAGAGAGCGGGGCTCAGCTCTGACACACAGAGGTGCAGTGCAGACGGAGCCAACTACGTCGCCTCTGCAGCTTGTTCAAGTCACAGCGAGTCACAGAAATCCTGACAAAGTGGTCGCAAAGTGTGGTTGCACTTTAATACCTCACACAGACGCTTGCTGCAATATAATACAGTGGCCAGGCAAAGCACTTCCTCTGAGACACACAGCCTTCTCCCTGTTCAAAATAAAATGTAAATACCGAATTGCAGATATTGCTACTGCTAAAAATGTGAACGATACCCAACCCTACTTTCCACTTTTAAATAGTTTTGTGTGGCAGCTTGGTGGAAACGCCACAGGTCTGAAGAGGTTAGTAAATCAGGAGAGAAGTCAGTCATTTGAGATTGAGGCAAAACCTTTCACAGTGCTTGCTTTTCCATTTTGTGACTTTCGATTTAAATAAAACTCAAACGCTGGAAACGTAACACTAATCTACCACAGAAGTCTGTGTCTGATCTAACGTCACACTGATTTAATTGTTCTTGGATACACTGTGTGTGTGTGTGTGTGTGTGTGTGTGTGTGTGTGTGTGTGTGTGTGTGTGTGTAAGATGCAGGTCTGCTCAATTTATCAAACTAACGAGCTGGCCCCGCTAGTCAACCACAACCTGAAATTTAGAGGAAGCAACATGCATCATTGTCATACACTTTAGCCTGGATTGATTATTATATGAATCCAATGGTGTCATGCTAGTCAACCAGCGTATTTCTACCTAATTTCCTCTCCAAATCCCTTCAAAAGAGTAACGTTAGTCACAGTGCTGACTTGCTTTGGTGTTTGTAAAATATTAAGAAAAGGTTCCCATTACCCTGAGATTTTTTATTTCTATCTTCTATGTAGATGCACTTCTCTACAAAATCACTGCAGTAGTCAAGAATGGTTTATTATATTTGTCATCTTTTAAAAAATACATTTGCTTTTTTTCATATCGCAATATATGTCGCAGGGAAAAAAAATATTGCAATGTCAGTTTTTTTTTTTCCCAATATCCTGCAGGCCTAGTTAAGAGTCCATTCAGCTTCACAGATATCTCACATAGCTAATGAACAATTCCAGATACAGAACACTTTTTGCAATTTCTGTCTCCTATCACATTTTTAGTCACTATGACCACTATCGTGGCACATCATACAAGCTCTCCTTCTAGCTCATAACGCTATAAGCTACTGTAGGACTCATATTTCACATGACCCAGGTGAGTGTGGCTTTACATGTGAAAGTGACCATCAAGGCTTTTGTCCCCACTTGCCACTCTGCCAGAGAAGAAAATGCTGTTCTCACATTTTGGTTTGTTTGTCATAGTGCTGGGCGGTTTGACCAAAAATTGATATCATGGTTTTTTTCTAAATTATGCCGGTTTCCGGTTTACGCCGGGTTTTTTTTTTTTTTTTCATGCATAGTCACCTCAATGCAAGTTCAATGCATTTTCTACTGGTTGTGAGAGGAATTACTGCGGTTAATTGACTTAGGATGGTCTATTTTACTGTCATTAGTGAATATTTTAGAATAATTCCACACTAGTAATACAGGTTTGCATGGCCCCAGAAAATTACGCTGTTGTTTACAAATAAGAGCCAGTCATGATTCTAATGAAGTGAGAAATCAGAATGCAAAGACAATTGCAGTCAAAATACAAAACTTTTATTTTAAACACAATTGGAACAACTTGGAAAACTTTTGCTAGTTCAAGTACAAGTCCAGGAACATTACGTGCATTCAAGTAAATATAAAAAGAAAACTTTAAAAAAAAAAAATAGTAAAACAAAATTATGCAACTTGCATTAGTTATTCCTTCAAAAGTATTGCTTTGAAATCAGAACAAACATAAAATAAATATAAAGTGCAACTTGGTAGGCACATAGGATTTTCCTGTATAATGGAAACAATAATCACACATTTCAACATTTACAAATTTTTTGCCAGGAAAACCAGACTGTCCACAGACCACAGATCTGTGCTTTTGGTACAAGTTAGGGATGACAACTTGGCTAAAGTACTTTCTGCTCGGCATTTCATACCTGGGATCCAGCGTCTTGATCATCTGCTTGAAGCCTTCTTTTTCGACTGTATTAAGCGGGACCATGTCTTTGGCTATGTGGTTAGTGATCGAATTTGTAATCTCGATCCATCGTTTGCTTTTTCTGTCGTAAGTCCCTTTAGCAAACGCGTCTTTAAGTGACATTTGGCTCGACTTTTCTTTAGCTTTCCCCGTGTTACATGCTGATGTGGAGGGCGATGAGTCCGCGGCTGACTTTAATTTGATACATTCTTGATACTCCAAGACATGTTTGCGGCTAAGGTGCTGGAGCAAATTGCTCGTGTTGCCGCCTTTGGCGAGAATTTTAGCCCGACAGCACTTACATAAAATGGTTGTTTGGTCGACGTCGGATTTTTGGAAACCAAAAAAACCTCCAAACAACAGACCCGGCTCCTCTTTTGGGCACAAGTTCTTCTGTGTCATGATGTACTACTTCAGCATCCATCGTCCATGTAGCGTAACAGAGCACTGCTGTTTGTTTACCCTCACTCGTCGCTGCTTAGAAGTGCAACATTGTAAAGGGTCCGTCTGAAACAGTGTCGCGCAACGTGACGTTCGTTGTGTAATTAAATACACTGGTATGGCGGTTTATTCAAAATCAATATCGTGACGAAAATATAAACCGGTTTTCGGTTTGAACCGGTTTACCGCCCAGCACTAGTTTGTCATGACTTGGCAAGTAATTGACGTCCTATTACTGTTCTAGTTGCTCACCCTCAAAAAGGAGAGAGAGAGAGCACACAACTGTTATAAGGTCAGTGGAGCAGACAGCTCTTCAGAGTCGTGTAATTGTGACTTAATGTAAATAGTAGAAACACAGAATCAGTATTAGTCTCAGTTGTTGGTGAACATCAAAGGTTCAGATACTGTATCTGTTATGGTCTTGTGTGCAGAGCCAAAAACCTCACCTTTTTGGCGTTGTTTTTCTCTCACCCTTGTTCTAAAGGAGGCTGGTTCTGGGGGCGAGGCCAAAGGACCAGACTCAATGAGTTTCCAGCGACATGTCCGAGAAGTCAGGGCAGAGCACCAAGGCAAAGGATGGCAAAACAAAGTATGCAACCCTTAGCCTCTTCAACACCTACAAGGGCAAATCTCTGGAAACCCAGAAAACTGCAGGTAAGCCCCTACTATTATTCCTTGTTAGTCTTGCACACTATTGCATGAAACAACAAATGAGTGGACTGTATTTGCAGTGGGTATAAGTAGTTTTTTTTATCTTTGTTCAGTTCAGTTGATAGGCGCAATCTAATATAACTTTGGTAAGGGTGACCAAGTGCATTCACTCAAATGTTTTCCTACGTATTAAATGTTTCTTCATCCCAGTGGCTGCTAGACATGGGCTCCAAAGTTTGGGCAAAGTTGCTGCCAGCCGGCGCATGCCCCCTCCGGCCAACTTGCCCAGCTTGAAGGCAGAGAACAAGGGAAACGACCCCAACGTCAACATTGTACCCAAAGACGGTAGTGGCTGGGCATCTCGACCTGAGGGAGGGGAGGAGAGGTACATTTTATAACTTGTGCACATAATGTGTGTGAACATTTACAGAATTACTGGAGGAGGCCATCATCCACATCTCAAATCATAAGTGTTGTTAGAAACTGTTCTGTTTTATGTGCCTCAGGCAACAGGAGACACCCCCACCCCAGATCAAACCAGCAGTGCTCCAACCACAAGAGCCTTCTACTGGGGGCAACCGCTCGTGGGCCAACAGCAAGTCAACACAGCTAGACGGTAAATTTGCATTACACCAACTCATTAAATACAGATTACCTATGGTCCTTCCTGGCATTGATGGAAAATGTGAACACACTTTTTCCTACTTGTGTTAAAAAACAAAGGCACAATCCTCAATTGGTTTACGTTAAACGTTAGTCTTCATGTGTCTAAATGTGCGGTTGGATGGGTGCTGTACACCATCTAAGACTGTTTGTTTCTCTGTAAGTCACTGTTTTATATTTAATTTTGGAACTTCTGTGCATATAATAATGTGCTTGTATTGTACAGGAGCTCCTCGTGTGAGCAGCCATTTTCACCAGGAGTTTCCCAGCTTGCAGGCTGCTGGTGAGGTTGAGAAAGGGGACGGTCAAGAAGAGGAGCCTTATGGACCAGGCCCCAGCCTCAGACCTCAAAGTATGGCCCCACTCAAGCACATAAACATTGTTCAGTGTTCACTGATTGTTTTTGGTTAGCATGGTGTTCGAAATCCACAGGCACACAATAAATGTCAACCAATAAATATCTCTCCTCGTTCTGTCTGTTAGATGTTGGCAGTTGGCGAGAGGGTGGAGGCAGGAATTTGATAACTGCACCCAGTCCCTCTGAGATGGACAACAGGTCCCCGGAGGAGGGTAGTACGGGCCTTGGTACCTCTACACCACCAGGGGAAGCTGATGAGTCTGGGCGAAACGTAACCACTGACGTTCAGAGGGAGAAGAGGGATGGTAAGGAGAGATTGCCTCCCTCTGCCCTCCCTCAGGCTAAACTTAACGGGGGGCAGCAGCCTCCTGCTGGGGTGCCAACTCACTTTGACCCTGCTTTCAGAAGCATGATGCCACCCTACGTAAGTCAGTTTGATATTCTGGACCATCCTCATTGACACATCAGAAGCTACAGTATCGAGTGTTTATTTCTTCTTGAGCCTTAATGATAATTGCTCTTTGTCTTTTTTTAGATGTTCCACGCCTATCCTCAAATGACTTTGGGCCCAGGACAAGGAAACTTCAGATACCCTGTACCACAAGATGGAGCAAAGTGAGTTCACATCTTGGTAGCTAAACCCTACAGACTAGGGTTGAAGAAAAATAAAACCCTCATACCTCAGTACCTTGTTGTACCTTGAGTTAAATAGAGGCAATTATTCATGTACTAGACAAGGTGCCATAATAAACTTTCCTCTCAATTTTTCTCTGTTGGGTTGTCAGGGCTCCTCGTTCAGTACGACCCCAGCAGCATCCCCCTCAGTCCTGGCACCAGGACCCAGACAGGCCTTCTATCATCAGCGCAACAGAACTTAAAGAGCTGGACAATTTAGACACTGATGCTGATGAGGGCTGGGCAGGTTAGTAGCCATACCTATGAACTTCATCATTTTAACTAACTGATTGGGGGGAAAAAAGGTTATTGCACTAGTATATATCAATCCTGTCCCTTCTGCACTCCAGGAGCTCAGATGGAGGTGGACTACACTGAGAAACTAAACTTCAGCGATGATGAGGAGAACCAAGCTGCTAAAGAGAAAAGAGAAAACTGGTGAGTATTTTAATCTCAACTTTTTTTTCCGAAACTTACATTGCCTTGCATTCACTTTTAAGCTTCTGTGCTTCACAACACTTGGCTGACATATGTGATTTGTAGTCTATAGACAAATAAATTGAAAAACAGGTAATGGAATAGTTCAAATGCTAAATGAATTTGACATGTGTAGGTATGTATTGTGAAACAAGCTCAAGAACAGGACAAAATACAATGGACATCCAAATTTGCAGATTCAATACACTGTAACACACAAATGGTTATTGCATGGCAGCCTTGGTATGAAAGCTGGATGTGGAAGGTGCCAACTATTTTGATAGAGTAGAACCATTCTAAATTGATTTAAGTTATTAGTAGCAATTTGTGTGCAGTGAGGGCATTTGTGAGGTTTGATGTGTAGCCTGAGGTTGAAGTAGCTTAGGAGTGCTAGTTAACTAGGTAAATTGACAGTTGTAATAACCTGTGAAGTTTTTTCCTTAAATATATGGACGTTATTTCCAGGGAGTGGATGGGTAAAGTGGAGCGTATAAGATCTCGGGCACAAGACGGTCAGGACGGCTGGAAGGAGGGTACTGAGGACCGTGGGGGAAATAAAACCTCATGGGCTGATGGTGATCACAGAGCGCCATCACCTGGCAGTATGGGTCAGTTCAATAAGTCAGCAGCTCCACAGGACTACCAGGTACAGCTGAAAATGAATACACAAGCCTACGAGCAAGTGTGTACTGGTTATTTTAACAGCAAGGGAATAAGTCTGTATCTAACTAATTTCTCTATTCTACAGGGTGGCAGTCGCTCTGTTAGTAGCGGAGCTCCACGTGTGACCAAACCACAGGCGGCACCGGCACCCGGTGCCGATGAAGACCCCGAGGCCTGGCGGCAGAAGCGCAAGAAGGCTCCAGAAATTTCTGAAGCTGTAGAACGAGCGAGACGGCGGAGAGAAGAAGAGGAACGGCGGATGGAAGAACAGCGGCTTGCTGCTTGTGCTGAAAAATTAAAACGTCTCAATGAGAAACACCGGCAGGCAACTGAGGGCAAATCTGCCCTTGCTGAGACCACTGATGAAGCAGGAGCTGCCCAAGAGGAAGAGTCCTTTTCAGCCCCCGCTCCTGTGTCCAGTCTTGTACCTTCAATCCCAGTTTCACAATCACAGGCCCCAATCATGCAAGCTCCTCTGCTTGAGAGGGTGGAGCTAGACAGGGAGAGGATTGAGCGAGAACCAGAGAGCGTAGAACCAAGTGTAGAGGAGGAGGCTCACTTGCCTCGTCAGCCCAGCCCGCCCCCCGTCCAGAGACCTGTGGTCACGGCTCCAGAGTCTCAGAGCGAGGGAGAGAGCTCCGTGGTTGAGGTCAGCCACCTGATGGAAGAGAACCAGGTCGACAGGACAACTGTGCCTATCCGAGACTATTTCAACATAGAGGACAATAGAGGTGAGCTAGCTCGGATGTCAATGATCATTGTACAATTGTTACTTGCGACTATTCTTTCAGTGATAGATGCCAATAATATTGGGTTTTGTTTTTTCCTATAGTGGATGAGCCCCACCTGTCTCTGCCTCACATGGACAGCCCCAGTGGTGAGGAAGTCCCTGTTGCACCACCACAGCTGGAAGGAGAGGCAGCAGCTGCTATGCGTCCCTCTCTCACTTCAGGCTATTCCAAACAGTTTCAAAAATCTTTGCCTCCTCGTTTCCTTAGACAGCAGGTAAGGATGTCCACAACGGTCTTCTTTAGTTAATAATGGGATGTTGTTGCTAAAACATAGACTTGTAATGAATATTTTTTTTTAAGTTAACATAAGAAAATAAACATATCCTTTTAGATATTTCCACAGTGGACGTGTTGACTAGTCATACTAAGTACAGATGTACAGTACCAGTTAAAAGGTTGGACACACTTTCCCATTCACTTAAATGAGAAAGTGTGTCCAAACTTTTGACTGGTACTGTACATAAAAAGAAGTAGTCTATTACTGTGGGCAAAGGTGCTGTCACATATTTGCTTGGTTTTAAGCAAGTGATCATGGGTGGCAATTTATTCAGAGCAAGCATTATGTACAGTGGGTACGGAAAGTATTCAGACCCCTTTAAATTTTTCACTCTTTGTTTCATTGCAGCCTTTTTCCAAAAATCAAAAAAGTTCATTTTATTTCTCAGTAATGTACACTCAGCAACCCATCTTGACAGAAAAAACAGAAATTTAGAAATTTTTGCATATTTATTAAAAAACAAAAACTGAAATATCACATGGTCATATGTATTCAGACCCTTTGCCGTGACCCTCATATGTAACTCAGGTGCTGTCTATTTCTTCTGATCATCCTTGAGATGGTTCTACACCTTCATTGGAGTCCAGCTGTGTTTGATTATACTGATTGGACTTGATTAGGAAAGCCACACACCTGTCTATATAAGACCTTACAGCTCACAGTGCATGTCAGAGCAAATGACAATCATGAGGTCAAAGGAACTGCCTGAAGAGCTCAGAGACAGAATTGTGGCAAGGCACAGATCTGGTCAAGGTTACAAAAAATTTCTGCTGCACTTAAGGTTCCTAAGAGCACAGTGGCCTCCATAATCCTCAAATGGAAGACGTTTGGGACGACCAGAACCCTTCCTAGAGCTGGCCGTCCGGCCAAACTGAGCTATCGGGGAGAAGAGCCTTGGTGAGAGAGGCAAAGAAGAACCCAATGGTCACTGTGGCTAAGCTCCAGAGATGCAGTCGGGAGATGGGAGAAAGTTGTAGTAAGTCAACCATCACTGCAGCAATCCACCAGTCGGGGCTTTATGGCAGAGTGGCCCGAAGGAAGCCTCTCCTCAGTGCAAGACACATGAAAGCCCGCATGGAGTTTGCTAAAAAACACCTGAAGGACTCCAAGATGGTGATAAATAAAATCCTCTGGTCTGATGAGACCAAGATAGAACTTTTGGCCTTAATTCTAAGCGGTATGTGTGGAGAAACCAGGCACTGCTCATCACCTGTCCAATACAGTCTCAACAGTGAAGCATGGTGGTGGCAGCATCATGCTGTGGGGGTGTTTTTCAGCTGCAGGGACAGGACGACTGGTTGCAATCGAGGGAAAGATGAATGCGGCCAAGTACAGGGATATCCTGGACGAAAACCTTTTCCAGAGTGCTCTGGACCTCAGACTGGGCCGAAGGTTTACCTTCCAACAAGACAATGACCCTAAGCACACCGCTAAAATAACGAAGGAGTGGCTTCACAACAACTCTGTGGCTGTTCTTGAATGGCCCAGCCAGAGCCCTGACTTAAACCCAATTGAGCATCTCTGGAGAGACCTGAAAATGACTGTCCACCAACGTTTACCATCCAACCTGACAGAACTGGAGAGGATCTGCAAGGAGGAATGGCAGAGGATACCCAAATCCAGATGTGAGAAACTTGTTGCATCTTTCCCAAAACGACTCATGGCTGTATTAGATCAAAAGGGTGCTTCTACTAAATACTGAACAAAGGGTCTGAATACTTATGACCATGTGATATTTCAGTTTTTGTTTTTTAATAAATATGCAAAAATTTCTAAATTTCTGTTTTTTTCTGTCAAGATGGGTTGCTGAGTGTACATTACTGAGAAATAAAATGAACTTTTTTGATTTTTGGAAAAAGGCTGCAATGAAACAAAGAGTGAAAAATTTAAAGGGGTCTGAATACTTTCCGTACCCACTGTATATGTAGTACATTAAGCCATCAGTACTACATAGACAGCCACCTATGATATAGTGTACCATTTAAAAACAAATTAGCTTTGTGGATCTTTATTTTGATTTGTTACTATTCCCTGTTGGTTTTGTAGGAGCAGATGAAGCAACAACAATGGCAACAACAACATCAGAGTGGGGGCTCTGTGTCCCCATCAGGTGGTGGTGGCGTTCCAGCTCCCCAACAGCAGCAACACCGCTCCATGTATCAACCCATTGGCCCTCACCCCCAGCACTTGGCCTCCATGGGGTTTGACCCCCGCTGGCTCATGATGCAGTCCTATATGGACCCCCGAATGATGTCAGGACGTCCTCCCATGGACATGCCAACTAACATTCACCCTGGTAGGGAGATTTGTAGAATATAAATGAAGAATGTATGATTATTGTTGTTTTTAATGTACAGTGCATACAGAAAGTATTCACAGCGCTTCACTTTTCCACATTTTATGTTACACCCTTATTCCAAAATGGATTTAATTCATTTTTCCCCTCAACATTCTACACACAATACTCCATAATGACTTCATTTATTATTTTTTGTTTTTTATAAATGTTTGCAAATTCATGGGAAATGAAGAACGAAAATATACTATATAGTATTCACAGCTTTTGCTCAATACTTTGTTGTGACACCTTTGGCATCAATTACAGCCTCAAGTCTTTTGGAATATGAAGCCACAAGCTTGGCACTAGGGCTGTAACCTCCCAGTCAACTGGTCGATTTATTGGTCGATACGTTCTGGCTCGACCAAAATTCAGATTGGTCGATTTTTTGCCGTGTTATTCCATCAGGTGGAAGCCTAGACCGTCTATGGGTGGAGAGCACTAATTGCTAATGGGGGTGTTTACAGAGCATCCCTGTTTCACAGGTAACAGTCTGTCTTCAGAACACCCCCCTTGTTTTCACCTTTTTTGGATTAGCCCAACCCACCGGAGACAAGAAGAAAGTACTAGAAAGCCTTCGTCTGATGGTTTGCTGAATATTTATTTAATTGTGAGTGTTTAGTTTCCAGTCAGTCCTCCTCTACCATACCGGCGCACCCACCCGCAACGACGGTAGCGTTCCCCAGACACACCACGCTGGATGTTAAGCCTCTATCATCCAAACGCTAAAATATCACGGACTTTATGTCTCAGGATATGAGGCTGATGCAGCGCTGTCAGAGCCGACAGACGAGTCATTTCAGTGCAAAATAATTAGGTCCAAAACGATTTAATATACTGCAAATAGCCTACAAGGACAAGTACTGCAGGACAACTTCTCAAATTAAAAAACACATCTACATCACTCACACATATTCCTGAAATAACTACATGCATAAATGTATAGAAATAAGTTATTATAATTTGATGAAATGGTGAAATGCCATGAGAAGGCCATATTTTTGCTTTGACACAGCTGGAGCCATCACAGGGTTAACATTTTCTGGTCATGTTTGGTATCAATCCACTCGTCTTCTTATTGGCTACACAGGGAGGCCAGTTTCATAACCTTTACTTCTAACTGGTAGAGAATACTGTCAATCTTTCCCAAGTCCCGCCTCTGTAAACCCTGCGACTTCATTGGCTCCCTTATGGGATAACTCAAGTTACAGTCGACTGATTGGCTGAAAAAAGCTGTCACTCAATTCCTTAGGATTCAGGCTATTCGGCTGTGTGAAAAGATACAATGTGGCAGCTTCTGGGCAGACTGCAGGAGCGATCAAAATCCAAAAATGATGGACTGTTCAGCTTTGTTTATGAGGAAACTCGGCCAGAATCTACAAGATTGTGAGGGGACCAGCTCGTTTTGGATTAAAAGGATTGGATGTACTTATTCTTAGAACTGTTGGCGAAGTAAGAAAAAAAAAGTTTATGACGATCTTTCACCGCTGTGGATAAAGACACGAGGAAATAGGTAAGGATGCGCGCTCAACTTTAGACAGAAACGGTGCAGAATCTTTCTGTGTTTCTTTACTTCATACAATGATTATAACCGCTATAAGTCACCTTATGCTTTGTGTGTGGGCTTTATGGAATCATGAGACTTTAAGCTTTCTAATGATGTGCTGCATGAGCGTGTTTATGAAGATTAAATGCTTGCAATTTATCAGTGAAGAAATGTTTTCTCCTAAAATGGAGAAAACTGCCCAGCAGCGTCTGTGACTCAAGACAATCGTCTGTCTGTCTGTGTGTCTGTCTGTGTGTCTGTCTGTCTGTCTGTCTGTCTGTCCGTCCAAGTGTTTTCTTTGTCGTTTTATTTTAATAAATTTGCAAAAATCTCATTTTTTAAGTTGTCATTATGGGGTATTTTGTGTAGAATTTGAGGAAGAATTTTTTGTAATGAATTTTGGAACAAGGTTGTAACATAAAATGTGAAAAAAATAAAGCGCTGTGAATAATTTCCGTATGCACTGTACTGACGAGCTGCCAGATGTGCTAGACAACCTGTTTAAAGTGTCTGTATTGTCCTCTCCAGGGAGGATGACTCCTAAGCAGATTGTGCGCAGAGAGCCTGGTGACAACTCAAGCTCCAGCTCTGACTCCTTTGACCATTTGACCCGACCAATTCGTGACCATGGCCTGCCGTCAGATTCGCGGATGGTATGGGGATCGGACCCATACCCACAGTCGGAGACGTTACCGTCTGTAACTCCTCCAAAAGGACGAGATGATAACAAGGAGCCAAGGTAAAAAATGAATAAATAGCAACATAAGAAGAAGCTGTTATTTCTTTTTGGCACATGACATAATAACAATTTGTTTCTCTACAGGATGGACTCTGGTTTGGATCTGGACAGGGGTCTTCCAGCTATGTATCCCCAAGACCACAGTGCATTGGACTCTCATAAAAGTAACTTTTTCCAAGACACTACAGAGTCCCTGTCAGTGTTTACCCAGGGCCCAGAGGATGCAACAGGGCCTCTAGACAGGGTCCCTGTAGTCCCAGCCTTTGATCCTGAGGAGCCAGGCTTACCCAGTGGGGAAGAAGTAGAAGCTCTTGGTCAAGCTATGCTCCAGAGGAGCGTTTCCCAGGGATCAAGCCACTCCCTCAAGCTAGATGAACCCAGGTTTGATGTGCTACCCCTGGGAACAAAACCAATAGAGCTACAGGACGCAGGAGAACGCGCTGAGGATAAGCCCCAGAATGAACTCTACCCCCAGGCTGCGGTGACTAGCAACCGGGCTACACCTCCTGCTGATGGATTACACAAACAAGAGAAGCTGCCTCTGCCAGCCCCTATCAAGCAGAAAGCTGAGTTGCGCTGGGGTGGAAGATCAGGGCCTGGACGCAGGGAAGGACCAGGGGGAGAGAGACCTGTCCGCAGGTCTGGGCCAATAAAGAAGCCTGTCCTAAGGGACATGAAAGAAGAGAGAGAGCAAAGAGAAGAGAGGGAGAAGCGTCACGAGAGAGGGGACAGAGGAGACCGGTCCAAAAAGGATCAGTCATCCAAAGCTCCTTCTGCTGCTCCTGCTGTGTCTGAGGGCTCCAAACCCCAGGGTGGGGGAGAGAGACCTGGGGAGAGAGGACCAGGTCCGCAGGTCTGGGCCAATAAAGAAGCCTGTCCTAAGGGACATGAAAGAAGAGAGAGAGCAAAGAGAAGAGAGGGAGAAGCGTCACGAGAGAGGGGACAGAGGAGACCGGTCCAAAAAGGATCAGTCATCCAAAGCTCCTTCTGCTGCTCCTGCTGTGTCTGAGGGCTCCAAACCCCAGGGTGAGGAGAAGAGAGAAACTGCTGAGGAGACACCGACTGACCTTCAGAGAGTCAGAGACTCCCAGCCTATATCTGGGGCTCCCGCTTCTTCCTCTAAGGAGGAGAAAGCAGACAAACCGGCCAGCAATGACAAACACCCAGAACCCAAACTGCCCTCTAGGAAAGAGTTGAATCTTCCTCCACGTGCCTACCGACGAGATGAGAGAGAGAGGGAACGTGAGAGGGAGAAGGAGATGGACAAGGACAGAGATGGAGATAAAGAGTGGCCTGCAGACTCAAGTTTTAAAGCTCGTGGTAGAGGGGAGTATTACTCCAGAGGACGGAGCTACCGGGGGACTTACGGTGGCCGAAGCAGGGGGGGTCGTGGTCGAAGTCGGGCAGAGTACAATTACAGAGAGCCCCGATCACGCTCAGATTTACCTTCTGTTGGAGGTGCTGCTGCCTTTCGCAACAGGGAAGAAAGTGAAACACGCAGCGAGAGCTCAGACTTTGAGGTTATACCAAAACGAAGACGGCGCCGTGGTTCCGACACAGATTCTGAAAGTGAAGGCGGAAGAGAGTCTGCCAGTGATACTGGACCCTCTGACCGTGAGCCTAGCACCAAACCTAGCCGTCCATTGAGACGAGAGCTCCCTGGGGAGGCCCGGTCTAGGCCCCACAAGCCAGGCTTTGGGCCTCCTCACATGGGGGAAAGAGTTGGACCCAGAGGGGACGATGAAAGCCGACCCAAGCCAGGATTCCTTCCTAAAGGAGAGCCTTCTCGGCGAGGAAGAGGAGGACTATACAATAGACGAGGTGGAGCCAGGGAACGCGGCGGGCCTCGCTCAGGCCCTCTTAGACGGCCAGGAGCTAGAGAGTCCTCTTCTCAGTGGCCCTGTAAACCCATGGAGACATTCAGGCCTGAGGACACTGAGTGCACACCAAGGTATGACAATCCTGCCCCTGACCGAAGACCCCCCAAGTCTGATGGCAAGAAATTTGGGGATGGAGCTCCTCAGAGTAGTAGAGAAAGACCTCGTCGGTCCAGACCAGCACGGCCCCCGAGGCAAGATAAACCCCCCCGGTTTAGGCGCTTGAAGGAGCGGGAGGCTGCAGTGTTAGCTAGTGGGGAAATGGCCCCAAGTCCCCCTGTCCCTCTATTCCCAGTGCCTACTGCTGCTGTCCATAGCTCTGCCCCAAGCTCTCATTCCCATTCCCCAACCCTGTCTAGAGCTCCAGGAGCCCCTGTAACTGTGCCTGCGGATGTGGCAGCCACTATGCCTGCACCCGACTTGTCCTCTCCTATAGAAGCACCCTTGCCTGAGACCACCAGCCCCACCATCACTGCGGTTGGTACCAAGTCCCCTGACTTGTCCAACCAGAACTCTTCAGATCAAGCCAATGAGGAATGGGAAACTGCCTCTGAGAGCAGCGACTTTAACGAAAGGAGAGAACGAGAAGAAAGGAAAGGAGCACTGGAGGCGGCTCATGAAGCAGCCAGGGCCTCTGCCCTGGCACCTGCAGCACCTCAGGGCTCTTTGACCCCCAATAAAAGCCCTCCTGATGGAGGGGTGACTCAAAAACGGGAAGGGGCTGCTGCGGCCAAGAGAAGTTTCTCAAATCAGAGGCCTACCGAGAGAGGCCAAATCGTAGAGGCAATAGTGGAGCCAAACCAGGCCGGAGTTACGCAGGGGGCAAGGGGGAGCGGAGGGGCGGGGCTAAAGCTGGCCGCAAAGGGTGAGAACAATCAACCTTTTGTCTGTTGTTAGGCATTTACTTTGTCTGCTTACATTAGCACTTAGCATGTAGTTCACTCAAACAACAGTGTGGTGTATAATAATACGCCATGTTTATTCAAACACGAACCCTTTTTGTGTGGCCTTCTTCATAATTAGTAGTTGCTCTGCTGAATCTACATATTTCAGTATTGTTAGATTGTCTAAATTGGCTTTGGCTGTTGAATTCTACTGTTGGGTAGATTACTGTTAATTTAATGTGCTGTAAAATAAACAAAGGCATAATCTTTTGCACAAATCTTGTGTCATTAACATGTTGACCACCACCACAATGTTTAATTACATTAAAAAGTGTCACTAAGTCTCTCCTGACTCAATCTTTTTTCTGTCTCCAACATGTGTCTCTGATACGAACAGCCCTGCATCCCAGCAGAACTCAGATGGGATAGCACAAACAGCTGGAGGACCATCCCAAAGGCCTACAAAGGACCAGTCAGGCCGTCGTAAGGATGAAGCCAAACAGGTCACCAAGAAGCCCAAAGAGAATGCTCTTTCTCAGTTTGATCTTAACAATTATGCCAGTAAGTAAACGATTAAATTCTCAGCTCTTACTGATAAGCCAGGAATCCATTCTTGGCTCTCGCTGCCCTTTGCCTGCAAACTGACTGTAAACGGATGTGCTTTTGTCCCGTCAATTTAGGTGTCGTGATCATTGATGACCACCCAGAGGTCACAACCACAGATGACCCACAGTCCAGCACCAATGATGACGGCTTCACAGAGGTAGTCTCCAGCAAGCAACAAAAACGCCTGCAGGATGAAGAGAAACGGAAAAAGGAAGAGCAGACTACTCAAGTAAGAGGAGGGATAACTTGTGCAACATAGAAGAAAAAAAAGCAGCAGCAATGTAAAACATTTCATGATAATGAACTATACCTCCTTTAATTCAGTATAACCTCTTGATGGCTTAAACTGTGCTCCTACAGAACTGGAATAAAAAAGGCTCTGGTGAAAAGAGCAGGGGAGGCGGAGGAAAGCTGCCCCCAAGATTTGCTAAAAAGCAATCATCCCAGCAGCAACAACAGCAGCAGCAGCAGCAACAACAACACCAGGCCTCACAGTCTCAGCCTCCTGTAGTCCCCACATCTCAGGCCCAACAGCAACCCCCTATTTCAGTTCCCCAGCATCCTCACCTTGCCCCCTCCCAGCCTACTGCGTCTCCTCAAACTCGGGAAGGAACAGTGGCTCCACTGTCCTCCATCCCCCCTGCCACTGTGGACTTTACCTCTAAGAGCCTACCCCCCGCACCTACGCAGACACACAGCACTCTGGGTACAGAACTGTGGGAGAACAAGGTAGCGGGCGCCACTGTCCTTCCCGATGTCAAGAAGCGTAAGTGGATAAGTCAATTATTGTTAAAAATGTTTTAAATTTGTCTCGACTTGTGAATCTCATTTATCATCCAGCGCTTGTCTAATATACATAACGTGTATATTCCAGTTGGTCCAATCAGCCCTCCCCAGCCACCATCTGTGAGTGCCTGGAACAAACCTCTTACCTCCTTTACTGGCACGGCCTCCTCTGAGGTATGTTGAATGTTTCTGTCTCACCTGTTGTTGACTATGATCCTTTTGCTCAATGATAAACCATGAAAACATTGTGTTGTTTCAGGGTGTGAAGCCTGGAGCAGAGGGCAGTGCGGAATTGGCAATAGACAGTATTCAGTTTGGTGCACCATCATCTGCAGGCAGTACTGACAGTGATGGAGTTCCAGCGATGCTAGAAACCGTTTCTGAAAACAAACTACCTGCTCCCAAAGAACAGAGACAGAAACAACCTCGAGCTGGCCCAATCAAAACACAGAAGGTAAGCTTGGCTGTGGAGAAAACTCAGGGTTTTAAACTGTTGTAGAAGAACAACACTGATTAATGTAAATGTTTAATCTCCCCTTCTCTCCAGCTTCCTGAAATGGAACCAGTGGAAACCAAGGAGTACAAGCCAGGTCCCATTGGTAAAGAGCGCTCTTTAAAGAACCGTAAGGCCAAAGACGCACGTGGAGGAGAAGGTGAGGGGATCATGGATGGAGGTGTCCCTGGAGGAGGCGTCAGTAGAGCCACAGACTCAAGTCCTCCCACCAGTGACACCACAGTACCAGAGCTTGGAGGAGACATCGAGGGCATGATCACAGTCCCTTCAGCAGAGTACAACAGTAACTCTAAGGTAAATCAGCATCCCATCACCACACAGCTAGGCTTTCTTTTTTTTAATCATACTTTTATGATAGTTGGATTTAGGTAAGCAATCATTGTACCTTATAGGTTGGTAATACACTAAGCCCGGAACAAGGTACAGAGAACAATAAAAAAGTAGTATTGCTGCAGTATCGCATGTTTGTGTGTATTCTGAATTTCTTGTCTGTCTTTCCCTCTCAGGAGTCCGTCACTGACTACACCACCCCCTCCTCCTCACTGGCTGACAGTGTTTCTACAGGAGTGAACAAAATAGAAGAGAGTTTGGTAGCAAATGTGAGTAAACATCCCCTGTACCGCTTTCTTTTTTAATTTGAAGAGATGTGTGTCCTACATTTGTAATAGATAATTAAAGCTGCAACAGACGAGCCCTCGCACCTCCTTGCTCGTCCGGGTCACTGGCAGACGCCATGCACTCGTGTATTTGAGCAACCGTCGGACATCGCAAACCATCACCAATGAAAAAGGAACTCTCCTGAGTTCAATGGTGCCTCAGACAATAGTCTACGTCAAACAGGTCATAATAAATAAATTAAAGGGGTGGCTTAAGCATAGGGGGTGGACCAGACAATGACAATCATGAAGAAACTGAGTTAAATATCTCACAAGTTTCTACCTTAAAATAGGTCACCAGTTATGAAAGGGGTGTGGCTTAAGCATACAGGGCGGGCCAAAACATCACCAATAAAGAAGGAACTCTGCTGAATTCAATGATACCTCACATAAGACTCTACCTTAAACAGTTCAAAAGCATAAAAGGGGGATGTGGTCTACGTTCATGGACATGGTTAAACTATAGAGGGCGGCTCAGTATCACATGCAGACTACACTTAAGTTTAATGTAAATCGGATGTTTGTCTTGTTGCTTTTTAAACGTGATAAATATAAGGCAGATATGACAATGTGAAGTTACAAAAACTTCTTCGTTCATCAATAAAAGCTCAAAATAGCCACCACGTATTTTGGCTTTCAGTCTGGGGTTTATTTTGGACACTACAAAACTTAAACTTATTCCACCAACTCTGCCTGTCATCCAACATTATTTCTAAATATCTGTCTGAACCTGGCCCGACCCGTTGGGTACCGTCTGGGCCTGTCGGGCTCGGTTCGGTTCGGGTATCCATCCTCTGACGCCCACACCGTTTTATGAAAAGTTTGTCTTTTTAATAACTTTTCATCTATAAGGTGTTGAGATGGTACAGACCGAATTTGAAGTCCGTCAGATGAAATTCTGCCTATTTCCAAAACCTTTTTAAAATGAAAAATTTTGATAGGACTATGCATGTGCAAAGTTTGAGTTTTTGAGTATGATAAGGTCTCTAAAAAGGCGATTCATTGCGCGGAAGATACAGAAGGAATAATAATTCCTTCAGTTTCAATAGGACCTTTGCCGCTCGGCCCCTAATAAAAATGCTGTAATCCTAAACACTGGGTATTATAAAGATACTGCTTTGGGGTTTTTACGATATGTTTCAGGTGGCGCTACCCCACGCGTTGCCTCTTCCAAGACGAGAGACCCTGCAGCAGAGCTCCAGCCTCAGCACTGTATCTCCTGCAACTGTTGACCTAACGCTAAAGGTACACAGAAAGTAACACTGCTTGTTGTGGGCTGTGCTTCCAAAAAAAGAATTAATAAAGTTACAATGAAACATTACCTAAACACTGTCCCCTCCTCAGATGGAATCTGCTCGTAAGGCATGGGAGAACTCCCCGAGTCTGGAGAAGAATTCTCCAGTCACTTCCTCTTCCTCCCCCATCACCTCCTGTGCATCCTCGTACTCTACCTTCTCCTCCGCCTCCATACCACAGATCCCTGTGGCTTCTGTTACCCCCAGCACCTCACTGTCAGGTAAAAGAACTCCCAGTTAAGATTCTGTATATCTACAACAGTATTGTGTGTTAACGCCTTGTTTACCCCCCAACACTGCTCTGACATTCTACGCTACTCTGCTTTAATGGTATATTTGTTTGTTTTGGGATTTCCCGGGTATTCACCATATGTCTATCTCAACCCTGCAGGTTCTGCTACCTATACAACATCATCCCTCAGCACCAAGACCACCACAGCCTCTGACCCCCCTAACATCTGTAAGGTGAAGCCCCAGCAACTGCAAGGTGGAGGTCTGTCGTCCTCCAGCAGCAGCGGTAGTAGCAGCAGCTTCTCTCAGTTGGGCTGTGTGACTACCCTCCTGCCCCAGCAACAGCAGACCCCACAGGTGTACGTCTCTCAGTCTGCAGCAGGTGAGAGAAACATGGCACTGAACTGAGACAGAGGTTATGTTACACATTGGCTGCATTGAAATGATCAAGTGGAAGCCATTTGTTCTTAAAACATATTCATCTTTTCATTTGGTTTTTTAAAAACAAATTTGAACACCAACTTCTGTTTTTTTATTTTTTTATAGCCCTGATATTTAGTTTCAGGTTTGAAGAACTGAAGAACTTAAGATATGAGACTTGAAGTCCTTTGAACAAAATCACATTAACAAAAAATAATCAGTGTTGCAAACAGTGACATTGTAGAGCGTCCTCTGGTGGACTATGCAACAGCAGCGCTCATAACGTGGTTGACAGTTTTTTTTGTTTTTTATATATATTAATTTATCAGAATCAGTCTGATGAATGAATATTACAAAAAAGAAAAAAAGCATCATTAATGCTGATACCGGTAGATCAGGAAATACCTAATATCGGCCCGCCGATATATTGGTTGGGCTCTTTTCACTATGTTAATGATAACTAATATGTAAACCCTTTTGTGTTGAGGTTCTGCAGCTCAGATTCCAGCCTTCTACATGGACACTAGCCACCTCTTTAGTACCCCCCACCCTCGCTTGGCGCCTCCCTCCCTAGCGCAGCAGCAAGGCTTCCAGCCCGGCCTCTCACAGGTAGGGGTTTCAGTTGGTCAGTAAAATGCTGCAGGAATGTTTTTTTAATGTTTGAGTTGAATCTACCTGTCTGTGTTTTTCCACCTTATAGCCGACAGCAGTCCAGCAGATTCCCATCCCTATCTATGCTCCACTGCAAGGTCAGCCGCAACATCAACATCAACACCAACATCAACATCAACATCAACACCAGCACCAGCATCAGCATCAACATCAACACCAACACACACACCAGGCTCAGCTAGGACTCAGCACTGGTCCTCCAGTCTCCCAGCCACAGGACCTGTTCAGCTCCTCACTGCAGCCATACAGGTAACACCCAACAGCAATGCATTCAGTTGAAATATACAGTACTGCTAAGCGCCAGTGTCCCTATTTTGAGGTACCCTTGTTCTCTCATCTCATCCTGTGTCCTGATCTGTCTTCAGGTCTCAGCAGGCATTTATGCAGAGCAGCCTGTCACAGCCCTCCATGATGCTGTCAGGACCCTCCCTGCACAGCTATCCCGGCGTGCAGGCACCTGAGCTGGGCAAGCCTCAGTCTAATCTGACCTATCAGCAGGCCTCTTCCACCCAGCACATTCCCATTCTGTTTGAGCCGCAGCTCAACCAGCCCTCTGGCATGGGAGGCTCCCAGCTCATTGACACACACCTGCTGCAGGTAGCCAGTCTGCTCACAGAAACAATTTCACTTTACCTTATGATATTGACTAACATTTTGTCATACTGAAACCTGGACTTAATTTATTTTGTATATGTTCCATCTGACATAGTTGTCTTTGGTTCAGGCTCGACAGGGGATGAGTCAGCATTCAAACATGTACTCGGGGCAGGTGCAACAGCATGGCCAGAGTAGCTACTATAGCAACACTCAGTCGCCTAGTTCTGCGATGCAACAGGTAAGCTACATGCAAACATAATAATAGACACCAAATGTTTATTGAATTTCCAGTGTTTTGAAACAGAAAAGTAGTACAATTTTCTGTCAATTGACAAAGTGGTGAATCGTTTTAGTATGTAACAGTTCTGTGGCTTAATCTCTCTTAGGTGACGGTCCCTCTGCCCAGTTCCCAGTTGTCCCTGCCAAACTTTGGCTCTGGTGGAGGCCAGCCCCTCCTGGCGCTGCCTCCCACTCCTCCCCAGTCCCAGCCCCCCAACATAAACCGACAGCCCCCCGGTCTCCCAGCCTTACCGAGGCATCATGGGCCCCAACCACAGCATGATGCAGCCTCCAACTAGCAAGGTACTGGATTATATGGATGTGTGACTCTGACACACACAGGCTGATTGTATTATTTATAATTATGTTAATTATATAAGTTGTAGCAGTTTTTTCTGTTGGCACTTTGCAGATGGACATGGATCTAAAACTCTTTGGCAGTGGAATGGATGTAAAGCCTGGAACCCCTCCTATCGGTGCCAGGAGCACTACACCCACCTCCAGCCATTACAGGTACAGCACATAGGTTCACATACTATCTGGCACACAGGCATGCCTAAAAGCCACACCAAGCATACTTGTTTTTTTGTTTTTTTTTTTATGTAAATATGTGTGTATGCTCAAGCTGCACCAAAAGCTGCCATGTTATTTTTATTCATAACATGTTTGTTCAAGTGTGGTTCTTACCCATCACGTGTTATGTTGATACACGTGATTTTATGGTTACCCTCTCCTCTCCCTGCAGGGCCAGCTCCACATCTCCTAGCAGCCAGTCCAGCAAGATCAACAGCATGCTGTACCAGAAGCAGTTTCAGGCTAGCTCTGCTGGCATGAGAATGACTCAGCACTTCCCTGGCCAATTCAACCCACAGGTAGAGCAATAATCATAAAACTTTTTTTATTGCGTTTTATAAAAAGCACTGGTTATTAGCACAAAAGGCAATGGTCAACCATCTATTTATTATGGATTTTCTTTCTCTTGATGTCAGATTTTGTCCCAGCCCAACATGGTCTCTCCTCTGGTTCGACCTCCTCACGTTAACTCATTTGCTGGAGGTGTCCAGCGCTCTCCCATGGGCCCTCCAATGTCAGCCAATGTGGGTGGTGGTCTCATTCCCCATCCCCGACCTCAGCATCCACAGCACAGCCAGCACACTCCCCGAGGACCTCCTGGTGCCTTGCTTGCTCCCAGAGGCACCCAGGCGGCTCTGAAGGCTGAACAGGACCTAAAGGTCTGGGTCCCTCTCTTTTATCTGCCAATTCTGTGCATCTGTTTTATTAACTGGCCAGTTAGATGATGACATCTTTCAGTGATAGGCGGCTTGTCTGATTTGATTTTTGCTCTATCACTCTATAGGCAAAGCAGCGGGCTGAGGTGCTTCAGTCCACTCATAAGTTCTTCTCAGAGCAGCAGCAGCTCAAGGCCCCGCATGTCAGCAAAGTGTCTCGGCTTGATCAAGTGGGGACAAACCCACTCGACATCTCTGCCTCGAACCACCAGGCAATAGGCGAGCGCCCAGATTCTGACAAACCCCCCATCTCCATGTCCATCTCCACGGCCAAGCCCATACGGACTGGCCCCATAAAACCGCAGGCCATCAAACCTGAAGAGGGCAAGTAAAGAGCTGCAGAACCTCTTCCGATGATAGTATGATGGATGGAAGACAGGAAGAGAGAATCAAGCCCCATTCACTCGGTCACCACCTCATATCAGCCCTGGGGAACAATGTGTGGGAGGACGATGAGTTGGTTGTAGTGGTTACAGAGGGTAGGCACTGTCCTGCGTGTAAATGATCCTCTTCTTTCTTCCCCCATCATGTCCCACCGTAGTTGGCGGCGTTTGAGTTGAATTCTTTCATATTTAGATGCCGATAAAATGTCTACACAAGTTGTTCCGTAGAAATCTACTGAGACAGTAGATAAGAGGAGTGCTGGAAAGAGAAAATTTAAATACTTGCTGCTGAGTTTGCCTTTTTTTTATATATATATATAGCCCTTTATTTCTGTTCCTTTTTATTTTTATCCCTCAAATAGGATCATGCATATTATAGGAGCAACCTGTTTTTGTTAATGAAAGAAATCAGTTTTGTTTTTGTAGTCAAAACAATCTTGTTAAGGAGAGGTCATTTTAGTGACGACAACTTTTTTTTGGGGCCGATCTCCCATCATAACTAATGCAGCAATATGTGCACATGGAAATGCACCTCAAAACCACAGACAAACGCACACACACTCATACTCAACGGTTTCATCCACGGTTACCAGAAATTCATTTTAGTTTTACCAGAATGGAAATGTGAAAATTACAGCAGTTGACTGAAATGATTTATTGATTTATTGTGAGCCTTTGCTCCTGCCTTCTGCTCTCATTGCCCTGCCTGAGAAGTGTGTGTGTGTGCTTGTGCGCGTGTGTGGTATAAGCGGGGGAAGCTCGTAGCTGGACTCTCCTGTATATTTAGCCAACAGGTTAAAGCAGTGCAGAGATGATGTCGCAGCCTTTTAGGATCGCTGTTGCCGTGGCAGCAGAGTTCAGTTTGGATTCACAGGATTACCCGGATGATGAATGATCACTACATACAGCTGTTCCAGTTGTCACACACAACCCTCTCACTGCGTCCTCACCCATCCTTGGTGTCTCACAAACACACACGTCACTGTAAAGCACCCCGACCTGCTGCTATTGACTATATCAGTGTCCTTAGCTAAAGGAAAGCAGGAAATGGCTATTTAGAGGAGGAATAGAAACGGTGAGTCGATTGTTGAAACGGAAAACTTTGAGTGGGTGTATGTCAACCCTCGAGGGAGAACAAGGTGAGAAGCCTCAAGTTCAGAAGTGTTTGGGCATAAGGACACTTGTTTTATTGTCTTTACTGATGGGAGAAATCAGTGCTGTTTTCTGTCTCTGCCTCATCCCCGCTGGCTGTCCCACCCACAATGCTTTCATCTCGGTTGTGGCGACAAGGGTCCTTCAGAAATGTACAGTAGTATGCACCCTGAGGCGGGGGGGAAGAGTCCTTGCTCTAGAGGATGGATGAGGGAGGGAGGGTAATGAATTTTTCTTTTTGTTGAACTTGTACAGGGGTTTCATCGCTGTATTAAAATATGTACGGTCTTATTTACATTCTCTTGGTTTGGTTACAGAAACTAATAAAATAATATACTGTTATGTTTTTCAGTGATGCCTGTTTTGTACTTGAAGCCATCTTCCACAATTCTTTGCTTTTTGTGTTTTTGCTCCACATCAGAACCAGATTCGGCATGGACTAGGTCTTACCACTAGGTGTCACTACATCACTTACCAACTTCACTTGGCGTTTCCAAGTGCTTACATACAGAAAATCTGGTAATGCAATACTTTGCTACCATATTTAATAGAGGGGTTTATAACGTTGCGACTGGTTTTATCCACTAAATGATTTAAAAGTGGCCAGTTATTAGCCCCGACACCAGATGAGTGGATGAAGATGGAAGGGTGGAGTTATTAGCCGTTAATCAGAACAATCTTTATATTGCCAGGTTTTGGCTGCTGGTTATCATCCCGATGCACTGCAGCTTTCTGATGAAGAAACTTGCTGAAATTTGCATCAGAAGACTTGATGAATTAGATCAATCATTGATTACCAATCAGCATCTAAACGGGAACAACATAACTTTTTCTGATGGCATATTAGAAAGAGATAGCGCTTTTTTAAATTCATGACTTTATTAATAACAACAAAGATGTTTTTGACAACCTGGCTATCCAGAAGTTATGAATGACCTATAATTGATTTATTTATGAAATATTACTTTACTGTCTTGTGACAACCAGGTATCTCCATAAAGTCCACATTTCATGAGCTGAGGAAAACTGCCCAGTTCCAACTTTGGGATGAAGCATTATTATTAGTATTAATTAATTTTTTTTTTTTTTTTTAAATCCATTGAAGTCATTGTTCATCTTGTTCAATTCTTTTTTTAAATCCCCAAATCTGGAGATGCGTGTTTTTCATTGGTCAGTCCCCAGTTATGTAGATTTCTTAACCGTAAATTCTTTACAGCTTACAAACCCTTTAAAGTTGTACAATTACGTCTCTGAGCCTGTAATTTAGGAAGAAGTTTATTTCACGATTTAGAACACGTCATGTTGACTACAGTGTACAAGTACATACAATAATCAATACATGCAGAGTGAGGGAGCAGTTTATTCAATAGAAGATGTTGACTGGTGAAACACTATAGGGCATGTAGTCCTATGGGGGTTTGTGTTTTAAATTGTATGCATTATCTCTTAGCTTATAAAATGCAACTATGCTTCATCTTTCAGTCCTCAAATATATATGTATATATATAGCTTATCAAGGAAACAAGAAAATTATACATCTGAATTAAAGGCAGTACAAAAATAATTCCTCTGAAAAACATTTTTCAACAGCAAAAGGCCACCCACTAAAGAAAAAAAAGAAACCTGCGGGGGGGGACACAGTTCCTCAAACGTCTTCATTTCACTTTGGAGATTAATAGTTAGGCTCTTTAGCTCGTTAAGCTCTAAAGTAGGGATCTTCAACAGGGGGTTCTCAGATTTACTGCAGGGGGGCCATTAAATCTATTTTTAAATTTTTCTTTTTTATATAAATCAAATATATATATATATATATTTGATATATATATAAAGTTTATGTCAACATAAACCAACATATTAGAGAATATAAATCGGCTTATTTGCAGAAACACATTGAAAATGAGCTCACTAGCCTGTAGGTAAGGTAGCCACAGACAGACAGGTAAATCCTTCGGATTCACACTGCAATGCTTTTTAAAATAATGCCAAAAGTTAAAAGCTTAGTATGCTCTAAAAAGGTATGTGTAAGGTTTTAGGCAGCACACACGTTATTGTAGGCCCAGTTTAAAATGAAACTTAATTTGGTACAATAGGCCTATATGTTGAGGGAGGTCCCTGCTCCATCTCTTAGTTAAGGGGTCCTTGGCCTAAAAAGAAAACACTGAAGACCCCTGCTCTAAAGCTCTGTCTTTGAAGCAGGAACTGGTTTGCAAATGTCACTTTTCACCAGTCACTCATAGGCGGCGTTAGATGGGCTGCTGGCGAGCCAGCCTTAGGTCATAGGACACCATGTGGTAGTTGTCCCAGGCAAACAGCTTCCTCTGAGCCACATTATAGTCGATCATGCTGTTGTAGCGGTACTTGTTCCTAAAGGGGATGGCCATGGCCTTCCCCTGGCTGGTTTTGGTGTCATACATGTAGTTGATGATGGTGTCGGGTGCCGTGTAGCTGGCCACGGTGTACAGCTTGCCGCAGATGATGAAGGAGTTGGCCACAGAGTTCTTCCTGATGTTGGTCTCCCAGCTCCGCTTCACCTCCAGACTGTTTGGGTCCAGCTGCGAGATCACAATGGATCCTTTGGCCTTACTGGTGGAGTAGACGGCCCACAGCCCCTGCTCATCCACAGACACGTCAATGTCTGTGTAGCCGCCCCAGGAGTAGGGGAACTGGCCGTGGAAGCCGGCGTGGGGGAGGTCCCGACGGGCTGCGATGCTCTCGGAGGCCAGGTCGAAGCGGATGAGGGAGCGGCTGCGACGTCTCTGGTAATACAGAGAGCCTCGGTACAGAGTGGAACCAGTGCTCTCCACCAGCTCTGGCAACAGCAGGACCTGGCATGGGAAAACATAAGACAATAACTAGGAATAACCTGAGATTTTTTTGAACAGATATATCACCCATGTGACACCAACCTTGGATGGAAAACCTTTAGAGAGTTGTTCCATGTCGTCGTACCCAAACAGCTGCCTGACGTCAGAGCCTATGGTGTCGATGCGCCAGACCATGTTGGGCCCATAAGGGGAGACCGCCTCAGGGTCCTGCATCCAAACCCCATATTTACCTGCTATGCTCTCGGCCTTCCTGTGAGTGACCGGCTCACCGACTGAAACCAACTCCCCACAACCTGCAGAGGGAGGGAGACAAAGATTTATAGACACATTTAAAAAAATATAAAATCAAATAGTTATATACCATAATCATGACCGTTCAAGTTTGTCTAAAAGCTAGGCAAGAGCTTTGAATCCCTACATGATGCCGTATGCTGACAGTTGCAGGTGGGTTTCCCTATTTTCCACTAACTGGTTTTGTGTCTGTTTCCCCTTCAAATGATGTTTCCTCTGGGCCCGCCCTCTGTGGTTGAGATTAAGACTTTGGTTATATTTAGGCCCCACAGATACAACTGGTTGGGATCAGGTCTAAGGTGGGGGGAACACAAGAAGGGGGTTCCACGATCTTAAAAAACAATTTGGTTTTTCCAACTTAAGGTGACGTCAGGACACAAGTCACACGTTCAGTAGCACACATTAAAGGGGATCTGCATACATGGCTGAGGGACGATAGAGGTCATCCGGAGCTGGTCAGGGCTAAGGTCTTCATTTGTCATCATGGAGGCAGACAGCAGGTCTAGATATGCTGCCTCACATCTCTGTTAGCCTCAATATCACCATCAGAGCAGCTACTGGGCTACGCCTCATCCTGGGCAGGGACTCTCCGCTGTATTTCTTACTGGGAAAACGATAAGGCCGGCTGTATATTTACCACTTCCTAAAATACACCCTCGCTCTCAGGTCCAGGACGTAGAACTGGATTAAGGGTAACATAGGAATAAGTGTTATAAATACACTGATTACCATGCAGCTTCCCTGTGGCACAGTTTTGTCAGAGATAATATGACTCCACGTGGTGACCGCCTGTGTATTTTCAGGATCTCCCAAACAATCCCACCCACAGAGAGCTTTCAGAAGCACAAGCCATGGTGTGGTGTTGGGAAGGGGGAAGGGTAAGCAGTGTGTGTGACACCCTTGTTAGGGGTGCTTTCCCTTTAAATTTTCGAGACAAACGTGAAACTCAGGGCGGGCCCTCATACCTACAGATTGTCATGACTCTGGTATTCTCGCCCCAAATGCTGCAGTATTAATAGCAGTATTTGCTTTGAAGCTGTCAGCAGGGGGGTGAGTGTCATGTTTGCCAGGTCAAATGGACAGAGGGGGAGGATGGAGAAGGGGAAGGGGTGAGTGTAAGCTGCCAGGATTAAGTTTTTAAGTGCCTGACGAACGCGTTGAATGTATTTCCTTACTTAGTCTTCCTCTTCTCTGCCGTTAGCTTTGCTTTTTATATTTACCAACTGTCAGTGGAATAGCATGAAACTGGCTGCAGGAATATGTATCACATTGATGGCAAGCACATGCATGCACGTTGCTGTGAGTATGTAGGATACAATTAAAAAAAAAGGAGAGCCAATATTTTCTTATTTTCAAAATGTTCGTGGGTAAGAATAACATTTACAAATGATGTCAGGAAAATGCTAAAACAGCAGTTTGCAAAATCCAATGGGCTGAAAGATCATATTGAGCCTAAGCGGAATATTTCAGACAGAGACCTGTGTTTTCTTCAGATCCATCTGGAGCGGGTACCTCTGTCACCTCGGCCTTCAGCTCCTGGAAGCCCGCAGGTCCAAACTGCCACTCTGAGTCTGACAGGGTTGAGATGGAAACATGGATTTAGTTGAATAACAAACATCTTAGTGGTGATTCTGCAGAAAATGTGTCCCACCTCGCAGACTGCTGCTGTCTCCCTGCCTGTTGGGCCTGGTCATCAGGTGAGACAAGGGTGGAGAACCTAAACGCACACACATGCGCACAAGAGGTCAGTGACTTCTGTTGCACATTTCACATTGCAGCTTACAATAGTCATGAGAGTGTTTGTGTACCCAAACGTGGCTATGGTACTACTCACAGCGGGGAATGTGACAGCAGGAGACAAACACCCCTGAATGGATTCCCAGCTGTTCCGGAGACAGGCAGTCGGTAGATTGGCCGAGCATAACACACACACCCGTCCCACCCCAGCGCTGTCAACTTCATGTCCTCAAAACTTCAAACCAGTCGCTTGGCCCTTCCTCCCCTGTATCACTGTCAGGTATCAGCCTTCTTCCCCTTTATTCATTCCTCCTCTTGTTTCTCCCCATTTACCCCCCAACCCCATTCTTATTTCCCCATTTGGTTCCTTCCTCAAACCATTACTGTGGAAAGTAAACAATGTCAAACTGTCTGTAAACTGTATACTCCTCACAGGCATGGAGATATTAATGAAAATGTATACTGTATATGTAAAGTGTGTGTTTGTGTCCCTGTGTTTGGAATGTGTGAGCACGTGCCTGCTTTGCTGTTGCACGTGCAGTGTCCGGTGTTTTGATCCGCATAATGAGCCCCTATGATGCCGAGAACATTAACGTTAAGCGCCAGCATCTGGAAGCTGATGTTGATTCTCGCCGTTGATTAAGAGGAGCGGGAGGTTGGTAATGGGGAAAATGACGTACAGTACACCAGTGACATGGGAAGGTTGCTATGGTAACGGCTTACGAGGGTTGAGCCCATTTGAAGGTTTGTAAAGAAAAGGTCAGAAGAGTTTTGAGGGTTCGCTTTGACGCTGTTCCCACAGGACACAGCCATTCATCATCATCATCATCATCATCATCACAGGTAAACAGCCACATTCTCTTCCTGTATTTTCCCCAGTGTGTGCGTGGGTGTGTGTGCCATATGTGCCCTCATATCCTGCCTATTTGTTTGCGATATCACTAAGCAGAATACCATAAACCTCACAGACCGCACAGGTCTTAATTTCCCAGAGGAGGCTCAGACAGAGGCTGCTTACAGTATTCAGCACAGTTGTTGGGTCTTATTTGTGTCCAGTCCTCCACACAATTCAACTCAGCATTTCCATAATATTGCTGTCATGCAGCCTTTTGCATCTGTGCATTTATATTTCATTCATATTCATAATTCAGGATACAGTGTGTAATCAACAGAAAGACATTTAGATTGGATTCTAGCCATGTAGTCTCTCTACCTACTGCCTGATAAGCACATTTGAAACATCTTAGGAGTTCATTGAACATTATTTATGACTGCATTTCCTGCTGGACAAATACTATTATACCATATCTCAGCTCATATATTTTGAGAGGTGGTTGTTACTGAAAGTCATAACCACAGCTTGAGTTATAAACTTGTGAAAGTTACAAATGTTGGCTTTAATCCCCTCCCTGTGGTTCTGCATGTTGTCCTCTCACTATGATCCATTCTACATCTGCCTCTCAACCCAAGGGGCCCTCTCTGTGTATTTCAGTCTGAAGGTGCAAACATGAGGAGCTTAACAGATAACCTGAGGTATGCAGAAGGTATAGACTATATAAGCTCAACTGATGCAGAGGGAGTAGAGATGTGTCCTGGATGGGGAGATGGCAGGGAAGGATTTACTGCTGCTGGCAACCTCGGGGTTATGATTAATAGGCTACACACTGAGCCAAGAGGGGAAACAGAGTGATGGCTTTACTGAGGAAAGAAGGGGGGGGCGGTGACCAACAGGAGAAGGAGGGTGAAAGGAAGAGAACAGAGGCTAACTAGACAGTTTGGCAACTGCAAACACACAGAATACCAGAGCTTGCCCTTACTGGCTCCAAGATAACTCTCTAGCTTTGTGCAGCCCTCTTACCTTTGGAAGTATAGTGTTGTCGGCCCTAAGCCCGCTGCGCTGTCTCCATCCCCACCAGCCCTGACCCACCAGGTGTCATCAAAAGCCCTGAGATGAGACCCCTGGCACAGAACAACCACTTCCAGAGGGTGCATCACATTTCAGCCCCCCCACTCCCTCAACCTTGCTATTCTCGCCCTGCTCATCATGCAGAGGGAAACACCAGTAATAAAGACAGCAAGGATCTGCTCATGAACACTGAGCTGACCCTCTTTGGCCTGCAAACATCCCCACTAAATTCAGTCAGGGAGCAGAAGCCGAGTGTCTCTCTGCAGACTAATATTAGTCTGGGGGGCAACCAAAACATTAATCACACAAATAAACACACACACACACACACACACACACAAAAGGTACATGCAACATTAGGGTGGGCACACACATTATTGCCCTGTTGTATTTAAAGGAGAATTCCGGGGCGATTCCAACACGTAGCTCAGTTGTTTGTAAATTTGGAGGTCTGTCAGTAGAGAGAAAAACTAACCAATCGGTGCTGCCTACACCGAGTTATCCTCCTGCTAGAGTAGGCACCCAACAGGCTTAAACAGGGCAAGTTTTAGACATGTTTTTAGCCTCTTAACATGTTCAAAATGTCATTAAAAGTGCCTCCCCATGTGAAGAGATTCCTTCTGAGGAAATACAGTGAATCTAACTGCTGTAGATGTGACAGAAATGCATGAAAGTTGTGTTAATTCAGCTGTGTTTAGTTCCTGTGTTGAGATGGTAGGTAGTGCTTAGGGATCGTCTACAAACTACAACACAGAAAGAAGATAAAACTAAAATATGTAGGCTATCAATTTAATGATTAAATAAGGTAGTGTCTCCCAACTTACCTCAATTATAACTTGTCTTCTGCTGTCTACTTAAAAAAAAAGCATATACTTATTTTTGAAAATATGTTTTATCTTTTTTCAGTGTAGTTTGTAGACGGTCCCTAAGCACAGGAACTAAACACAGCTGAATTAGCACAACTTTCATGCATTTCTTTCACATCTCCAGCAGTCAGATTCACTGTGTTCACTCAGAAGGAATCACTGCACATGGGTAGGCACTTTTAATGATATTTTGAACATGTTAAGAGGCTAAAAACATGTCTAAAACCCTGTTTAAGCCGGTTGGGTGCTAATGCTAGCTTGTTTTTCTCTCTACTGACAGCACTCCAAATTACCAAGCAACAGAGCTACGTGTTGGAATTGACCGGAATTCAACATTAAAGACAACAGGGCAATAAATTGTGTGCCCAATCCTTTAAGAGGATTTTTGCAGGACGTAATGGTGTCAGGAAGAACCTGATTTTTATATATACTTCCATACATTCATGCTTCATCATTTCTCTGCCCCAATTAACCCATTGTCCTTCAGTCAGTCACAAAATACATATTTTAACAAAAAGACAGCCTGCCTTCAGAAAATGAGGTAATCTAGTAGTGAATCTTAGTCAATTAGGATAGGGAGGATTTAAAATTAGAATAAAACATATTTGCACAATTATTTAAAAACACATTTTCTATAAATGTCATTTAGCTTTGCACATTTTGTGTGTTTGTGTGTGTGTGTGTGTGTGTGTGTGTGTGTGTGTGTGTGTGTGTGTGTGTGTGTGTGTGTGTGTGTGTGTGTGTGTGTGTGTGTGTGTGGTGATTTAGAGTGTATTTCTTACCCCCAGCAGGTCTCATCAGGCCACTGTCCTGCAGAGGGGGGCTCGGTGGCACGATGGGGGTGTGTGGAGAACAGGGTCTCTTCCTCAGCCTCTCCGTCTCCCTTCTCATCTCCTCCATCCTGCGCTGAAGCCCCTGCAACTCTTGCTCCAGATGCTCTTTTTCCAGCTGAATCGTTCTCCTCTCCCCCTTGGCCCGGTTCAGCGCCTCTTGGAGCTCAGACTGAGCTCTGGCTGTGGTCCCGGCCCCTTGGGGACCCCCAGTGTCCCCTCCAGTGAGCTGGGTCACCAGCACCTCCAGGAGGCTGAGTCTAGCCTTTAGGTTCTCCACCTCGGGGCCTCCCATCTGCGGGCAGCTAGCCTCGACAGGGCTGGGTACACTGAAGGTGTACTGGCATCGTCCACTCCGGTCATTCCCCTTCCACAGAGCAGCTCCGTCCTGTGCGTCACCTCGCAGCAGAAGACCACTCATACACAAGGAGAGAAGGAGGAACATACTGCAGTCGGTCCTACCACACGAACAGATCAGAAGGTTACTTTAAATTCTCTCTCTGAAGAATCACTTTCTTCCTTCCGTCCAGTCTTCTTTTATTAGGCAGCTCTCAACTGGATTCCTCCTTTAATCATTTACTCATTCCCAAATTCCTGGTGATGAATTTCTTACTTATTTTGTCTCGCTCTTTTCTCAGGTAGCTCTTCTTCTTATTCTCTGTCTGTCCTCAGTGAACAGGTCGGTAACACTGAGCTCTCCCCAACAGCACACAGATATTTATACAATCTGGACAGGAAGGAAGGAGGGAAAGAGGGCAAGAGAGGAGAGGTGAAAGGGAAGGAGGGGAGAAAGGGAGAAAACTGGGTGGGGTGTTAGATGCTCAGGAGGAGGGAGGGAAGAAGAAAAGAGAAAAAAATAGGATGTTGGTTGTTTTAAGGACAAAAACATCCCATCTTTACACAAATCTGTCTTCTGCAAATGCTGTTTATTTATTTAAGGGTCCAACATGACAGCTCTGTCTTTTAAATGTGTTTGATTTAATCACTCCAATGAAATGCTTTCATATTCACGTAATTGTATTCAATGCAATTGCATTCATGTTGTTTATTATCTAATCATTCTGTAGAAACATTGTGTGATGCAGTCCCATGTGTCGAAGGGGATTTGGCTGAGGTTGGGCCCCAGCGTGGCGAGAGAGAGCTGGGCCTCATTGGATACAATTACCTCCTGAGGTGCCAGTGTCCCGTTTCATATTGGTAGGGGGCCACGACGTGACGCAGGCACCCAGTAAAGGTTGTCAATAGGAAGGGCCGAGGTCACAAGTTGATCAATCACCAGATACCTGACGCTGAACCATGACATACACCGGGTCCCTTCAGCTGACCTTGGGTTTGTAGTGGACATAGGTGGTGTGTTCAGGCTGTAAACTTTGCTCACTTCAGTTATTAAATTTAGATTTATTACAACATGAGTGAGCTGCCAAGGACCATTCCTCCCAGAGCTCACTTCCTGTCACTGACCGGGGTGGATCTGACGCAGTCTGCCTCTCTCTCTCGTCTCTTTGCTTTAACACACTATCACAGACACGTTGAACTGCTGCCTGCGAGGCTCACTTCTACGGTCATGTGATACAGAAGATGATCTTGTTTATTTTCAGAGAGGTAGGGTGCAAAAGATTTGAAAGTGAGACATTTGCACAGAGATGCACGCAACGGGGCAGGTGTGCAGACACAAACACAAACCTTCTAATCTCCAGAATCATGGCTTTACAGGTCTCAGCTTACCCTCATATCCTGCCTCTTTGTTTGGGTTCCTACAATCTGTCCTGGCTCCTATCCTACACTTCTTCTTCTCCTCATGTCTCCTTACTTCTGTGTATGTTCTTCATCCAGCTCCGCTGACCTCTCAGGCTGACCTGACCCAGATGCTTCACCCCAGGGAGACTCGAGAGCAAAGGGCACAGAGGGGAAGGGATGCATATTCTTTGAAACACACACTTCCTCTTTCAGGTAGATGCCAGCCTCGTCGGTTTCTGTCAGTGCCTGTTTACAGACAGCAGGTGGTACCTGAGACAGATGTCTTGATTGATGAGGCCAGCCTATGACATGTTGGACAGATGGATGAATGGGTGAATAGTGAATGGTATGTGTTTTACAGGAAATATCTTAATAGTGAAAAAGTGACGAAAGGGTGGAAGGTGAAACACATGAAACAAAGAAGTGAATACATCATCAAAGGAGGAGAACAGAGGGGTGAAGAAAGAAACTCCTGGGAAAGTAGGAGTAAAGACGAGGAGTGTTTAAACACATGAACAATGTTTTATTCACTAAAGTGAGTGTACTGGAACTGGAAAATGTATTCTCTATTCTGTCTCGCTACTGACACATCCTCCTCTTCCTGATCTCTCCACTGGACAGGGTGTGTGTGTGACTGACTAATGCAGGTTGGCACATTATCCACTCTTCTCTCTTGTGAATCGAATGTACTGTTATATATGACTCAAATAACCGCTGCTATGCCTGGAATCTGAAGTCATCCAGTGTGAGCCTCTAACGGACGACCAAAACATCCTCTGCTGCCAGCGTGGGTGTGTATATAGCATAGTAAAGTCCTGGCTAAAAGCTAAATCAAACCTCCAGGCACCCACTTTGTCGGTGTAACCAGGTAAGAGCTGTAAAATGTTACAGCTATAGTCAGGACTCTACTACCTTTGATTTAAATGCAATTGAGCAAGACTCAGGGACACTTGAAAGACAGAAAAGAAACTTTATTCTTATTCGTCCCATGCAATTAGTAGTAATGAAATTACTAAATTATTTGACCCTTCCTGAGTATTAACCCTCCTGTTGTCCTCGGGTCAAATTTGACCCCTTTACAAAATGTCTATATCTGAAATATGGGTTTTCTTTTTAACCAAATTACCACAAAAATGGATTGGATTCCTTACAGCGCTCTTTGTAAATACAATTGATCCCTTTCATTCCTGACTAAACTCATCTGTACGTTCCTCTGATCTTAACTATTAGTCAAAATAATTCATAATTTCTGCTTTTGTAATTCAAATATTAGGTATAATTCTATATAAATGAGGGTTATTGACCATGAATTCCAAAGAGTACTGTAAAACTAGTGGTAGTAAGGTGGTGTTAGTGAAAACTAAAACTAAAGTATGAAAAAGGGACACAAATATCACATTTTTGACCCGGGAGGACAACACAAGGGTTAAGAGCAGTGTACAGCTATACATAGAGAATCTGGGGAGTAACTTGGGGTTAAGCATCCTGCTTAGGGTGACTTTGACACATTGCCAGAGGAACCTGGGATCGAACCACCAATCTTGTGATTGAGGGGCAACCACTCTCCCTCCGAGCCACAGCCATCCAGACTTCGCGCGCAGGCTTCTCAGCACAGGCACATCAACATTAAGACAAGTGCATGAGATGAAATGTCCTCTCTCTCTCTTCATCCTCAAAGCTGAAATAAAGGCCGTCAACCCCTGCTGTGTGCGCCAGTAACTACTGTGAGCTGGAAGACCATCTGCCATAGATCTCATGAAGTAAAAGAAGGGGGGGACAGATTTAATTCTACCCCCTTAGAAGGGTTGGCTAGTGCTGGCTGAGCAAATGGGCAGAGCCGTCAGTGTGTGTTTGTGTCTACTGCCCATAAGCAGAGGGTCTGTCAGAACAATAACGCTTTACCTCCTCCAGTACATCTTTAGTGCCATCTTGGGACTCCACACTGCCAATAAAGTCACAGAGCAATAAAAAAAAGTTGGGTAATGAGAGGAGATAAAAGAACGCTCAGGACAAGGATTTCCAAAGATGTTAAGAGCAGAGGAATGGCATGACGATTGGTTTTTCGCCTCTTCACATCGTTATCATCTTTCTTTCCATCAACCAATTCAAACTTTTCTCTCTACCCTCTCTTCATCCTTGCTCTTCTGATTTCTTACTCCCAGGAAGACAGCAAACCAGTTTAAACCAGATGAAACCAGACCAGTGCCCTTTAAAATCACTTTATTTCAGAGCAAAAAGTATCAGTATCACAGTCTTCCAATGCAACATTAGAGTATTGTAAATCATTACAGAATTAATATTTACAGCTAAAATAAATTACATGACAAATAATAAAATGACAATGTAAAGTTCCAATGTACAGTTAATTCATCCAAATGACACCTACGCTTGTTTTACAGCTCAACTTTTTTTACTTGCATCACTTCAATGAGCCCTGCTTTAAAGTAATGTAACAGAGACAAACTGTTCCTTCTGTGGCGACGGGAATACCAGCCTTCAAACAAGCATCACACTGAGTGACCAGCAGAAATAAGAACTTGTGAAAGAAAAGACAGAAGCAGCATTAAAACCAAACCGAACCACCAGAAGAGTGAGAGACAGTTTAGTGTCACTCGCGGGAAAGTAGGACAGCGCTGACTACGAGCTCGGCACAACCCAGGAGGAAGGTGAGAGGCCGAGGAGACGTCCATAACCTGGAGTTTGGCGTGGTCCTGCTGTACGCTATAACAAGCTATCAAGAGGGAAATGGAAAGCGATGATTTATGGGGTCGAATAAAGTTAGAAAGCAGCATGTTGTCCTTTCTAGGCCCTTTTCCAATCATCTGTACTGATAAGGAAACAATACCTGATAAGTGAAATCCCTTTTCAGTCCGAAAGCCTTTTTGATGATTAAAAGAAGCCAACTTTGACCACGCAGATGAACCTCAGATGTTCCCCCGCATTGTGTGAACAAGGAAATTAAATGTGCTTGTGTTCACAAAATGTTCCCTATAAACTCTTGCTCAGGCGGTGAGAAGACATCACACGGGGGAATCATGGGTGGACATCTGAGGTTCATTGGCTAAATGTTAAAGCTCCCTTTTTATATGAGGCAGCTGCAGCAGATTCTGACCAACGTGACTAAGAGAGACAGTTGGAGTGGATTTGCTGCCTTTAGAGTATCTATATCTATATGATGTAATATGCAGGACCTGAAGTTTCCTTGTTGTCAAGGCAAAGACAGGGCCCTACATGTGATATGTTATCATGGCATGGAGCACTCCTTCACATTGACTAGAGGGCTGAGAGTCAGCGTTTTCTCCCAAACTGCATTAACATATCCCCACAAGTCTCCTGTATCCCCTTTCTGTAGCTTAGATTCAAAGCAGGGATCAAACCGAGCCTTAGTACTGATCTTGCAGCAGATTTACGTAGAAGTATCAATGATAAGATCTGTACTAAGGGCAAGTTGAGGCCAGATCTCTGAGGGTGCACAAGCTGACATTGAAGAGGGTGTGGGAGGCTGGCTGGCGCCCCCTGGCTGGAGTGGAGGACTGTGTGCAAAGGAAAGAGAGAGAGAGAGAGAGAGAGAGAGAGAGAGAGAGAGAAAGAGAGAGAGAGAGGGGGGGGGGGAAGGGGGGAGAACTGCTCCCCTATCCCTCTATCCAGACACTAGCGATATCGCAGGATAACTGGAACTGAAAGAACAGAAAGAATATTTAATGACAAGTTCTGCACATTATGTACATTTTAACTGCGCTTGTGGTCTGATACTCACTGATGATAATGAGCAGGAGAGCAACGACTACCAAGGCAATAATCATCTTCATCTGTGGAAGAAACAACACACAGTAAACACATTCCTCATTATACTGGATACCTCTGACTGGAATGTAAACGCAAGCGAATGGAAAGACACGGTGAAGGCGTCATACGCTTGAACACACATAAAACAGATGACAGCCCACCTTCATGTCTCTCCACCACATCCTCCTGTGCAGCTGTTTGGCTCGGCTACTGAAGGCAGACGCGTTGTCCGATAGGCTCTCTGGGACATGACGTGACCGCAGCACAGATGAGGACACATGAGGAGAAAAACACAATGGAGAACAGAAAAAAACATCTGTTAATCACCACATAAACAATAACCTGGCTATTGTTTTGACTTGGATTAGGTGACTCAAAACAACCGGGCTCTGTGCATGTGCAGTTACAGTGTGTTGGAGTTATGTAAGTCACAGATCTGCTGGTGAGATCACCTATTAACAGTTTTGGCATTAAATGGTGAACATATTGCCAAATTTATACACAACAGAGCTTTGATTTGATTTATTTAATTGCATTAAGAATTCCTTACACAGGAAAAGACATCCAATACAATCGAGGATAAAAACCCAATAAAGTCCAGGACTTATTTCCATTGTGGCCCTCAACAGCTAAAAGGCATTTCACACTTCCTCAAACTTCTGTCCTTGTCGTGATACTCCTCTCCCAAATGCACGCCCTCGCAGCTCTGTCTCTTTCTCTCTGTTGTGAACTTGATGTTTATGCATGTTAACAGGAATGTTACAGCTCCCTAACGTGCAGCGCTGTGCTTGTCAAAGCCCCTGTCCCTCTTTGTCTGTCCTGTGTCTGCTGTTTCCATGTGTGCCCGTTAACGTCGCTACTACAAAGAGACAAGCTTTGCTGAGAAGATGCTCGTTAACTTTAAAGAATTAAACAACAGGTTACCTGAACATGGATCAGAGAGTAAACTGCACACGTCAATCCCAGGGTATGATATTGCTCACATAAAGACAACACACACTGCTGAGAGATGCAACCAGCTACACGCAGAGCCCCAACCCCCCCCTGTATGTGAGAACAAATGTTGTAGCCTAAAAATACGTGTGACATCACTTAGAGCACCTTTAATGCAACTGCTTTAATTTAACAGATTGACAAATATAAATGTAGCACATCCAATCAGTCAGTACACATTAAAACCTGCGCAGTCCCAGTATGACTCACCCGACTTGTCCTGCAGGTCGTCGAGCCGCTCGCCTCTCTCTATCACCTTGGAGATGTTCTCCTGCATCACATCGATCACCTCATCAACCTGCGACTGCACCCTAAGGTCACAGATGGTGTGAGACACAGCATGAGAAATCATAGACATGAATCAGAATTGGTAAATAAGTAGGATTTATCAAGGATTGATCTTTTCTTTCTTTTTGTGGTAACCCAACACAGCATAAAGCACCTGTGTTCCCAACAATATCCTCTTCTTTATAGCTAGACTTCCAGTCCAGTTGGCAGGCAATAAAAAGCCAGTCAGATGGTGTTCAGCCTCACGGTGACCTGCCTGCACCTGTTTAGTGTCTGCTCAAATTCTCGCTTTATTCATGGTATTCATACCTGAGCATGGCATGACTAGTCCAGATTACCCTTCAGTTTTATTTGAAAGTCCTTCTTGGCAATACCTCGTGAAGCGATTCAGGGTCAGTGGAAGGAGGACATTGGCAAAGAAAGAAAAAGGCAAAGAGTCCCATAAGGGAGATACAAGACAAATGGAATTTGTTTTCTCTAAAGACTGATCACATTTCCCAGCATCATTACACTGATTGTCTCAGACAAGGAACTGCAGTGAATTATTAGCCTTGGAATTTTAGCTTGATTGCACATTGCAGACGGTAATATTAAACATCCAAACCACAGCCAAAGCAACACACGCCATCAGGAACTTTGAAGACATGACAATGCATGGGCTGCTACAAACACACACATAAACCCACTGTGAGGACCTGACCTTAGAGGTTCAGGGTCCGACAGACACAGAGGTGAAGAGCCAAGAACATTGGCTGTGTTTGGGGTGCAGAGTGATGATATTGTTATGTCCAATAGCAGGGAGAGTGCTGTTGCTTTTGCAACCCTAATAGCGCGCGATGGAGAATACTTATGGAGTGGAAATCGGCTACGTCACCAAAAGCCTCTAGGTGGCTTTCTGACATTATGATGTTTCTAACATTAGAAAAAATTAAATTCTCCCTCAGAGGATCATCAAGAAAATTTTATAAAACTTGGGACCCTTTACTGACTTACTTTGAAAGACTAACTGCTCTTCCCTCTTCATAACTGCTTGGGACATAGGGATGGTGGAGCAAAATGACTACTTTATATGTTACCAGGAGTAACAAAAGAAAGGTGTTTTTTTTTTACATTTTAAATTGTATATTTGTTTACTTGTGTGTATATGTATGTGTATATATATATTTGTTTGCATTTTTTTTTTTTTTTTCCGGCATATAGAGTTGTGGGTTGGACGGGGTTAATAGAAGGGTGTCTTGTTACAACTGTCTTTGTAATATTGCACTGTACACTATTCCTTCGCTAAAACAATAAAAATATTCATAAAAAAAAAAAAAATGATGGCACCTAGTTGCTCCCAACAATGACAAACATGTCATGTGTGAATAGAGCGTAGAGAAACAACTCTGGGTGCCGGACGGTCTCAACAACGGCCCTGTCCGTTCCCTGGTCGTCTCTGACTGGAGGTTAATGTGGAAACTGGGGGGGCATCTTGGGAAGGTTACACAATAATCTGCACATGGCAGCATCTCTTACACAATCTACTATAAACCGGCAGCTTCTGGTAAACACAACGAGCCACAGTTGCATAACCCCATCACCAAAACTTTAGAGGGCTGGCAACACTCCTCTGACCTCTGGCATTTAGTTGTTATGAGGAATGTGTTCTTACTTACTGCTTGAATTTGTCAGTCTGAGGTCCAAATCTTGGTCCCGTGGGTCCTCTCCTGGAAAACAAAAGAGTTCCCAATTTAATGTGTGTTTAATGGATTTTCAGCTAGAACTTATTTTGCTGTTGATTTCATGTACTCTGCTATAGCAATGCATATTATTGGGTAAATACTACTTTAAATAGATTGGATTTGTTTATAATGTGCTCAGTGCCTGAAAGAATATAAACAAATTTACAGAAAGAAATCTTCCTCCTCATCGGAGTCATCCTCCAGTAGGTTCCTCTGTAAAAGAGCAAAAGGTCAGAGGTCAGATATTGAATGACTATGTTTAAATGACTTCAGATCTGGTTCAGAAACAAGCGAGCGTCAGAGTACACTGCTGGCACTTCAAACTGGTGTTGCTGATACAGAGATACAAAACTGAACTCCAAGGGCCAGATAGATGTTATTTCTGTCTGTACTCTGAGGGGAGATAAACCAAAAATATAGTGCTATTATAGGGCACTTACATTATGATGACTTACTAAAAAAGAAAAGAGTGATTTCTGTGCTATCACAACCATGTCTGAACCACTGATGGCTTTAAAGTGCCCTGTGTAAAATGTTATTCATGGAGAATTAGTGAGGACAGCTGCATCAACAAGAGGAGAATTGGACCAGGTAGAGAGTAAAAGTCTGTTTCTTATTGGATTGCAGACAGGAAGATTATATTACTTGCTATTGAGAAAGAAAGAATTTCTAAGGAAAGTGGGAGACGATGCATCCGAACAGCATGTTGTTCCATGAGTTTAGGAGCAGCATTGATTACATTTGAATTACTGTATACAGAAGTAGTTTAAGTTAAATGTTTTTCAGTCATGGTCATCATACAACAACATCACACAACAATCATGACACCACGCCACTACAATGCTAACCACCATGCAAGCCAATGCTGTGCCAATATAGATATTTTCTTTTCTTGTAAATGTCCAATGTCATCTGCAAAAACGCTGTGGGAATGGAGGCCATTTGATGATAAAGAACTTTATAAGTTGCACTAACATTAAAGAAAAAATTTGATCACAAAAAAATAAGTTGCATTAATTCTCTCCTTCTGTAAAAAGTCTTTTTTTCTTTCTTTCCACTAATTAGGATGGGAGCCATACATGAGAACTGGTAGTTATTATCAGAGGGCAGGAGATAGAGCACTAAAGGGAAAGCATGGAAGGTGGAAGGGAGCGATTTCTTATGCAAGTATCCCCTTAAGCTTTAGCTTCGATCCAAGTTCAACAACACAATTGCAAACAGGATTAGACAGAGAAGCAGAGGACTGAGAGAGGACAGGGTAGGTGGAGGTGGGTGGGAAGGGATGACCACTTTGATGAGAACCAGACATTTGGCTACAGGAGTTTCTTCATTTTATTGCCTCCTTCAAAAGCGCCACTCTCTTTTGTGCATTCCCTCACTTTTCCTTCAGTTTTTCCAATAAAACTAATTTAACAAACACATTACAGCAACATCTGCATCATCTATCAACATTTGTTTTTGACTTTAGTGGACATTTCAAATGAAACCTTATCCTGATTACAACACACTGACTCTATCAATTTCTAAATAATATAAATATCTTTATAACCCAAACACCACCACTCCCTCTATCTGTGTCTCACCCTCTCGCTGCGAATGGATCCTGTGACCTCGTCATCATTGAGGTGTCGTTTAAACTTGGGGGGCATGTTGTCTTCAGGTTGCTCCTCCCGATCTGGCTCCCTCTGTGGGACAGGATGAGAAGATCATGAAAGGATGGACAGTGTTCGCCACCCCTGCAACAAGACACAATGGTCCTGCTGCTCAAGAGTGTTACACATAGCTGGTTGCTAAATCAGAGTACTCTAGTATTGGTGGGCAGAAGTGAGTGATTTGACGTGCAGGCATAACCAAGCCAGGTTCTGACAAGGAGCAGAACATGGAGAACAAAAAATGAAGTGTTGCATGAACAGAGTGAGACCCTAACTACTAACTCGCTCAGTAATGATTGCATTAATAAGACTGGTCATGGTTGTCAATCTGAGGAGAGCTTCTAGTTCCAACACCTTCTGGCAAACAGCTTGACTTCTAGGGGTGGGGGAAAAAAATAGATACTTAGATGCATCTTGATTATCTCTGGAACGATTCGATGCTCGATTCTGATAATAATCAATTTTATTTTATTTTTTTTATTTGAAAGTTACTGTTACCAGACATGTACAAATTAGAAACAAAGAGGATGGGATAATGGACAAACAAGAGTGCAGAAAAAAAACAAGTTTTACACATGATCTAATAAGACATGCATTAAATAATTAGGCTGTTCAAAAAAGGCTGTTGATCTACTTCATCACATTACATGTGACCACCTCATGTTTCATGTTCTAAGAAGCCAATTCTCCACCTTGAAACATGACTGAGCCTCTGACATGGATGATCACAGTGAGAGTAGGTGGCTTTAACAAGCATGTTTAAGGCGTAAGCATGGAATGACTACACAATAAAAACCTCAGTAGACAAAAAAATCCATTAAAACTTGTGTGTGACGAATACTGCATATGTCAAAATCTAACAAACTCAGATTTATATGTAAATTTTTTTAAATCACACATGAAAATGCACATTAAAAAAATGGTTGCATGGATGCATGGATAACCGGTTTAGAATCGAATCGTGAGGTGCCCAGGGATTCCCACTCCTTCTGACTTCATTATTAGCTGCAGAGCTAATTTCATTCGTTTCAACTGCCTTCTCATATTTACCTCTGGAACATGTTAAGAAAGTGGTTCTTCCATTATGCCGACTGTCTCTGAAATACTTTCCCTCTCCTATGCCTTGCCAGTAAACAAAAAAATAAGAAATATTAAGATATCCTATTTAGATGCCTTAATTCTTAATATTTCTGGTGTGTGTAGGCAATAATAATAATAATAATAATAATAATAATAAATGGAATTTATATAGCGCTTTTCACAGACTCAAAGTTGCTTACTGCCTCCCTAGCTATGAAAGGAAATGTCAGCACTGCTCTGTGTGCCCGTGGGTGAAAAACACAACCATGTGAGATGTGTAAAACATGCTGTTTTTCCAATTATATCCCCACGAGTCAATGTTAAGGTGTTACTTGTTCCAAACACTGTAAAAGTGCAACAAAACACAACGGTGCCTTTGTGAGCCTGAAGTAAACAACATGTGATCCTAAAGTCCTTTAAATTATCGAGGGGAAAAACACAGCAGTCTCACACATACACACACACCTCTCTCAACCCAACAATACAACTTATACCATTGAATCCAGTTCTGTCTGACACTGTGGCTTTCTCAGCAGCGTCCTTTTCTGGCACTGGGATTGGAAAAAGGCCTTTCAGTAGCCAGGGGAGGAGAGAGGAACTTTCCAGTAAACAGAGGTGAAGAGAAGCAGGGGACAGGGCTCGCTCTGAAGCAGCGACAGCGTGAAGACACACAGAAAGAAAAAGAGGAGAAGCCAACTCTAACATGTTAGAGTTTCAGAAGGAAGACATCTAATCTATTTCAAGAGGTTCATTTTAAAGGTGCAGCCCATGAAAAATAAGCAATATTGGCTTAATATCAAAGTTGTGATGTGTGTGAACATAAAATAAGTATTACATCCAGGATTTGGACAACAGAACTGGAGAAACTGCATCATATTAACCACAAGAGAGGGCTGTTGATTGTTAATTATCATAATTAATATATGGTTTGCAATTTGTTTTCCTCCTTAGAGGAAAAAAAGATGTTGCGTTCGTTGTGTCAAGTAACGTTACAGTTATTTTTTAAAATATATTTTTACAACTAATGTATTGGCTTAAAGGTTCAAAAAAGGGGTCTATATGGGAGCCAGTGCTGAAATGACTCTGACATCGCAGTAGCACCGCTGGTATAAGCTAGCTAGCTAGCTAGCTAGCGTTAATCTAGTTACCCAATTTCTAGCTAATCACAGGCGCTAACAACTTTAGCTGGTTGAGCCGTTTGTTAGCAGTACGTCAGAATGTATGTTCGTCAGAATATCGTTGTCTACCAAAATTTGACCATGGAATTACTACACCACAATATTTAAAGTCGACCAGGGACTAATATAGACGCCAACACAACTAGCTACTAGCTAATTTAGCTAGCGTTCAAACAAGGCTTCTTGGTTCATTGACAAATGTATCTACCCAGCTAAGCTAGCTAAGTTACGGATGCTAACGTGGCTAACTACCTGCTATTTCCCACAAGATCCGATGCTCGATGCTGGCGAACACAAGCACACAGACACTCAGGTATGAGTCCAGGGCTTTCGGGGTTCAAGGTGGCTTTACAGTTTAGTCACTTTCATTTCAAAATGCTGTGCCAGGCGATGAGACAAGATTATCATTATGGATGCTAGCGCTCCGCTTGTCTTCCTCCGTCTGAATCAGCTGACCAGGAAATGAACACAAACATCTGGAGGAGGAGAGGGACCGCTGCAGATGTTTGGTAAACCGTCTACAGCTAATTATATAGCAATACTGCTTTGGCACTTTTCTAAACGAATGCATACATGCCCCTCTTCTTTTTACTTTACCTGAGTTTAGATTGAGATGTTATGCTACTTATGAGTATGAGAAAGTTCATAATTCTCATTCTCTATTTCAGAGCTGTTCATACTGTTCATATTGTAATACTTACATAATAACATAATAAATAAAATAAATAAATATTAAATATATTATTAAAATAATAACTATCATAATTATAATTTACTCCTGCATACTTTGCACTCTTTATTGCACTCTTGTCTCAACCTATATTCTTTCTAGTTATAGTGTGTATATATTGTTTGTTTTGGATGTGTAAGCAATGATGATGATTCCAAAGCAAAATTATGTGTCCTCATACCTGGCAAATAAATCAGATTTTGATTCTGAGTTACATGTCAGAAGGAAATATTGTACTTTTTACACCAACAAATGGATTTGGCAGCTATTCTGCTATGAAGATTTTTACCAAATATAAATGTATAAAATAAAATTCTTATTTTTATTTATTAAATTACCCAACAGTATATTAAGTAAATTAAATTACAGTTCAATTACAGGAGTGCTTAAGTATTATGATGATTATTAATATACCACTCACAGGAGTCATTGTTCTATATAAGTAGGCTACATTTATTTTAGACGTTTCTGGTGGTCTTTTGTCAATTTAAACAGACTTTTACTTGTAATGCCTTATGTTTACGCTGTTTTACGTACATTGACTTTTACTTTAATGTAAAATAATTTAATAATAATCTAAAACAACACATACAATTACACTTGAAGGGAAACATATTATTACATGTTTTGAATGTAAAGATAGAATTGTATGTAATATTGTTAATCTTTTTATTTTATTAGGGAAGTTTCATATTCATACAGTATATCAAAATTTTCAAATTCAAGACCATGTTTTAAACTATTCCGAATTGAAATTGACATATGTTTTGTGCCTCTTAAATTAGTAACAAATAAGAAAGCTATAACTATATCTGATATAGAGTATACTCCAATTTATTTAATTAAGAACATCTGTTGTCAATACCATTAACGAGGTTTGTAAATCTGTCACATTTTTATTTATATATTTATTTTTATAATTTTTTATTTAGCTCTCTTTATGGATTTGTTTATATTGTACTATCACTTTTTTACTTATTCTCATATTATATAAATTGCAATTATTTATCTCTATAATCTTATGTTATGAGCTGTGATGACTGAATGTTTGTAAATGTATTTCTAAATAATAATTTAAAAAATCATAAATAAACAAATAATATTTTAATAGTAATTTCACCACTAGTTTAGGGTGCATATCATGCCTCACCTGTAGATGGCAGCAGTGCGCATGACTTGCGTCTCGCGGGCCTAAAATGTAACGAGAAGAAGAGAAACTTTTACCGGAAGAGAGTTCTGGCTTAGTTGGTAAGCTAACGTTTTTACCACGTTTTATTTACAGATATAATATTACGTTTTCATGTTATTTATATAAGCGGGCGGTGTTTTTGTAACTTCACGTAGTAAAAAACTGTATTTGTTGCTGTTTCTCTCCAAAGCGGCTCACGGTCCTCACAGAGAGATGCAGAGGGCTGGAGATCAGGCTCATCCTCTGTTTGGAGGAGCACTGTCAGCCGTCTTCCCTCACAGCGCCAAAGACACCAGTGAGCTGAGGGAGATCCCGGACAACCAGGAGGTGTTCGCCCATGAACACACCGACCAGAGCCTGATCGTGGAGCTGGTGGAGTACCAGGATCAGGTGGCAGACCAAGACGCTGCCAGGTATCACTTTGAAGACATCGCAGGCAGCAACAAAGCTCTAGAGCCAGGTGCTTTTGAAGTGACCAGTGTCGTGTCTCTGTCCAAATCTGAGCTGTCCCTGTCGGACTGCAGCTCCGCCTGGATGCTGACTGGGACCCAGTGTGTATCCAAATTCAACGAAGAAGCGAGGAATACAGTGACTCTTCACCTGGGTCTGTTCCGTCTGCCACAGTTCTCCACAGATGTCCTGATATCCTTCAACGACCCGCAGAGAATCAGCCCTGAGAGCAGCAGTGCTGCCTCAGCGGAGACACACAGAGAGCCATGGACAGTGCAGGACTTCCAGCGCTTGTTGCAGACTCTGACCCTGCACAACCCAGGCCTGTTTGGGTAGAACAACTGCTGCTTTCTCAGCATGTGACCTTTTGTCTCATTTAAACATATTATATTGTGTTTTGCTGGGGATCCACAAGAATCAGCAGCATGTGTCCCAACTTAAACGTTTTGGAAGCAGTTCCTTTGAGTGGGGGCCCCGTCGCTGCCATGTCACACTCTGTTCTGCCTTTGATGTTGACTTTGTTGTACCTTGTTGTCCCTGACATTTAAAATTCCATATGATGATAGTTGTGTCATAATAAATGGCATGGCAAATCTTGGACCATTTCATTATTTTTGGATCACCTGATTAACATTTAATTGGTTAAATATGCTCTAAAAGTAGCCTGTGCTGTGTGGACCTTTTAGATTGGTTTAACATGATCACATTAATCTTATTTTTAAGGCACGTCTGACCTGAGAGAAATGTGAGATTTGAGAAATAACGTCACAGACGTGCAAATGTACCCCTTCTCTGTTTCCCGCCACATTCCCCTTCTATTACTCTCAAGCCTCTCTTCCTTTATTTTACTCGGCCACCATCCTTAAGTGTGTTTTTATGCTTAGATACAAACATTTAACAGAGTAGAGCCTTGCCAGTATCTGTAATGCACAAACCACCCCTTACAGACCGTTATATAGTTACTTATAACACTGAACTTGTGCTACTCTAATTCTCTAATCTTTATATTTGTGTAATGACAAATGGCAAAGTGGATGTCAGAAGATGAAAAGTGAATTGAGGTTCCATTTGTAAACTCTCTCTGGAGCAGTTAATATCCATAGAGTCTTCAGTGGGACCTGAGTTTGGTCATAAATAGTAAAAATTGAGAGAAGGAATCTCAGCAGGAATATGCATTAGGTCAACTGTTTTCATCATTCTCTGCCTCATGGTGGAATTATTCATTAGCCTTGAAAAACATTGGAAAATGTTCATTCAAGGGTGACTTTGGTGAAACACAAAATTTATAGAATGGAAATTGATCCTCATTATTTGTTGCTATGAGGTAAAACCCGAGTTAAGACTTTATTCAGTTACATGTGCTGATAATTGAGGGGGAAAATGTTTTGTCTCGAGTCTGCTGTTAAATAGAAGTCACCACAGAGAACTCAGCTTGGTTTTAACAAAACAAACAAGAGGAAGTACAGTCTGTCTACCCAAAACCACATCAAACCCTCCTTATCCTCTGGTGCATTCACAACAGATTAAGATGTCATAAAGTCAGGCATCTTTTCCTCTCAGTGATCCCAGTAGCACATTCCTTCATTAACCACAACATCTAAACTAACACAAAAGCTAAGCCTCCTTCTGACTACCTTGGATAAACAGGCTTGGTTCTCTTTTGTTTTCTAATAAAGTCAGAAAACATCCTTTCAGAGCTGTTGAGTGTTTTGGAACAAATACGTAATTTAAAGGTCATGCCAGGAGACAATTTCTGAGACATGAGAAGACTTGAAGCTTTTTTCCATTACGACAGAGTGGCAACTGGGTTACTATAGTGCAGTAGTCTCAAACATTTTGCCCGGTGATGCAGAGTGGTTTAACAAATGAAGGATTATTTCATTTGAATCAAGGAGAATCATTAGAGGCAGAGGTACAATTTTATCATTAGAAAACATATTTTCAATTCAATTTTATTTATGATATGAAATCATAACAAGGCTTATCTCAAGGTCTAGGTCTAGACCACAGTACCACCCAACAATTCCAGTAATTCCCCGAAGAGTAAGCATTTAGTGCGACAGTGGCTAAGAAAAACTCCCTTTCAGGGAGAAACTTAGTGCAGCAGATAAAAAAAACATCAAGCTTATTTCCCATCAAAATCAGAAGCAAAAAAGCCATATCTCCGACATGGAAACAAGGCAGAGCAACTCATCTATGCACAAAAACATAGTCGGAGGTATGGCTTTTTGACTGCAACTCTTCCATAAAGACCACTTTTCCAGACAGTAGATGGGTGTACCTGGGTCCCACTGGTTTCTGCCAGTTCTGAGCTGATGTCACTGCTGGACATCTTCCGATTTCAAAGAGAAATAAGCTTGATGTGTTTTTCATCTGCTGCACTAAGTGTCCTTGGCTGACCACTGCGTCTACAATCCACAACGTTGCCCAACAAATATTGAAGTGATTTAGATTTTTCTTTTGTTAACTCACTTTGCATTTTGTAAATTGATAAAAAACAATCATTATTTATATTTTTGAAAGCATTCTTAGTTCACAACATTATTTCACACCAGTCCAAGATTTTTGCACAGTACTGTATATCATAGAAAAAACATTTATGTTGTTCATCTTAACCAGTTGTGGTAGTTAGTTTAAACTGGGGCATGTGCCCCCCACAATGCTGCAGCACTGACAGTAACTGTGTTGACTTTCAGTCACAGAGGAAAAGAGGGAAAAAGAGGGATGCCTTCATAGACATGTCTTTAACCTCTAGTGACCTGAAGTCTGGCTCACATCTTGCATGTCCTGTTAAAAAACTTGGCTGACAGGTGAACTGAAGTCTCCCTGATGAAGATGCATACAGCTTTGTTGCTCCTTCTCACAAAAACTGGCTACTTCGTGGGAGGTCCCCAAACAAAACTGGAGGTCTAAGCAAACATAGTGGTCCGGTCATTTTACGACCTACAGCACCTTTTTTCTTAAGAAGTGTCACTTTTACTTGCCTAGTATCATTGATAACCAGGATGCAAAGATTTTCTTGTCTCAGCTTCGTATAATATAAAGGAGAATAGTATGCAAAAAGCCATTAAATCTGTGTTGAAGAAAGTAGATGAAATATTTGATAAAACACAGCACGATTAGTTGTTTCTGTCTTCTGGTGGTCTCATGCAGGATGTGTATTTGTGCATGTGTGACATTTTCAGTACATCTGGAAGGCATCAGTCACAGGTGTGTGCATAGTTTCTACTCAGACTTCCAGCTCCAGGGTCATTTATTACCTAAACACCCCCCACCGTCCCCCCTCTGGACTCCAGCCTGAACAATTTCATCACCAGTCTCAGAGCAGTCTGCTGCTCTCATCAGGATCCTGAAGCTCTGCTTTTTTGTAATAATTCATGCTCATCTCCAGGTCTATTTTTGTCTTGGCAGGCCAAAACTCTAAAGGTTGTCTTTGAGTATCCACTGTGAAACACAGATCTATCTTCCCATATTATCTGGAAGACATATGTAATATGCTAATTTCCTGAACATTCCTACCCCTGACACAAGGACATCTTCACCAAGAATAACACAGAGAGACTTGTTGAAAAATAAGTTTATTAAAAATAAACAGTTTCCACTGCAGATTCTACATGTAGACATTGTGATCACATATTTGTTATCTGCCAGAAGTTTCTGACCCAACAATAAAACATGTCTTAGTAATAAGGAGTATCCTCCATGGTCAAATCTAACAGCTTGAGGTTTGATACATTGTGCAGACTCAGAACCTGAAGTGAGCCTAAAATTATTCTTTAATCGTCCTGGTTCTTCTTCTTCTTCTTGCCCTTTGGTGAGGTATCTGTGGTTTGAGAGAAGTGCTCAGACATGGCTGCAAGCGCCCGGTAGCGGTGTGAGATGGTGTTCTTCACCTCTTTGGGCAGTTCAGCATAGCTGCAGATGAAAGGAAAGGAGTTAAAATCAGAATGGATGTGTGCTCATGTTTGGCACAATAGTGATAAATAATCTCTATTGCACAACATAAAGTGAAAACCATAATGAAGTTTTTTTAACTAATCTGCAAAGCTCAAGTCATTTTTAACCTTCATGTTGTCCTTGGGTAAAACTATATTACCCAAAATATTACTATATTTTGGGTAAAAAAAAAAATACTATTGTTTACTTTTGAAATAATATTGAGTAAAAGTTGACATATTCCAGTCTGTGATTATCCATCAACATCCATTCCTTTAATTTGAGTCTAAATAATTTCTAATTTCTGCTTTTCTAACTCAAACATTAGATATAATTTTCTAAAAATGAGGTTTATTGACCATAAATTCCAAAAATAACTGTCAAACTAAAGTTAATAAGTTAGTGTTACGTAGTGCTGAACATTGAAAAAACATCCAAGTGTGGGAAAAAGAGACAAAAACGTAACAAAAAAAAATGTCAAGTGTTAAAAAAAAGGGACAAAACGTAAGAAAAAAAAAACGGCAACATAAGTGTTGATTTTCAATTTTGACGTGAAGACAACACAAGTTAAATGGGCCGATACATATGTTGACAGCTGACTCCCCCTGGTGGTGTAAACAAGAAATTTGCTTACGTTTTTTCATATCCCTCTGGCTGGAAACAGGGATCCCATCCAAAGTCTCGAGGCCCCCTGGGTTCCACAATGTGTCCCTTGAAATATCAAGAGGAAAGAGTGAGTGGACAGTAAAACACAAACGCATGCACACGCTGAGCCAATTAGAGAGAGACTCTCACCTCTGTTTTCCCTCTAAAGAGCTGTACTGGCTCATCTTTCCCAGCAGAGAAAGCAAAGGTGCAGAGAGCCCATGCTGATTTATCTTCAAACCCAGCTAGGAGTTTGTACAAGCCTAAAACAAACATTTAAAAAAGATTAGAAATGCCATATTTGCTTTTTCTACCCAACTCTAAAGATCTCTGTTAAAAGATCTCAGTAGTCTCATCTATTATCGTACTTACCTTCTGGCTTGAGTTTATCCAGGAACCATTTTCTACAAAAACATAGTTTAGTTGTAATTTATACTGTTCATCATTACTATTAAAAGATAAAATGTCTCAACAGACGTGGAAGTTGTTACTAACATGTAAGGTCCAGGCAGGCCTCCTAACGCCTTGAAACACAGACAGGTGTCCTCCACTATGACTGGCCCATCAACCTGAGGGTGTAAAAAGAGCAATGCATCAGTTTCACTCATTCATCATGTACATACAGAATACTAACTTGCATGACAGTACAGTTACCTGCCGTGCAGCCTCTTTACACTTCTGTATGGAAATCTCATCTGGCTCCCCTTGGTATTCAGGCACTAGAGACAAACATAGTTAGTGTTAGTGTCATGTGTGCAATGAGTACAGGAAATATGTATTCTACTGGTAGTCTCTGTTCTGATACTTACAGTCAATCTTTTTTGACACTAGTTTGTAGGGAAACCTATCTCCCAGGATCTGAATGACCTGATGGACGTGACCAAAGTGAGAGTCAACCATTGGATCTAGCAGGACGGACTTTTGTCAAATGAAATAAGATATTTATGTATTAAATTACAGCTCATTCTCAATGTCTATGTTTAGCTAGCACTGTCTGGAATAGAGCTGCACAATTTTGGGAACATTTATCTAATTGTGATTATTTTGACTAATATTTAAAATAATAATAATTTAATTTATACTCTTTATTGATCCCCTATGAGGTAATTACAATTTACACTCAGGCTTGAAATACACACACATGTTCGGGTCCTATACATGCACTTATGGAGAGATGTCAGTGTGAGTGGGCTGCCAGTGCTGGATCGGGGGGGACCAGGACCTGAACTGGCATCTCTCCAGCTACCAGTTCACACTCTGTACTTTGGTCCGAAAGGGGACTTGAACCATTGACCCTCCGGTAGGGACTGAGCTAATGCCACCCCTTAATATATACACGATATGATTCACGATATTATAGGGAACGATCATTTTTATATCATTATCCTCATTTTTATTGAAGAAAAAAAAAAGACTGAAGTGTCATTTGTAGACACGGATGTCTGTGCAGCACCACAATACTTTATTTTAGATCTATTTTAGATACACATATTTTGCCTTAACAAATATTGCACCCGCCTGCAATTTGAGTCCATATTGCGATTTCGATCAAATTGCGATTAATTGTGGAGGCCTAGTCTGGAACAGCATAAAGGCAATACGTGTAGAAGTATTCTGCCTGAAACGACTAGCTAGCTAAAACAAAACAGCACGAACGTGAACTTATAATCAGTCTCAGGTGTAAAATGTTTGAATTACCTCTTCGAGTTTTTTCGCGTTTCCAGTCACGAAGACCACAGACCTTCCAGCAGGCACAGCCATAGTGAATGACACCCGGAGGATTAACAATATCGCACCGAACACTTCCGGCTGAGCAATTGCCAATGAAAGCAGCTCTCAGGGCCACAGCGAATCACCGCCTACGGTGTAACCCCGCCTTCACATAAACCGTCCAATCACCGAGCTGTACTGCCAGCAATGTTGTCCGGCTTGTGAAGTTGCGTGCCATGTGCAGAAGTGGCTGTCAGCATACTCTATCACGGTAAACTGAAACGTTTCAGACTATTGTAAGCACCGCAGCCGAAAATGAGTCTTCTACCTCGCACTGCAGAGGAGTTCAGCTCCGCAGAGTACTGGGAGAGGTTTTTTAAGAAGCGCGGAGAGAAGGCTTTTGAATGGTATGGAGACTACAACAAACTCTGCGGCGTGCTGCATAAATACATCAAAGTCAAAGATAAGGTAAAATAACTTGTTGAGAAAGGTGTTTACAGGTATGGCTATACACAGTAACTTGTTTAGCAAGGTATGTACAGGTATGGCTATACACAACGTATATAGAATTGCCGTCATAACAACATAAACAAATGCTGTTATTTGCATAATATTACTATTCATTCACTTCCTGCTAATATGTATACCAGTGATTATATAAAGTACATTTCTGTCCTTATCCATTAAGGGTTAATTACATAATAATACACACAGTATGTCCTGTCTCACTAGTGGAAGAAGTATTCAGATGCCAAATACTACTGTAAAAATACTCCCACTATAAGAAAAGGTCCTGCATTCAAGATCTTACTGAAGTAAAAGTACTGTGGATAGGCATGATAGTACATTAAATATTAAAAGCTAAAGCACTCATTATGAAAAAAAATCCCTGTGAGCATTTCATTGGATAGCTAATATTTCATTCATGTGCATTTTACTGCTCAAGATGTTAAAGGTGCAATGTAAAAGCCAAGGTGAGGCCACTGGGGGACCATAGGGAGGCTGGGGGAACGCATAGTAATGTTAAAAAAGTGAAAGTGAAATTTTCATGCCATGGGACCATTAAAGAAGCAACATATTTAAGAAGAGTATCATGTGTTTTGCATAATTTGAATCTGCAATTTAACCAGCAACAATAGATGTCAAATACAGGTGTAAAAAGTCTAATATTTTGCAATTAAATGTAGTGGACTATAAGTATAATATAGCATAAAATGGAAATATAAAATAAAGCAAAAGTGCCTCGAAACTATACTTACAGTACTTACGTAAAATCAAATAATAAAATAAAAATCAATAACTGATTAACTAACGGCGTATTGTTTATCTGTCTTGCAGGTATTGGTGGTCGGATGTGGTAACTCTGAGCTGAGTGAACAGATGTTTGATGTTGGCTACAAACATCTTACTAATATTGACATCAGTGAGACAGTGGTGACCCATATGAACCAGAGAAACGCTGAGCGCCGGCCAGGCCTGACCTTCCAGCAGGTGGATGCTACACAAACTCCATATGAGGAGGCTAGCTACCAGGCTGCTCTGGACAAGGGCACACTAGATGCCATGGCATCAGAAGAAGAAGGAGCACTGGCCAGGAACATGCTCACTGAGGTAAGAAAACCAAAGGGTCAGGGTGTGCGCAGACCATATGTGTTTTCATCACTCTGTAGACTTCCAACACACGCCTGTGCATTCTTGTCACAGCAGTGTTCTTGTGTCTGCAGGTGGGCCGCGTGTTAAGTGTCGGCGGCCGGTATGTCTGTGTGACGTTGGCTCAGGAGAGCGTGATCAAGTTGGCCGTGGAGCACTTTGTTCAGCTGGGGTGGGCTGTGAGGCTCCACTGCCTGCAGGAGGAATTGGGAAAAGAAGAGGACTCCTTTGCTTTGCCGGTCTTTGTTCTGGTCTGCACCAAGTTTCGTCAGCCTATGCCCATGCCTATTCTGGAGATGTGCCTTGGAGAAGAAGGAACCCCTACTCGTCTCCTACAGGTAGCAGAGTTGTTGTCTGCTGTAAGAGAGCATCAGGCTTACTCTGTCTTGAAAAAGAGACTCCGTACAAGCACAGATGCCAGCTCAAACCCCTCGCTCACTCTTTGCCACGCCAACACTGGCCTCCCCAGATACTCTCTCACAGTACAAGATTGTCCCCCAGGTGCCAAGGTGCCAAGATCAAACCCGTTTGCTATTTTTATTGGTAAGCTCATCATGTTTTTGCCTTCTCATGTAAGTCACAGTGGTTGGGTTTTGGCCTTCTTTAATGGTTAATTCCCCCCCTTATCCTGTCAGTGCCTCAAGGCAGTGAGACAACTTGGCTCTACAGCTCCGGTGAGGGGCGGAGGCAGCTGGCAGCCAGTGCTAACTTTCGGCGCCTGGTTATTGTGGCAATGCACAGGAATCAGGAGTACACAGACATGCAGGCTGTCCAGTCAGAACTTTCACCAATGGTGATGGACCTGGCTCCCCCGGGTATGCCAACAAACCAGCAGGTACACACACACACACACAATAATTTTTAGACATTTTCTTTTGTGCAATAAACATTTTCTGTTGCAAAAATGTGCATCAGTGTATTCATTTGAGTCCTCTGTCCCTATTCAGGTTCCGTTTCTGTCAGTTGGAGGTGACCTGGGTTGGCGAGAGGAGGTCAGCAGGGGTGTGAGTGAGCTGAGCGGGGAGTACTGTGTGGAGAATGTCAAAGGAGAAGACGGAGAACTGTATCGGAGACTCGTTTTCCTGTCTAATGTTGCCCTCGTCCAATCAGAGAGCCGTCTTGTCCCTTCAAATACTGGTCAGTTGTTTCCTCTTCTTTACTGTAATTAGTTATGCTCCCATTTTCCTTATAATAAAATAACCAATTAAGCAAAACCAGCAATGCATATACATGTCCAATTAACTGAACAGACACTCATCAAACTAAGAAGCTAACTAACAAATGTAAAAAGAAGAACAATAAATGGGAAAACAATGAAATGAATTAAAATAATTATAATAATATAATTATAAATGAGTGAAATATGTATGTCTGCAGCATCAAGTCATAAGAAGAAAAACAAAAAGAAGCTCAAGGCAACAGCTGCTGCAACAACATCTTCCACCTCTCTGTCAGTGGACAGCGGCTTCCTCTGCTGCGCTCACCATGAGGTTATGGTGGCGGGCCTTGCTATGCTAGGGGTGGGCACGCCACAGAACAAAGGTTAGATGGGCTTATGGTGTTGTCATATATAAATATGTTTATTTGGTTTGTGGTTTATTGTCTATTTTGTTCTTGCAAATTCCAATGAAGTTGGGATGTAAATGTATATAATATCAGAATACAATGATTTGCAAATCCTTTATTCAATTGAATACACTACAAAGAAAAGTTATTTAATCTTCAAACTTATACACTTTATTGTTTTTTTTTTTGGCAAATATTCACTCATTTTTATTTGATGCCTGCAACATGTTCCAAAAAAGCTGGGACAGGGGCATGTTTACAACAACACCCAATAAGTGTTTGGGAACTGAGGACCCTAACTGTTGAAGCTTTGTAGGTGGAATTCTTTCCCATTCTTGCTTGATGTACAACTTCAGTTCCTCAACAGTCCAGGGTCTCCATTGTTTGCGCTTCATGCTGGCCACACATTTTCAATGGGAGACAGGTCTGGACTGCAGGCAGGCCAGTCTAGTAGCCGCATTCTTTTACTACGAAGCCACACTGTTGTGCAGAATGTTGCATGGCATTGTCTTGCTGAAATTAGCAGGGACATCCCTGAAAAAGACTTTGCTTGGATGGCAGCATATGGCAGCTCCATGTTGTTGTTGTTGTTGTTGTTGTTGAGGTTGTTGAGGTTGTAGAGGTGGATGGCAGGAGGAAATCTACACTGAACAGCCACAGCGTTGCAGTGTTTTCCCACTTCATTGAGCTTTACTTGTGATGTTTTCATCCCCTCTATCTTCCTCTTTAGATGTCCCGGTGTCAGTGCTCCTGGTGGGGCTCGGTGGAGGAGGCCTGCCTCAGTTTCTGCGGGACTTTGTGCCCGGTGTTACTGTCGAGGTTGTGGAACTGGATCCTGTTGTGATGCAAGTGGCAAAGGAATTCTTCGGGTTTCGACCAGATGATCGTTTGACTGTCACTCTTGGGGACGGCCTTGAACGCATCTGTGCCCTGGAGAAGGAAGGTTGGTGAAGCAGGAGTCAAGGAGAGAGACGTTAAAAGTAAGTCTACTCCAGTGAATATATTACCTAAGAAGTGACTGGCTATTTTTTTTCCTCTGTAGGTGGTCGTTTGTTTGATGCCATCATGTTCGATGTAGACAATAAAGATAGTACTGTGGGTATGAGCTGTCCTCCTGCTGCCTTTGTAGAAACCTTGATCCTGCAGAAAGTCCGCAGCCTGCTAACCCCCAGAGGTACAGTATATTTAACAATATATCTCTCCATCTGGTGGTATCTAATGTTTTCTATTGAATAATGACACATGCATTGGCTTAATTTAAAGGTGCCCTGTCACATGAAATTGTTTTTAAAATTGTTAGGTCAATATGTGTTTGTGTTATGTTGTGAATGTGAAAATGAACTGCTACCTCCTTTGTCCGCTCTAGCCACTGAAAAGAAATAAGAGGAGAAATCAGGCCCATTACAAAAGCTGGTCAGTCTGACACATAGACAGTTAAAGAAATGGACCAACAGATCCCGTTGCTCTGGACAGAGACCAGTGAAGTCTATTAGAAGCACTTTTCCGGTGATGTTGAGGGTTACTGCGCAGCCTCCAACTGAGCCTAAAGACGTAGATGTGACGGGAGCAACCTGTCTGAAAGTTGTAAGTCTTCTGGTAGCTGTGCAAGAGAAATCTCAATCATTCCCAATCAGCAGAGACGGAGAGTGTAGCTATATGTAAGGAGATAATATAGGCACAGACTAATTACTGCTAACTAAAATGCGAGTTAACATTAGTAATTAAACCTAAACAGCTAATGTAAGTCAAAACTGTCTGCGAGCTTCTCCTGACAATATGGTGATTTGTCAACTATGCGACAATAAGTCATGACACAATTATGAGCCTATTTTTACAGAAACATCTGCTACGGAGCTATAACGTGAGGTCCAATGTAATGGAGCCTTTTATAAATTGTCGTGTTTCTTCAGAAATGAACAAACAACTTGTTTTTAAACGCTTCAGATGTAAAGTTATTTGCTGTCAAAGTGGCGGGTGAGTGCTTTGTAGCATTACAATGGCGCCATGGGAGCTACGCTTCGTGGACGCCCGCTTACCCCCTTGGTCTGACGTCATGTTGCCTGAGCTCATTACTATTATAGGAAGCTGATAGCCAAGCTCTCATTGGCTAGCTGTTAGCCAATCATAGTCAAGTAGCTTAGCTCATTGAATTTGAAGGAAGGGTTTCTATACCACGCTAGAATGGCTTGAAACAAGGTAACCAAGTTACAGAGTCCATGTTAGAACTTCAGACATTATCACAAAGTAATGGAATACGTGTGACAGGGCACATTTAAAAAAAAAAAAGTTTTTGTATTGTTAATTATGTAGATAACTAGTAGGCATATTAAGAAACTGTAAATAATCAAAAAGCTGTTTATTGGTCTCATTACACATGTAAAACGTATTGGTTTTTGCTTGAAATATTTCCCCATAGTTGTAAGTTTCATCTACATGTTATCTTCTTTTGTCTGTCTGTATCTCCCAGGTGTATTCATACTGAACCTTGTGTGTCGTGACTCAGTATTGAGGAAGAGCGTGTTGGAGCGTCTGAGCGCCGTGTTTCCTACCATCCTCTCTAGAAAGATTGAAGGGGAGGTCAACGAGGTCCTCCTGTGCTCTCGTGGAGAAAATGAGACATTGGATGCTGTTCGCATCCTTCCGTCCCTGAACCGAGCAGCCAAAAGTCTGCAGAGTGCACTATGCTCTAACAGGACTGGAACCAACAGCAGCCCACATATAGACATTGCAGAGTTGTTAAAAGAACTGAAAGTAGAGTAAGTTTTGTGGGACCAGAGGGGGATGGGATTTACAGTAATCATGTGTCATACTGGAATATGAAAGTAAGTGCCATGCGGTGCAATGTAATGAAAAGTATTGATGTACAACATCTACAATTACAAGTAAAGAATATTTTATCTTAATGTGGTGCTTTGACAAAACAAATTCCCAGTGTTAGATATTTGAACTTGCATTATTATTGTTGCATTATTTAGCAATTAAATATAGCCTTCAGTTTCTCTTTCACTTGCTTCGGTTTTCCAGTGTACTACACGGTACTCACTCCCTCAGTGCCAAAGAATGCAGCAGTGTTATTTACAGTAGATGTATCTTACTCTGTGGTTCTAGTTGCAGTGTCTATAGGGCTGCAGCCTAGCCCTACCCACATTAGATGCGAAGGATTTTAAATAGCTGTCGGTTAGAGGAGTGAACCAGAGGAGCCTGGTGCCTGATAAATCGGGGTACTTTCATTATTGGCTATGAAGAGTATCCCTCTCTCTTCTGCATAAGGGGATTGCCGAGTGATTACCGCGCATGCGCAAAACTTGATTCCGTTAGCTGTCAGAGTAGAATGTTTTCCCCCTGTCCAAGGACCAAACTTAGCGCAGCGAAAAGCGGCTAGCTTCGTAAATGTACCCAGAGGGAAATGGCATACTGCGAACATTCTGAGTTTTAAAACAACAAAAATGTCTATAGCGAACTGTTTTCGGAAACTTGAGGTCTGTGAGTACAAACTTGGACACTACTCTCGAAACCACACTAACGGTAACTTATCAGCTGCTAAAGTTAACTACGGAGCTTTGTAAAGTTCGCACCGTCCATCTAGAAGATTATTATTTCTAGGTTTTGTACATATCAGACATGAAAATGACATACTTGGTAGCTACTCTAACGACGGGTGTAGTGTAGAACCGGAGTAAAACAGGATTTAAAGGAGCTGGGCGGGTAGCCCGGTCCCGGCTGCTCGGTTGCGATGGGCAACCGCGGGATGGAGGATCTGATCCCGCTGGTCAACCGCCTTCAAGATGCCCTGGGCAGCGTGGGCCAGAGCTGCAGCCTCTACCTGCCGCAGATCGCTGTGGTGGGCGGCCAGAGCGCAGGCAAGAGCTCCGTGCTGGAAAACTTTGTGGGCAGGTAAGACACAACAATAAATGAACTGTACAAGCAACATGAGCAATTTACACAACCTTTGTTAACTCACTGTACTTAATCTAGGTGGTTAAAATTTACATTGCAAACCGTGCCATGTTCTAATAAAGCACCCTTTATCGTGTTATGAATTGTGAGCGTGTTTTTAAATTAATGAATTAATAATTTGGTTTTCCAGGTTGTGAATAATCCCTTTGGTACCTACAAGAATCAACATATATAACTTTAAATCTGATGGCTATTATGGTCATATTTCTCCTTTTTTGTTTGTTACTCTTAAAAATGTGAGAGCATTCTGCAACAGAAAATTCTGACCCTACCCTTTGGTTACGACCAATAATATTTATACATTCATTCATTCATTCATTAGAAAGCAAGAAACCTATCAGTTCACATTCATAAATGCATTTCTATCAAATATAAATAAACATCTGCCAACAGAATTTGACACACCCTGGCATTCCAGTAAGCCATTACTAAACATTAATAAAGTCATTTGTTTCCACTTATAAACCCACTTCTTTCGAACAGCACCTATAAATGAACAAGACTGTAACCAAGATATGTATAAACGGTAAGACACCCTAAATGACTGAGTAACTTGAAAGACAACGCTATTAAAAAGAGTTTAAAAAAATCCATTGTGCAATTTAAATAGTCCTGGCTAATTGTAATAAAATGCTACAAAATATAAATTTTCTAATATAGGCCTACTGCTATTTGCTTGTAATGCTGAAAGTACAGTCATGTAGTCAGTTTTTTTTTTGGATAGTTTTTCCTTATCAGATGCGAGGGTCAAAGGTAAGAGGGTGTTGTGTGCTGTACAGATTGTAAAGACCACTGAGGCAGATTTTAATTTGTGGTATTGGTCTATAATGAAATCCACAAAGATCTGTGTTCCACTGTATTGAAACCAGGACTTCAGACAATTAATCAATTCCAATGCGCAGCTGAAATCACTGTTTTCATATATCACTGTCTCCACCCAGCACTAGCGTTTGGTTTGCTAGTCTGAAGTGGTGGATGCCAGAGGTGGCAGTGTTGGTATGACAGTAGCCAGCGTAGCACCTTATCTCACTGCAGGCTGTGTGGGTGTCGAGGAAGGGGAGGAGGTTAACATGGCTGCTGAAAAAGTAATGGAATCAGCATAGTTTTAATTAATGCACAGTACACAACGCGTCCTAGCCAAAAGTGAGCTCAACAGAGCTTTATTGAATTTACATCTTATTCTGACCTTTAAAAGACTTCAAGGGCATTAAAATAATGCAGACTTATCATGATTACCAGTGTTGTTGTATGGGTAAAGATGAAATGCAAGTAAGACGATTCACTTCGTGAGGAGGAGAATAAGTGCTCCTATCCTGTCAGAAAAGAATGCTGGTGAGTAAATGAGTCACTTTCAAGACAGTGGCACTGTTTTAAGTAAAAGAGGCGTATGTATTGTCTACGGCAGAAGAAGGTGTGGCATTGACAGAAGCTTTAGGACACTATTAATGCTTGCTTTCCTGATTGTGTAATGATATTTTAACTCACGCCTCAGTTCTTTGTCTGTGCTATGATTATGTTATGACACCCCTTTTGTGGGGGACTGTGCCAGCTACATCTGGGACAGGATGCAGTAAAACAAACTTCCTGAATTTGATTTTAAAGGGAAAGAGGAGGCTATTTCCCATGCATTCTGTTTCCTTATGGACAGCACTATATTTAGCTTTTAGTCTTTATGTATCTGTTAAGGCTGATCATATGGCAAAGCTTTTCTTAGCCTTCCTGACCGAGTTGCTGATGTTTTGGATAGTATGTATGGCAACTAAAAAACTACTGATATACAGCTGACTTTACTAAGTTACACCCTTTTAGTGTAATGGTCTTATCTGTGCATGTACAATATTTAATGTCATTTATCTGGTGCGTGTCAAGCAGTTTGGATTAAGATGCAAGTTTGCACTGACATCAGATGCAGTGGCAGTGCGTGTGTGTCTGTGTGTGTTTATGTATCCTTCTCCAATTTAGTCTTTCTTCCCAAACAGAGACTTCCTTCCAAGGGGTTCGGGAATTGTCACTCGCAGACCTTTAATCCTCCAGCTGCTTAGTGCGAACACTGGTAGGTAAGACACACATCATAGTCACTCACGCAGGCTGGAAAGTGTCATTCTTAAGCTGCCACCAGATGGCAGCTTAAGAATGAGATAGTGCTGGAATTGGCATCAAGTCTGACCCTAGGCTCTTTGCTGCATGTCATCCCCCTTCTCTCTCCCCCCTTTCCTGTTTTCAGCTATCCTATCTAGTAAAGGCCAAAAAAAATAATCTTCAAAAACGAAATGTTGTGGGCGTAATATTTCAAGATCCTCTAAAATTATGAATCAATCATTGTTTAGTTGATGATTTCTCCCCTGTTCATTGTGTTTTTTCAGAGTACGGTGAATTTTTCCATTGTAAGGGAAAGAAGTTCACAGACTTTGATGAGATCCGCAAAGAGATCGAGGCAGAGACACACAGACTCACAGGATCCAATAAAGGCATCTCCCCTGTCCCCATCAACTTACGGATTTATTCACCACATGGTAACACAATGTGTACATGTGTGTGTTCAATGTGACGTATCGGTTTTCATCAATTTTTTGAACATATGTATGACCTGTGTGTTTATTTCTTTTGTGTGTTTGCAGTGCTGAACCTGACTCTTGTGGACCTGCCTGGCATCACAAAGGTGCCTGTAGGTGACCAGCCGGCCGACATAGAGTACCAGATACGAGACACGATCATGCAGTTCATCTGCAAGGAAAACTGTCTCATCCTGGCTGTTACGCCAGCTAACACTGACCTGGCCAACTCTGATGCACTCAAACTGGCCAAAGATGTTGACCCACAGGGTAAGCCCTGGGTGGGCTGAAAAGTCTGTGAGGTTTCATTATGTCCTGAGAATAAGGCACTACACACTAATGTATTCATAGGGATAAATTAAAAATATTAATGTCTGAAAAGTTGAAAGGGTTGCCATAATTTATTCATACTTCCACAGGTTATGAAATCCCATTTGGAGGCTATAAAATTCCTCTTTTCTTCATATTTTTTTCAGGCCAGCGCACAATTGGTGTAATCACTAAGCTGGACCTGATGGATGAAGGAACAGATGCCCGGAACATTCTAGAGAACAGGTTGCTTCCCCTGCGCAGAGGTGTGCTGCTTTCGTGTGTGTGTGTGTGTGTGTGTGTGTGTGTGTGTGTTTGAGTAAAGCACGACCAGCTGCTGGCCCCTTCATGCTTCTCCTACAGTGCTAATGCATTAACCATGGAAGCCCTAGTAGCATAGAGCTGAAGCATTAGATAAGGAGCCTGGTTCTATTACTGTACTAAATAGCATTTGGCCTGCTTCAGATCACATGCATTGCTGTTGAACAAAACATATTTATGGTTTTAATGGAACAAATGACGGTCTGGGAAGAGTTCCCAAGGACACGTCAACAAATTCAAGTCAAATCTGTCTAACATCAGAGTCCTTGATTCTTCCTTCCTCCTGTTGCACATTGTCCTTACAATGGTCACATGCTGTTCATTTCCCTTCTCATCTCTTTCTCCCCCCAGGTTACATAGGGGTGGTGAACCGCAGTCAGAAGGACATTGATGGGAAAAAGGATATTAAGGCAGCCCTGCTTGCAGAGAAGAAGTTCTTCCTTTCACACCCGGCCTACAAGCACATGGCTGAAAGCATGGGCACCCCGTATTTACAAAGAATACTTAACCAGGTTAAAATACACACACACACACACACACACACACACACACACACCTAGAAGAGTAAATACATTGTATTGTTTCTCATTATGTTTTTTTGCAGCAACTGACAAACCACATTCGAGACACTCTGCCAGCCGTCCGTACTCATCTGCAGGGCCAGCTTCAGGACTTGAATAAAGAGGCTGAAAAATGCAAACAGTTCAGTCCTGATGACCCTGGACAGAGAACCAAGACACTGTTACAGTCAGTCAGTCAGTTATTCTGGAAGTGTCTGTTTGTACTCATCTGTTGTCTTTTAAATTGTTTGTATGTCAGGGTTTCTCCTGGTCTGTGTTTCCGTCTTGCAGGTCAGTTCAGCGCTTGGCTGTGGACTTTGAGAAGCTAATCGAGGGCTCGGGCGACAGAGTAGACACCGTTAATCTGTCAGGAGGTGCCAAGATCAACCGAATCTTCCATGAGAGTTTCCCAAATGAACTGGTCAAGGTGTGTGTGTGTGTGTGTGTGTGTGTGTGTGTGTGTGTGTGGGTGTGGTAGCGCTTGTCATACAGAAGCTCCATGAATACTGTATGTGCCTTAAAAACTGTAATGATCCTCAGCCAAGTGTTCAACTCTGACTGACTGTGTACCATGTTTTCAGATTAAGTTGGATGAGAGAAAGCTGCGGCGGGAGATCAACTATGCCATCAGAAACACCCATGGTGTCAGGTATAGTGGAGTGTTCTGAGCAAATGCAAAATGTCAAATGTTGTCATGTAATGTAATCCTTTACAATTTGACTGTTTCTGACATGTTTTGATTGCCGCAGCCAATCTACCTTTTTTGTTTTTCTTGCTTTCCTCCATCTGCCTCTCTTTTCCTTTAGGACGGGTCTCTTCACTCCTGATATGGCCTTTGAAGCCATAGTCAAAAAACAGATATCAAGGCTAAGGGGACCGTGTATTCAATTTGTAGACACGGTCAGACAAGAACTAATCTCCACTGTGTACCAGTGTATCAACAAGGTATAAATGTGTGTGTGTGTGTCATTTGGGATGAACTGTAAATTTTGGGGTGTCAAAACTGTCTTATGGTTTACTTCCAGTCTGTTTTCCTCTCTATAGCTCAGTTCCTATCCCAAACTGCAAGATGAGACTGAGAGAATTGTAACCACTGAAATACGAGAGCAAGAGAGTAAATGCAGAGATCAGGTCATTCACACACAGCTGGACATTGCATTAGTCTTAGATAACTCTCCTGGATTATTACGTTTTTGTGTGTTTCTCTAGTTAACAAATGTCTGCTCTATTCAGATCGTCTTGCTCATTGACATACAGCTTGCCTACATAAATACCAAACATGAAGATTTTATTGGCTTCACTAAGTAAGTAACTTCATCAGTTTTAAACTATAAAGTTAACTATACATTCTGACAGAGAATAACATTAGCTCTTCCTCTCTGTCAGTGACCAGCAGATGTACAACCAAAGCAATAAGAAGAATGCTGCAAGGATGGCAGGAAACCATGTAAGACTTTTAATAGCATTGCATTTATATACTGTATATATCCATGCTAACTAGAGGATGGATACCCGACCCGAGCCCGACGGGACCCGACGGTACCCGACGGGTCGGGCCGGGTTCGGACAGATTTTTAGAAAGGATGCTCGGGTTCGGGTCGGGCTCGGTCACATCAGCGCGATAAGGCATTGAACATTTTGAATTTAAAACAGCTTAAAATAAATGTCAAATATTACCCTAACATCCGTCTTCCTGTGTGCTGTGACAACGAAAGACGTGCGTATTAAGCTCCAATGTGGCAGCGCAACGATGGAAGATGTTAAAAAGAAGTTGGCCGCAGGAGATTTTAAAACTATTGAAAACGAAGGAAAGTCATCTGTGCATTGATGCGCTCATCTGTTGACATTTCCGAATGCCTTCCTACAATTGCTTTATAAACGCGGGCTTTCCACACAAACAAACGTACATGTGTCATTAGTATGAGAAACAAATGCGATTTTAACTGTGTCGGGCTCGGGTCGGGCTCGGACAGAAATATCTTAATGCCTGTCGGGCTCGGGTCGGGTTCGGTTACTGCTCTGTCGGACGCGGCCGGGCTCAGACTGAAAAATCCGGCCCGATCCGCACTCTAATGCTAACCAAAGAGTGTTTGAGATGGCAATGGCAACATACTGCCTCAGTGGGTTAGCTCATTGGTCCTTCACTTTGGTCAAACTGAAGATCTCAACAACTATTTCATAAATTGCCATTACATTTGATAAAAGAAACTCATGATCCCCAGAGGATGCATCAAAATTACTATCTACAGTCACCAGAAGGTTTAACTACCAACTAAATACCACAAGATATCCCAACATCTCATACCATAAAGATTCTTGCTTTAGCACCATCACCCTTAGCCCAAAGACATACACTTTTTGTCTTGTTTACCCTCCTTATTCAGAATCATCTTTGTCAATTTTAAGCAAAACCAACATGAGCATGTGCATGACAGTGGGCTCTTGGTTCTCTACAGCGCGACATTTGAGTGTGCACTGAATTAAATAAATGTTTTCCATCAATCTTACATTTTTCCCCCAGTAATGTCACCATCCCATGTGTTACACATTAATCAACATCAATCAGAATTCACAGCTGCAGACAAATTAGACATTTTGCGATTTTACTGGAGGGGATTTAGGGTCCAATCATGCAACCAGAGTTGATCTTGGCTTCTCATAGGAATGCAGGCAAGCAAAAATGTTTTTTTTCTCAATCTGTTATGACTAATATGTAACATGATAGTTATGTGGCACATTTGAAAGCAGGCATAATTAAAAACACAATCCCATTATGATTGTTTAGTCAGGGGCCTTTGATGTGTGATGATGAGAACAGCACAACCACAGCTTAAGAAGTTAAAACATGTTGTAAGTTATTTACACAACCAACATGAGGGATGTTGCTTTGGTAGTAGTTAACTATTAAATGATCAATATCAGTGCCACAAGCCCCCCTTCAAAAAAAAACACAAAAATGTCCCCCAATATAACAAAAGCATTAACGTTCCTCCCTCATCTCCTGTTTTTCTCCAGGGTGTGGCCCCTCCTTCCAGACTCGTAGTAGGAGACCAATCTCTTTAAGCCTATTCACTCATTGCTGCCTCTACTGGAAATATTTGTGTGCAGGATTCAAGCTTAAGGGTTGTGCGTTGGCATGCGGCCAATGACGCACTGGCAAATGGCTTGTTGTAGCTTTATAATCATGTATTTCACCATACACTGCTAATTCTTTTCCTCTTATAGTTAGCTTACATTTGGCAGTATTCTCTCTCTGTCTAAAACTAATAATCTTTACTCCCTCTGCAGTCCCGCTGCTTCATAAATATGTGCCGATGTTAATATTTTCCTAGTCTGCAGGATGTCTATGTCAGTTTTTGGTATCTTTATGTTATGTCAAACTTCCTGTTCCCTTGTTCATTGCACATCTTTCTTCCAGTCTTTTGCATCCCGTTTCTATTGTTACTTTTGTTTCTATGTTTACTTTGAATGTGTACCTGTGCATCTAGTCTTCTTTTCTTTTAGTGAAACATTTTGGTTATTTGGCCATGGCTACATAATCTGTCATATATATCACAACTGTCTAACCTGCAAAAATCAAATTTTCCCTACCATGTCAACTGTTTATTCTTATTTTCATCAGCAGGAGTCCACTCTCATTGTGTGACCTGCTTTGCACATCTTCATACTGAATGAGTTATACCTTGCTATCTCATTTTCAATCAATTTGTTCTCTGAATGCCATTGTGATGGTCCTGTCTGTCTTGCCATCTGAGCTCCTTCCTTACCCTTGGCTGTTGTGCAGATCATACGCAAGGGCTGGCTGACCATCAGCAACATCGGCATCATGAAAGGTGGAGCCAAGGAATACTGGTTTATCCTCAGTGCAGAGAGCCTGTCCTGGTTCAAGGATGATGAGGTGAGGCATTCACACCCACACTTATAGATAACATATAGATCACACCGAGACATTTTTGAGCGCAAACTTAATAATTAAGAAAATACGTAAGTCAAAATGCAGCAGCACACTGTTTATTAATACAAGTTTATTAACACATATCTCAGCTTGAAACAGCATGTTAATTGGGAGGCTGAGAGATAATTAAGTAAGAGGGGAAATCCCTCGTCTGTTGATATTGTTGTCACAGTTTCCGTATATATTGAAGTAAATCGGAAGAGCTTGTGGCGCTCTGTTCTGATGTCAGTGGGGCTGCCATCTGTCTGCCTGTCTGTGCCTGCTGTACAGGAGCAGAAGGTCTGCACAGCAAGTGTAGACAGGCAGACACACCACAACAGTCTCGTCCTGTCACAGTCAATGTCATGGTAGGAAGGAAGGGCCGAGTGCAGGAAGTGAGATCAGGAGAGGAGAACACATCACATTTGCATATGGACATAAACAATACCTGTAAACGCTCACATCTGAATAACAACGCTAGACAGTGTTGTTGTGAATGGAATTAAGTTGTGTATTAGAGTGTGTAGAATATTTTTACAAATAAGTTATTGTTCTTGGTACCCGTACTAAAATGACCCGAAGGCCGTGTTAAGGATAAAACTAAACAGACGGCCCTGTCTTTGTGACATATGACACCAATAAAAGCATAACTAAAAGAGCATCTTTAACCCTGTTTCTCTGTCCAGCTAACAGTTTTCCTTACTTTTCTCTCCTGCCACCTGGAACTGCTAGTGGGCTCCTTCCATTTCCCCCATTCATTCCTCTGACACCCCCCCTCCCCATTCGTCCCGCTCACTCTTCCCCTTACTCCCCCTTTTCTTTCCTCTTCTGGGAGTTCAAGCATTTGGAGCGGCTCACTCTGACACAACTGGAGCTGCCCCAAGCCAAACTAAGACACACACACATACACACACATGCATGCACGCACACACACACACACACACGCACACACACAGTGGACAGACTTGTATATACAGTATACAGTACACATGCAGAGTCTGATGTAAACAAACTGGCATGCAAATAGTGGAGAAAAATATACACTCTCAGACAGACACACAGTCACTTTTCAGATAAACACTGGATCTCTTGAACACAGTGTTCCCAGACACAGCCCCAGGCATGCATATTGTGCACACACAGTGTTATAGGTTTTCCTTGCGCTGTCATCTACAAACAAGACTTTGCACATCTGCAAAAAATAATACAATGACAGGAGAGTAAATATCTGTTGACCACATCAGAACAACACACGTTGGCTGTCTGAGTATCATGATGAGACATGCATGTTTTACTATAAAGTTTGAAGCTAATATAAAAATCTAAACTTTTAACTCAGTTTGATTAAGTTGGACTAGTCGGTATTTAATCCATGTACCTCCTCACTACGTTGGATGTATTATCTGCTATGTTTGGAAGGCCTGAGTGCAAAATCAGTCACCCATATTATCACAGAAGATCAGATCTATCTTTCCACATGCACACGTTTTTGTGTGTGTGTGTGTGTGTGTGTGTGTGTGTGCGCACGCACAGTCACACAAGCCAAGCTTTTGCTTCTTCTCTCTTGCAGTTCCCGCTCTCACTCTCCCTGCCCACACTACCTTTCACAGACATTTATTTTTTTCTTTGACTACTGACCCCCTCTTTTTTATTTTCTTTCTTTACCTCTGTTGCGTTTTCCTCCTCCTTTCTCTCCCTCTCTCTGTCTCTCCCTCTTTCTCTCTCCCCCTCTCTGTGGTTGGCAGTCTCACTGGGACTGTGCACATTCCTGGCTGGAAAATCTGAAGCTTTGTCCAAACACCAGCTTCCAAGATCTGCCCAGAGAAATCCCACATGGCTGTTTCTACACTGCAGACCTCCCCCTTTGACTCCCCCCTCTCTTCTCAACTCCTCCACAGTCTCTCTCAGAGATACTCCCCCCAAATCCCCCCTCACCCCTTTTAACCTCCCCTCTCCATCCCTGTCCGTTGCGTCTATACGCTCCAATTTTTTTTCCAATGGTATTTAGGCCATATTGAACATCTCCTTTCTGTGTACCTACACTAAGATTGCAGCATAATAGTTCAGTGTTTAATCTCCACAACACACTGAACAGACATACATTCCTTCACCCCTCAATTGCCAGGGCTCCACCAGGCAGTCTGAGGAAAAACAGACGGCTCATGCATACACACTTAATCTACATGCTCGCCTCTGTGTGTAGGTGTGTGTGGCCTGTTCCATATCTCAAATCCATTAGTCTCGAGGAAGAGGAGACACAGCTGCTCTGATGTATGATACTTCATGACACCACTGGGAATATGACACACACACGCGAAACAGTGCCATGATGTCCGTGAACACAAGAGTTATATTGCCACACGGATGCACATGCAGGAACTCAAAATACCCAATGAGAGGCACTCTCAAAAAATCTGTTAGTTTAGAGCTTCTCTATAATAAATGTGTGTAAAAAAAAAAAAAAAAAAAAAAAAGTAAGCTAGTTTATAGCTAAGTATTGGTAAAACAACAGTCAGTCACAAGTTATAGCGTCTCTTGCTTAAATGAGATGCATGTAAACTACTCTGCCGTGTACATAGATATCACCCCCCATTAACAAAGACACTTAATTCAGGGTGACAAATGCTACAAAATGGATTATTACGCTTTACGTCATTACGCTTGATTTTAAATAAAGTTAATGACTGCATTTTGAAGAGTTGAAAGCTTATAGTAAATGCACATATAAAGGCATTTGCACCCATTTAAGCAAGAAACAACAGAAAATATTAGACCCAAGATTTGTCTCAGCGTAGAGTACATGCAGCTTTTCACGTTGTCCTGAGTCTTGCTGCTGAAGCACTTCCTTGCACAGTCTAACCAATGTGCAGACTACTGTACACCAGTAAGATCCTGAACAGGTAGTCTGAACACTGGGATGACGGAGCAGGACCCTTTCTAACTTTCTCTTCGGCCTCCCATTTCCCTGCTCTGGCTGTTAGCTAGCCATCCTGCCAGCGGCGGAGGGGATTCGGAAAAAGATTTCCTCTGTTATTCTCTTCTTTCTTATCCTGTGTCGGGGCTGGGCCACAGGGTCTCGCACACATCAGACTTCCACTCATATGGGTGTCCCTCCTCCGGAGATGTGAGTGTATCTTTAGTCGGGCATCCGCAGGGCTGTAGTATCCAGTCTTGACGTGGCACATTTACTCATTCAGCTAGTGATCTGCCTGTTCTCTCTGAGAAGTCATAAGGAAATACGGGGAGTGAGAGAGAGAGAGAGAGTTAGGGAGGAACTTAGCAGCCATATATGGGTTGATGGGACCCATGGGGAATCAACTTTGGACTGGTCTGCAGTTTCTCCCCACGTCTCCTGCACACGTTCTCCTGCTCTCTATGTTCCTCAACCCTTCCTCTTCTACTCTAGCAAAATCCACCTCCTTCTATCCACCTTTATCCCTCCTCTTCCTCTATTCATCATCTCTACTTTCTATTTCTACCCCATCAGAGCACCCTATACTCTTTCCAGTCTCCTCCCCCTCTGTCCAAAGCGATGCCAGATGTTGCTGTATGAGCGCCAATCCCGTCCTGTCATTTTTTCAGCCTCTGTTACAGGAAGTGGGCCCCTTTTGGGGGAAAAAAGGAAAGAGGAATGAAGGAAGAGAGTCGTAAGGTTCAGGGGAGCACTGAGAGAGGGAAGACCAAAATGTACTACATGCACACTAGCATCTTAAATTTGTGTGCACATGCTCAAGTGCAAGGGCACACACATGCATTCACATGCTCATACAACATCCAGGATTTTAGGACACTTTTTGCATGTTTTAGTTCTCTCATCTATAGAAGTCACCTTTCTATTTCATACTTTCCACTCTTTACCTTACCCTACCTTTCTGGAAGCCCCCTTCTCAAAGGTTAGAAAGAGGGAGCAGGCCGAGGAAGAGACATGAGGGGGAAGGGCTTCACTTTAGAAGAAATGTTGTGTTAGAGCTTGAGTCTGAGTAATGACTTTCACATGTGGGCCCGGCCTCTCTCCCACTTTTATACTCATTCTCTCATTCCCTCCCTCCCTGATTGACTTCTCTGTACCCTGCCTCCATACTGTCTGGTTCTCCTCACGCTGGCCGCTCCACTCCTCCAACTGTTCTCTGTCATTCATAAGTCCCCGTGGTGATGACAGACTATAGACTTATGGTATCCCCTTCTCTCTCTCCCTCTCTCCCACTGTCTCTCCTTTGCTAGTTAGTGGGCTGTTAATGTGAGTCAGTCTGACAGGCAGACACATCATCTCATATGAACTCAGGTGCTCTGCTAGCACAGTGTTCCACATCTCCTGTTCACTCTTTTCCTTCTACAGCTCAAGTCTCTTGGCTCCCCTTCTTTCCTCTGGCTCTCAGGCTGAACAATATTTACTACCAGACATGCAGCTATTTGAACTTAATTCCCCAACTGAACTGTCTTTAGTCTCCTGTGTGTTTTGCTATCAACACCTGTGTTACCTCTATGTGATGCCATATTTTACTCTGCATAACTCCTGTCAAACTGTATCTGTCTTTTCCAGGAGAAAGAGAAGAAGTACATGCTTCCTCTGGACAACCTGAAGCTCCGAGATGTCGAGAAGGGCTTTATGTCCAGCAAATTTGTCTTTGCTATCTTCAACACCGAGTTAAGGTTTGTTTGTGTGTAGCTGTGTTTGTGTATCTGCGTGAATCAAAAAAGGGAGTTCTGTTCTTGTCACCCGCTTGCTGACGTTTTTGTGATATTTTACGAGGGTGGACATGTCAGGGGAGAAAAGGGAGGAGAGTTGTGTTTTGCCCTTCTTTTGACTTCTTCCATTCAAATTTGCCACCTGAATTAAAAGGATATCCAGTGGGTGTAGTAATGTATAAGCCTGGCTTTTGAGGGCATGGTTTTCTGGGTTTATGTGAAACAGTTTGAGAAAGACAGAGACAAAGAGAGTTTAGAAGCTGGAGCTAACCCAATGCGTGTGTGCGTGTGTGTGTGTGTGTGTGTGTGTGTGTGTGTGTGTGTGTGTGTGTGTGTGTGTGTGTGTGCCACAGCATACCGATGGCAGGCTCATTAAGCAGCTAATCAAAGCCAGAGAGCTTGGATCAGAGATGAGGCTGCTCTTGTTTGGAAAGAATTGCTCGACTCACCACAAATGGGAGGGAAAAAGAAGAATTGGAAGGGTTGAGAGGAGAAAGAAAGCAGGAGTGAGAGAGTATCAGAGCCATCGGCCAGGAATGTGTCAAAGTCTGTCCTATGGCGCCCCCCCTTTCCTGCGCACTCTGTTTCTCTTTCTGTAATTGTGTGTGTGTGTGTGTGTGTGTGTGGCAGACATTGCAGTGGTTTTGTCCCTGTCTGACAATAATCAAAAACCTCAGGAAACTCTTCAAATCTAAAGCAGTCAAGGATCTGTGCAGAAATTCCACAAGAGTGAAAAAACTCACACTGGCTACGAGCTGAGGAAAGGATAGCAAAGGGGACGAGAAAAAACGTTGAAGTGAGTGATAAATCAGTGTGAAGAACAATTTTAATCTGTGCTCTTTTGTGTATATGAATGTTAGCGTCCTCATCTTAGTGTAATAGCACTCTAATATTGTCATTGTTGGCCTGGCTCCCCGTCTGTAAGCCACCACACCCTGACTTATTAGCCTCACCCGTCCTAGCCCAGCTATAAGCTCACAAACTGACTGCCCATTTTGTGATCTTTTGTATCACTCTATGTTGCTGCAGTTTATCCCCTTTTCATTTTGTTGTCTCTCTCATTCACACACACACACACACACACAAACACACAGGTTTTGCATATTTGAGGTTAATTGCTATGTGTTCTGAGTGTGAGAAGGGAACAACAAAAGGAGGAAAGAAACAACAGTGATTTAAAAAAAAAATGTTTAACAGATGCGCCACAGCCTGCTCCAGATCTTTAGCTTGTTTCTTACTTTGCGGTGTCGCTGCCACAGCCAAAGCACGGAGATGGTATGATGGTGTGAAGAGGGAAGACTAAGAGAGGAAAGATGGAGAGGAAAGAGACGCTGGGGAATGAAAATACATGATGGAGATTAGAGGATAAATATTGGTTAGAGAGGGCATGCCAAGCACAGCAGTTAAAACTGATGTTTTATTTTGTGTCTGCCTAGTTGCAAGTGCTTGTGTGTCTCTATGTCCTTTACATTGAGTGAATCAATTTTCTCTTTACATTCTTTTTGATTATACTGTATTGTATTTAAAGAATTGTACCACATTTTGGAAAGACTGGCCCAACCTGTTATACCCTTTTTTTCCATCAAGGACCTGTGTTCAATATGTGGTTCTCAACACGGTGGGGCCCTTTTATACAAAAAAAAGTCTATATACTGTGAATTATATCAGGCTATTACAATATTTTGATCATTTTTACAAAATGGACCATGCATGCCAGTAACAAGGACCACACTTAAATATTATTTTTAAGCAAACAAGAAATTATACTTAAGGATCATATTTCCCTCATCATCGGTAGAATACTGACTAATAGGCCTACTGAATCTAAGATTAGAGTTTATTGTGTGTTATATGTTCACTCATAATGAAAGCTTTTGATGATTTCACATGATACACACAAAGGCAACCTTGTTCCAACAACATTTGACTCATGTACAAAGTGGGTCAAGAGCTGAGTGAGGAGGGGATATTAAGAAACACAAACACCAAAATCATCCATGTGGTCTTGGTACATTTTTATGCTCTGACGTCCTCTTTTAAGTACACTACACACCTACTGATAATAGGTGATTGATTGGCATAATCTAAAAACTAACAGCTCACAAGATAATTTAAAATTAAACTGAGTGATACAGCATGTGGCTGAGTCTACAATGTTTAAATGGAGACATTTGTTTGTACTGCTACTACTAGAGACTACTTTCCTCTCCTCCCACAAGACATTGAGCAAGACTTGTTTTGTTTCCACTTGAAGTGAACATGGTGAGAATGAAGAGACGACAGACAGCTATAAATGACTGAAAACTTTGCTCAGCTAAAATGTTCACACATTGTGACTAAAACGCACCACCATCTCCACTGAGTTTATAAGACCACCAGTAATAACGTGTCATTACAACCTGTGGATGGTTTTGATATGTACTGTATTTTGTCAATGGGTCAGTCACTCTTGTTTAAGGTATGTACTAACTGTACTGTGTTTATAACTCTGTATTGTGGCCAGGAAGCGTAGCTTTTAGGGGCATCTGACAGTGTTGCACTGAATTGCAGGAACGTGTATAAGGACTACAAATGCTTGGAGTTGGCCTGTTACTCTCAGGAGGAGTTGGACAGCTGGAAGGCGTCTCTGCTACAGGCTGGAGTCTACCCTGAGAAAGTCATTGTTAGTACTCTGACCCCTAATTCAACCTAATTAAACCCAACCCCGACCATAGCTGTGGGGAGCTGCACCTGCCTGAACCTTACCTTTGTGTTGAATGCACTTGTAGACTTTACTAACCTTAAAAGCCCAGCCATAACCCCTCACCCTTCTCTCCATGTTTCCCCTTCTCTTCCCCTGCCAAAGCGAAAAAGTAAGTCCCCCACCCCTTCCATCTTGCTCTGTCGTTGGCTCTTGAGCACCGCATTCTTGGCCCATGATGTCATTACAACATGTGTGTGTGTGTGTGTGTTCTAGTCTGTTTCTAATCAGCAGTTTCTCGTCCCTCACCCACTCCCCCTTTTATTTCTTCTGCCCACTCTTCCTTACCTCCCTCTCATGTGTTCTCTCTATTCTGCTCTCCCTGTTCCTATCAATGAGGCTCTATGCTTCTTCTCGTCGCAAGCACAGTATAGACAATCGCTTCACACATCTGTGTTAACATTAAATTATCAGCTGTGTTACCTCAGCAGTCACTGCGGCAAATAACACAACACTATATATCATTGGTTAAAACTGCAGGGAGAATCTGAACAGACTATGTTGCAATTCCTCCCAACTCCATCTTGTCTGTCTGTCACCCAGGTGGATGGGCAGGGAAATGGAGCTCCTGAAAACTTCACAGACCCCCAGCTAGAGCGTCAGGTGGAAACCATTCGTAACCTGGTCGACTCCTACATGAGCATCATCTATAAGACCATCAAGGACTTGATGCCAAAGACCATTATGCACCTCATGATCAACAGCGTAAGATATCCAGGCCAGACTCTTAACTTCAAAAAACAAAAAATGATTTTCCTTTTCTTTTTTTAAAGTTTTGTATATCATCTGTCTTAGAATCTGTATATCTTTATCTACCATACAATAATTTACCTGACTATTTGAGCATATTCAAATGACTGTTAAAAATGAAATAAGAGACCACGAGTAAAAGAAAATAAGGTTTTCACCACCCCTTTAGGAATTTAGAGCCATAATGCCAAATCAGAGTCAAATATCACGCTACAAAGTTACATTGTGACTTGTCGCAGCTGTTTATAATCTCTCTCTGTAGGTGAAGGAGTTCATTAGCTCTGAGCTCCTGGCCCAGCTCTACGCTCTGGGAGAATGCTCAGCGCTGATGGATGAGTCACCGGAGCAGCAGCAGCATCGGGAGGAAGTGCTCCGCAAGCACGCTGCCCTGAAGGAGGCTCTCGCTGTCATTGCAAAGTTCTCCACCTCCACCTGCACCACCCCTCTGCCTCCACCTGTAGACTCCTCCTGGATACTGCCCTCCAGGTACACATATACACAGTTAAACTACAGGGATACATGCAGTAAACAGAAGTGTCCTACCCATTCCTGTCACTTAAGGTTTTCTTCTCCACCCAGCCCGACACTCCCTAGAAAGTCAGTGACCAGTGGCAAGCAAGTGGTTCGAGGCCATGCCCCATCTGTCCCTCGGGTGCACACTCACACTCCTTCCCCGAGCACTGATGGCCTTCATCCCAACCGTGCTCCACCTAGTGTGCCAAGGTGACTCTGAAACCACACAATTGCTGCCTGAAATCCGACCCGTTACATTATGATGACCTCCAGTCTGCCGCTCAAATATGCACTGGCATATAGGCACACACACACACACACACACACACACACATATACAGAATCAAACCTTGCGCTACAGAGGCACGGGGGCAGAGGGAGTTGTTATTTGAGCTGGGTGGGGGTCTGCTGGAAAATGTGTTTCTCATATTCTCTTTCCCATCAGCCTCAGTAGACAGGACTTCTCTCTGTGCAGCTTTCTACTGGAGCCAGAGACAACAGGCTAGGCGCTCTGTCAAGTTTTCATCTTTCTCTCTGTCCTTCATCCCCCCTTTTCCTGCTTTCTCCTAGCATGCATTTGTTTTATTGCCCTCCCCAGTTTCCCTCATTCAATAACCGTTATTTTCCCTTTCCCCCCTACTTCTTTTTCTTGTACATTTATTCACTTCTTTTCTTTTACTGGTTCCTCCCCTGCTATTGGCCTTTCTCTCCTTTTTCTTTCTGCCTCATTTCCTCTGTGCTCTCAAATGGTTCTTTAGGTTCTTTCCCGCATGTTCTCTCTCTTTCCTCTTCTGGCTTTTTCCATCCAACCTTATGCCACTTTTTCTTACTCAATCTCTCTCTCCCCTATAGATATACAGTATGTGGGGCTTACTTCTATAAGTCTATTTGATTTTCTCCCCCATAGTTGACAGTACAGGTCACAACTTCTGTAACAATCATAATATATGGCAAATAAAAAAAAATCTTGCTAAATAAAGATACACTTAAATGTGTACATGGAAATTTGTGAACAGGGAACTGTGAATCATGAATTACACAGTTCTCCAAGATTTGGATTAGCTCCTTGCTTTTTAATAAAGGGCCAACATAAGTTTATAGCTGCTGTGGAGATGTAAGTGTTTTAAAATGTTGTTTTATTATTATTATTATTACTATTTTAGGAATTAAATGGGCATGTTAGGACAAAATGCTGGTATTTCCTGGCCGGTATAATAAAATAATATAGATTATGATGATGAGGGATCAGACGTTATCTTTATCAACAATTTGTTAAGAAATCATTAAGAAAGCTACAATTAAACCATGCAAATAAAAGCTTAATTTCAGTTTTGTCCATTATACAAGAACAAGGCACACTATTTTCAATATTGTTATATTCAACCATGTTCAGTAATATCTCTAATCTTCTTTTCAGGAGGCATCCTCCAGCTATCCCAAAGGTCAAATAACATCTCTGCTCAGAACTCCATTACCCATGATCCTTCTAGCTTCTGCTCACTGCTGCCCAGAGACACCCATGACCTGTGTGATGTGTAATCCATCTGAACCACTATTCTGGGCTTCTCTCTGACTCCTCGGGGAGCTGCTGTCTGCAAAATTCACTAAATCTTGAGCCTGTTTTGTACATATCATCGGCCATAAATGCCGGAATGTGCTTCACTGTCTGCAGACTTTTGTGCCTGAACTCTGTGTAAATAGAAATACTATTTTTTGAGTTATTCTACTAAAATAGAATACAAATACACTATTTTCACTGTTGAATAAACAGGTTTTATTTTTTAAACATGTATTCTGGTTTCTCCTTATTTATATATTAATATATTTTAAGGTAAATTTCAATTTACCTTAGTTAGTCTATGTCATTATACTACTCACCTTGAATCGAATTTAGCTTATAATAATGTTTAAGATGGATCACAATCAGATGTTATGTCTCCAAATGTAGATGCCAAAGATATTATTTTTGTTGAGTGTCTAAAACACACTAGGATATCAAGTATTTTGATTTATAGAACTCCCTGACATAAAGATGTAGGAAAACCCTTGTGTATGGCTTATTACCAGGTTATGTTTACACTGTAAATAAAATAGAAGGGGGATATAATTTGCGTACAGTCGGTGATGCGCTGTTACTACGACGTACGTTTTCTTCTTTTTAAGGTTCCTTGGTCTGTGGAAGGGTGGTTCTCTGAGGAGAAAGGAGGCCGCAGTTACAGGCAGCTCGACTGAACCGTGCGTTAAAGTCGGGCTTCATCTCCGGCACAATGGCGCCACCACAGCAGTCAAACCCAACTGCAAAGCCCGCCGTCGCATTTCGGATCAAGCCGGGGAAAGTAGAGGTGAAGGTATGACACCTAGCGTCCACACACTGCCTACTGCTGTTACTGTGTCGTTATATTCATGTATCTTCAGGATAACACCACTTTGTTCATGGTAATTAATTTTCTAAAAGTGCAGCCTAGCTAGTAGGCTAGTAGGCCTAGTTCTGGTGGTTTTATATTTTGTTTAAGTAAAAGCCAGAATGAAGACAAGCTAATGTGTCGACATGTAACGCTAGTTGCTCTTTAATGTTTTTGAAACAAAAACAAAAGAAAACAAAAGCTACAATGATTCCAGTCTTCTTCACATTGAACAAAAATAACTAAAGGAGTTAGCGACGTTGAGTTTAAACACGATACTGTTGCGAAATCAATGGGAAACCTGAGAGGGTTGCTCTCTTTAGACTGAACGTTTCTAAGCAGCGTGACACATTCACAACAGGTGTTCCTCATATATGTATTTTATCTGTGTGAGTTGGTGGAATCCTTCTGGAAAGATCTGCAGAGCTGGTTACACTGTAACTTTACTCACATACCTAACTGCTGGTTACACTGTAACCAGTAAGTTACAGACCAGGGAAATCGTGTAGCCACCTCTGACCGGGATGAATATAAAGTTTGGTGTTTTGTTGAAGGTAAGTAGGTAGATTTTGTTCTCTACAATATGATGCTTATGGGAAAAGATTTTATACATAAATGCAGATATTTTAAAACCAAACCCTCCCTGAGCCATTGGAGGAATTTCTCCTTCTTTTTTGAAATGGTGTGTGTTTTTTTTTAATGCCTTGTTGTATATTTGTATTGTGAATGAATAAAAAAACAAACAAAAAACAGGTGTTCCTCATTAACTGGCTAAGCCAACGTGACGTCACTGACCGGGGTGGGGGTGGGGGAGATTTAGCAGGACGTGAGGAGCAGCGTTTACGGTCTATGGGAGTAGCAGTTTAATTTATGACTATATAATCCATCCATAGAGCAGCACTGCAGCAGTTTCAGCCCTGTGTGATGATCAACAGTAGCAGGTAATACTGGACTTCTCCTGTGTAACACTACATTATTATAAGAAGGAGCTGTTGAGTTCATTCAAATCAAGTCATTAGTAATAAATTAGTCATTAATGTCGTTTATATAGACCTTAGTGGTCCCCTAATACTGTATCTGAAGTCTCTTTTATATAGACCTTAGTGGTCCCCTAATACTGTATCTGAAGTCTCTTTTATATAGACCTTAGTGGTCCCTAATACTGTATCTGAAGTCTCTTTTATATAGACCTTAGTGGTCCCCTAATACTGTATCTGAAGTCTCTTTCCCAAAATTCAGTCTTGGTGCAGAATTACAGCCACTAGAGCCAGTCCCCTTATGACCTCATAAGGGACAAGATTCCAGATTGGCCTATCTGAGCTTTCATTTGCTCAAAGGGAGAGCAGGATACCCAGGTCTCGCTTTACACCGATCACCATTTCTAGCCACTGGGGGACCATAGGCAGGCTGGGGGAACACATTAATGATAAAACCTCAAAGTGAAATTTTCATGCCATGGGACCTTCAAAACAAAAATATCTTCTGGTAGTCATAGTATTTATTTAAGTAACTTTTTTATTGCAATAACCTTAAAAATATTAATTTGTACTTCTGTGTATTTTACCAGTTTATAATCCACTGGGTTAAACACTATGCAGTACAGTCATACCATAGAAATAAGATTCTGTACACAACCGTAAAAACATCTCCCACAGATTCTAAAAACATTACTGATATCAAATTGGTGCATAGCGTCAGAATGTGTCCAGTAATGTAAGTCAGCATTGCATGTTAGTTGATGCTTTCTGTACAAATTCGGAGGTCAACACTTGTAAGACAATAGCAGCTTGAACATTAAAACATCTTCACAATCTATGAGTATCAACAAGTTGTCATGGCATGTGGTTTGTCCATTAAGATGTGCAGTGCCATCATAATACTGCAGAATGACATTAAAATAATTAATTTAACATTCTTAATTGGCTTCCACAAAATGTCAGGTTAGCACCATGTGCTCCTTTTGGCTATGAGTGATGGAAGTGGTTGAGGTCCTCATGAATCTCAGCCTCATCCCAGGGTCCATGGATGTTGTCCTTTTGCCCCTGCAGTCTGACTAGCAGCAGGGGGCAGAGTAATGTAACACTCCACAAAGCCAACGCTAAGAGCACGGCTCCGCCTGGCCACTGGGAGCCCAGACCAACCACCCCTCCGATACACACTCCCACACACACCCCGGTAAAATGGCTAGGGGCGTTCTCCCTCAGCCTCTGCAGCAGGCAGGGCCACAGTGCAAACACCAGCAGGGCACAGCTGAGCATGGCAAAGGTGTGCAGAGCCCCAGGTAACCTTGAGGCTAAACACACTGAGGCAAACAGGGCTGCATTTAGGGAGAAGCTGCCAGGGGGTGAGGGTTGGGCATAAGGGAATGACACCAAGTGGGCCAGCAGCATAAAAGCAGACATGGCATACACCGTGTCGGTACTCACAGACTCTGTAAGTGTCTTTAGAACTGGCGAGAAGCCAAAGGTAAAGGAAAGAAAAATAGTGGCACTCTGTAAGTCAGCCAGACGGGTGCGGGGCTCACAGCCTGATTCGACTTGAGACGCCAAGGCTTGGTGCAATCCATAGCCCAGCAGGGCGCAGACAAGGCTTGTCCACAACAGTGTCTCGGGGGACAGCAGGCCCTGTGAGGAAATCAGAGAAGAAGTAGATTAATAATGCATTTCATGTACACCACCATTCTATCCATTAAAAAAAGGACGTTAGATTTTCTAGAGCTTTACCTGCTCAATGTAAAGCCAGATGGTGATAAAAATAGCCACACAAGAGAGCTGCTCTCCGACAAAGCCTGCTTCTTTTACCACAGCCCAGTAGCGGTACTGACGGATGCCCTCATTCCTCCGTAATTCCTCCAGGAACCGCCGGTCTACATAGTTATCGGGGTACGGCTGGCACGCCCACAGCACCTTCCGCCAGGGCACAGCTGGACCTGGGGCACTGTCTGGCCCCATCAACCTGACACAGAGACACACAGACACACACCTTATCCACTGCTCAAAGTAGCTGCTGGATTAATTCGAAGTCAACATTCATCATTGTTTAACGTGAGTCAGACGCAGAGTCCAACACTGTCTGTAAAGTTAGGTGTTAGCTTATAGGACGCTCGACTGCCTGGACTAGTTTGTTTCTTAAATGTTAGCTTGGAAGCTAATGAGCTATCTGCCCCGTATTGAATTGCTTGCATTTATGATTTCACCATCAGCTTCAACCGTGTCAAATGAGATACCTGAACAGCACTGCAAGTACCATGCACTTGTATTGTGTTGCGTTTGTGGTCAGGTGAACGAATCTATTTTGAACAGGGTCTCTACTGTTGACTAGTGCTGCTAGCATGAAACTATAGCTAGGTACTTTGACACGACAATAAAACCAGACATGACATAATGTACACGTATGTTAATAAACTAACACCTTGACGATCTGTGAAACAATTTACTTTGTCCATTTGAAATATCTTAAAAGGTTTTTCTACTTACCTGAGATGGTATTTTGTTAGGCGCCGATGCTATAATCTCCTCCTGTCATTATGCCGCCGGAAGTGAGGCACTCTATTAGAGCTCCCAGCGCCACCTGTTGTTGGGTTCTTTAAAAAGGCACGTTACCTACTGTCTGTCAATTTCATTCTTAGTTATAACTGCAACTTTTTATTTTATTTCATTGACAAGGTGTCTGTGTTGACCATACGCGGCCCCTTCTCTGCTGACATTATAAGACCAGCCAACCCACAGACAAACATGCCTGCAAAAAGGTAAGCTATGACATATCCTCATGATGCTGAAAGTGTGTCACTTTTAAATACATGTACCATGTTTACTGTGATAATAATCCCTAACCTCATGTATATTTTGTCAAATAACAGTATCCCAGTGCATAGACAACAGCCCTTTGAGTCCTACGTGACTACTCAGGCAGCCAGTAGAGCTGTCAGCCCTTGCACAGTGTCAACACCAACCACCATGGTAAATTCTGTTGGGAACAGATTTGAAATCTTGCATATCCACTTTATCAGAGAGAACATTTACACTGACTTTGACACAGTCACAAGAGTTTTGACAAGGGCTTTGCCTTATATTGATCTCTTTGACAGTCCACATACAGTTCTTGCCATTTTATCTGATGGCTAGGTGTCTCTTACATGTCACCTATCTTTGATTTTAGTTGAGAATAGGATCATGTCTTAACAAAGACAGTGTTTCCAGAAGGATTGGATCATCCACACAGCTTCTGATAGGCTAGTAAGTGTCATGAATCAAAGTGTAATACTATAAGGATAAGTAGCAACGATGACCAAAAAGAAGCCCAATAGCCCCTCCTTTCCTTTCAGTTCTCCTGGGCTCCGTCCGCTGCGCTTGGCAGTGGTCTCTGCACTACAGGCGTGTCTTGTCATCACATCTCTGCAACCCCAGATCCAGAAGAAGACACCAGATTTTCCAGCAGCTTAATGATTTAGTCCCTTCTATTTCATCTGAGCTGCTACATGCTGGAAGAAGAAGCCGTAGCTTTCCTACAGGTATCTGCATAACAGTTTGATACGCTGTCTCAATATACAGTAAAATAATTTAAATAAATTAAAAAAAAGTAGGAACACAGAAGTCAGAAAAAGGTATGATTGTTTAATTTTTACACATTTACAACTACAGGACATTAGTTGAATAAATATTTTGTAACGTCACATTCCCTCTGCCCCCACTGCTGCATCAGGGTAGTAGAAAATACTTTTCAAAGACAGTTTGGCCATTGATCCAGACACCTTAACAATCTCATACTTGGCAACTTAGAAATACTTTTGCAATATTTGTATTTGTCTTTCATTTTTGTAGAACTTGGAAGCACTTCAAAATAAATCAAACTGCAATTTCATAATACTAGTCAGTCACTTTTTATAGAATCAACATACAACACCTAAATTAAACCCAGTGAGATCAGGTGGGCAGAGGAATGAAGGATTGTATTAAGCACTTAAATTGAGGCAGGGGATGACCTTTTCTGACAACCATAACCATGTTATTGCAGGGACCCACAATACGTACATCCTGAATGGAAAAACTATCATTTTAAAACAATAAGGCTGTTACATTATGAAGGCATTAACTCACGGTTTAATCTTTATCTTACAGCACAGGGCAAAGATGGAAACATGACGCTTCCAGCTGGGTAGTGGGTAACCAAGTTTCCCCTGTGGAGCTCAGTAACAACAATAAAAGCAATCCTCTCATCAGTAACCATATTCACAAGCCAAAGTTGTATCTTAATACTGTAAAAGTACCCAATGAGATAAAAACTTCCTGAACAGCTCCTCCACCCACTCATTGGAACAGGTTGTGGACCCGTCTGCTGGTCCCCGATTATACTAAAGAATAACACTTTGGGGCCCATAATGTTGAACTATGGAATAAGAATATGCAGATGAAAAATGTTGTTCTGTGGCATCAGAGGCAGTGCAATGACCAGGTGTCAGTTTGTAATGATGGCTAATAAAAAAGGAATTTCAAACAAAATCCACAGATACAAGCACTTTAAAAAGAATGCTGACATAGCACAAGGCAGTGAATGGCTCCAGCCTATTTAACTGAGCAGTGCACCCATGTAGTAGTGGTAAGCACCTTGCAGGTGTCAGTAAGATAGAAATAGACATATTAGTCACCAGAGACACAGGCAGGCTTAACATCTTCACACAGTAGGTGGCTGTAAGCAGATAGCTGCCAGCAGCAGCGAGGCTTCACAGAGGAGGGTAGGGGAGCTGACTGCCATTTAGGCAACAAGCCCAAAAGTCATGGCAGAGGAGAGTAGGTTAGTAGTCATTGAGAGATTTGGAGATGGCCCGTTTCCTTTTCCTGCTCCCTGGCCCCTTGAGTGCCAAAGAGCAGTATTAGCAGCGTGGCCCTACCTATATACTTGACTTTTCAGTAAAGGCATAAAAAGGGAAAGTCCGACTGAATTGATAGAAGCAACATAAATGTCCAAGGCAATGTGGAAAATATTCAAAAGGCCTCATACACTTGCAAGAGGCTGGCAGCTAAGTATAACCCACTAAGGTGTCTTAGTAACACACAAGGGCATATTTTATACTATGGGGAAAGACTTACTGACTGACTGATTGCACTTCCCACTCTTACTCAGATCAAATTCTTCAGATACCACATCATTTCTTCATCTAGTTTAGCTAAAGTAAAAACATGTCCAAAGAAAAGAGAACATTTTTGCAATTGGCCATGGCCTGGTTTAGATTCTTTTTAGAACTTTAGATTCAAGAAAAATAGTCACATCATTAACATGCATGTTATGTCACTTTTCTGTGACTATAAAACTATATAAACGTTTTAAAGAGAGAGAAACTTTTTTTTAGCTGTGGAAAAGAGACTGTAGCCTGGAAATCCAGACCTGAATCCGAAAGATTAAGGGTCTGGCATCGAGTAACGAAAGTCGGCTATCTCGCACCAAGCATGCATTTGTAAATCTCACTGCGCGCAATTGGACAACACTATGACCAATCACAGCAACACACGGGGTGACGTATCCAGAGCCCCATACGCTTAGTTACCAGCGGAGCTAACTCGTAGATTAAACTGTCATCTGTTGAGCTTGCCTCTGGCCCACCTATATCAGATACACCGATGTGATTGGTGCAGCTCACCTCTTGCCCACCTATATCAGATACACCGATGTGACTGGTGCAGCTCGGCTACAAGGGTATAGTTAATGAGCAGCACTGCTCTCGATGCCAGAGTAACTCGCTGAGGCAATTCAAATTGTACTCTTGTGAGAACTCTGGATTTCCAGGGTAAGGAGACTAAGGACCAGAGAAAGAAATGAGATGACTTTGTTATTAAGATTGTCAAAATGTCTGTCTGTTATTGTGTATATGTATGTGTATAGAGGACATCTTGTGTTAAAAGTCACAAACCAGGAGATCTGCTGAAAACAAATCCCAAAAGGTTTCTGAGGGCAAGTGCGTTTCTCTCCCGCTGTCCCTCCGTTTGGGGCAGTGTTATGTACGAATTTTCCTTTTATCTTCAAACAGTGAGCGGACTAGGTAGACCTGAATTGCCGATATCAACATCATACCAATGAGATTTATAATCGACCAAAAGTTCACCCTGTCATGGTTACTCTCCTGGAGGTTTCTGTCGCGAGCCTCGAACGCCCGCAGCACCGTCTGGATCTGCAAACTTTTTGCCCAGCCGAGCCTTCACGTTGTTGATGGTGTCCTTGAGGAGAGGAGACACACAGGTCAGAGAAGACAACAGTTATTCAAAACTTTCAACTACACTGTTCCTCTTATGTACCTGACGCTAACTAGCTAAATGCACAAACATACAAAGCAGAGAGATCAGAATGAAAATTAGATCTCTAGGGGCAGTCCCTTCTTCAATGGGAAAATAACTTCCTGCCCAGATGGAAGATACATTTTCTTTATTTTAAGTGAAGCTTATGTGACTTCTGACCCAAATTAAAGCAGTTCCTGTTGCAGGCTATTGTGGTGCAAGCTGAGACAATTGGCTGCCCTCAGTCAATAGGTGAGAGTTCATGATATAGTCTATTATTGTGACACACTCCTCGTGACTTTGCACGTATAATGGTTTGTCCATGTGTGAGTCGGTCCCCATTTAGCTATGCTGTGCCAACAGTACTTTCTACCAGTCTCTCACAGCAGGGTGTTGCTGTGGTCCTGTTGGAAGCATACACCCATGATGGTGTCCTCCACTGAGATGTGTCATCAGCAGCTTTAAATTCATTCATGTCTGTGTTGGAGACTTGAGAGACGTTTTTAAGAGTATTTTCGTGTTAAGCACTCAGTACGTTTAGTTTTCACTTCCCATTTGTATGTTTGTGTGTGAAGATATCCGCCTTATTTCACTGTTTACTAATCACTTTAAGTCATTGGAGCTGTGTTTAGTTCCTGCGGTTGCTGCTTCGCAATAAAAACCTTCCACTTATGAATCAACGAGATCCTTTTATTGTAAAGAAATGACAGGAAATGCTATGTTCACCAAGTTAGCGTAGGTATTCTTCAACCAAACCAAGTCTAATCAATTAGACATGGACAAGAATGGTACCAACAGCTACAGTAAGCTGAAATGGCAACGAGCACGCTTCCAACATGTCCCCAAACCCTCCCTGCTATTTTTTTGGCAGCCTGCTGGGTCACTTTGAACCCTCTATGTCATCCTGAGAGCATAATAGGCACAGTGACAATTATCTCAGCGGCAGAGAAGAGGGACGAAGTCTGAAACACCCAGTGAGATTAAAACAGAGAGACTTTAAATCGGATTCAACTTTTCACTGGTGCCATTCAGTCTCAGGAGTTCCCACACACAAGCACACCTACCTAACTACTCTGGAATGAGTTACATATATCAAATTAAATATTTTTTGGATAAGCAACATGTGTTCTATTTTAAACTGGCTGCATCCTCACCATAATGTCTTCCAGCTTCATGTCCAGGATGTCTGTTCCGTGGACATACTCCTTCCAGTTGTCTGGGTCTTCGTCTGTTTCCATGTTGTCCAGGATCAACTCAAAGAAGATGAGCTTCTCAGAGACGGAACTGAATGTGTTGTCAAAGCAGAACATGTAGTCTCCATCTTCAGTCTCAACGCTGGAGGAAAGCACAAAAGTAAGAGCTTGCAGATGTATCTGTGTCAGTAATGCATGCCTCCTAGATCAGTGGTTCCCTAAGTAGGGTTTAGACCCCCTAGGGGTCCTTGAAGGAGTTTCACAGGGTCCCCAGCAAAAAGGGAAATAAATGTTTTCAATCATTTATTTTCACTGTAATTCCATCCATAAGTAACACAATGACAGAATATATAACAATGTTGGTCACAGGTTTTATACACTTTCTGTAAAATAACATCAAAAGGCAAAAATCCTATCAGATGGGAGACGCTGGGTCCGTGGTCTAATTTGTGTCAGTTTAAGGTGTCCTTGACGTGAAAAAAGTGTGGAAACCACTGCCCTAGGCCCCCTCTGTAACTCACGTGTGCACGCCATCTGATTTATGGTAGTCACTGAAGAGCACTTGGCCAGAAGGAGAGGAGATGAAGAAATCTACATCCAGACCTGCGCCATCTAATACCTGTGGACAGTTGAGGACAGTCACACGTGAGAAGTAAATGGGACGGATTACTGAAACAATGAGAGATATGGAAACAGTACTGCAAAGAATGTAGCAGCACTTCATTTCCATATGTTGGAATGTCAAGAATGTGCGTTTTACTACCCAAGGTGTCCCTCCTGATCCACTAACAATAAGCCTGGATACCTTGTCCTCCAAGGTAGACACTACAGTAGATATAGCCTAAAAAATGCTTGGGATGTATTCCACAGGCAATAACAAATGCAAATGGCAACTATCAAATATCGCTTAACTTCTAGAAACACCAGAAAGTCAGACTCATTCATTCAGTGCTGTGACTGTTAAACTGCACACTGACCGGCATAACAGGTTGCCAGCAATATGAAAATAAAGGTGTGAGCCACATAACACACTGGCTCTCTTGTTAAATAAAAACGTTATTTAACATCAAAGTATACCAGAGTGATTTGCATTCACTTATCTGTAATGAGAACTACACCAGAAAACGTGGACAGAAACCGCGATAAAAGGTGACTATCAACCAGTTTAATGTTATGTCAATGGTGACTCTGGATTAACATTAGGGGTTATCGCTGTTTGGGTTCGGCTTTCCCCAGCTAACGTAAAGTAGAACTGAATACAAGGAAATCCCAGTTATGTGAGTCTTTATCACCTGATATTCAATCTCCAGTGAGGCATCTTTCTTCATGGTCTGGTAGAAACACTCTTTACGACCAGCGGGTAGAGTGAATGTGAAGTCGCTGTCCAAAGACTGAGAGAAGAAAGCTAGTACCACAAACCTGTCCGAGACTAGAGCAACGAACACGGTCAAGACACACAAAAATACCCGGACTACCTCCATAGCCAAGCCCTGTGCCTAAAAGTCCAACCGAGCCGAAACGGTAATACAGTAGTTGACCAATAAGTGAGCGGCGAAGAAACGAGTTACCTTCGCCCAAACTTCACTTCTAAAATGTTCTCACTTCTGTTCTCACTGCTGTCGAGAGCTCAGGCCCCCGCCGGTTTAAAACAACAACACATTCCTAGTTATTACTTCAGAACAGTCGGATCAATTCAGTAGTCTTTTTTTAAGTTACACTCATTTCTGCATCGCATTCATTATTCTATATACGTAGATACAATAAAAAAAAAAATACAGGCAAATTTTAGGGTTCTTTTCGAACTGCACGTTGGGATATGTAGTTATTGTTTTCCATGTGTGCAAACAAACCCCTTATTAGACATTCTCTGGGCAAACAGAAGATCAGAAAGTGTATTCAGAAAGTAAAATAAAATCTTTAGTGTTTTTAACAAAAGTGTTATTTGCCAATACAATTTACATATATGCATTATATAAACGTATGAATATGTGTTTTGGCGGTTCAAGGTTATTTCTGTTCTAAAAGTGCCAGTTGAACGCTTTAAGGCCTGTTCACACCGGGACGAATTTCGCGCGCGATATTCGCCGACGTTTAACGCGTCGTGACTAAACAAAGGGCGTCAATGAGAGTGTGCACACCGACGCGAATAACGCCACGCGTAAAAGCGTCATTTTTAAAAAAACGCCTCGGGTTCGTTTTTTTTGGTTTGACGCGCCGCGTCAAAAACTATCCGACCAATGAAATCGGCCCTTTTGCTCACGTGTCTTGTGCTTCTGAAATTACACTAAAACACAACTTGGCGGCGCTCAAGCACAAAACGGTCTTACCGAGCACACCAACGAAGAAGACCTACGCCACCGTCATCACTGCCACAAGACGAGGAAGAGGCAAAGCACGATGTCCAAAATAAATGTTGAGCTGCTGGTCTCCTTGGTTTCGGAACATAAAGAGCTATATCTGATTTAGAAGAAATGTTCTAAATACTTGCTCTCTTCTTCTCTGCTCTTCTTCTGAGTTGCAAGCGAGTATCAGAAGCGCAAAGTTGCGCAGCGCCACCCTATGTACGGGGGTATTTCTGTTTTACATTAAGCGCCATCTAGTGACAGATAATGAATTTGCATGTTCATTCGGCTCATCGTCAGCGAAAATCGCTTGGGTGTGAACACAAAAAACGCGTCGAAAAACGCTGACGAATAACGCCCAGCGATATTCGTCCCGGTGTGTACGGGCCTTTAGATTCTTTAATTTTAACTGCCTGTGGAATTCTTGTGGAAAATGGGGCTTCTTAAAGTGTCTGCCCTATTAAATGATTTATATGTGATACATGCATTATACAAATATAATAATACGAATGTGCTTTAATAACGAATGGTTGTTTTTGCAATAGCCTACCTGTTTAGAATGCTTCTAAAATGCATTCTTATACTGAAGATGTTGAGCAATGAGGAATAATGTTCACATTCCTAACCACACACCTCATAAGTGATGAAGACTTCCACATATATCGCCATTACGAAAACAAAGGTATCAACATTAGCCATTTACATTGAAACGTTTGACATAATACGATTGAGCAATAACTTTGAATATTGCGTGCTTTAGTAATATGCTTATCATGATATAGGTGACGCGTCGTGCTCCACAGTCACCAACTCATCCTCGGTCCAGTAGGCGGGGAATTGTCAAATACGGTATTGCTACGTCTCCAATGATTGGTTGAAAAATCCACAGCTCTTATTTGGTTGGTCAGACGTGGAGCAAGGGTTGAATTTACCAACAGCCAGCTACCCTGAACGCCAGTGGCTGTTAATGCCGAAAGGAAGCAGACAACTGGTCTGGTCTGCAAGATGAAAATTAGCACACCGCAAGTGTAGAGTTTAACCACAGAAGACAGTCGTTTGCGCATTTGTAATTGACAAGGGCCTTCCAGCAAACAAAAGCTTGTATTCGGTTTATTGTGTAGCCGTCAAAGATTAGAAACAACCCCAAAAAGCGAGCGAGGATGTTGGTCCCCGCGGGAAGATAATGAAGAGGCTGCGCGTTTTGTTGGTGTGCCTCATTGTAGCTCTCCTGTGCTGGTAAGCTAAACTTGACATCTTCTCCAGTCACATCGTTAATGACATGTCAGACAAATGACAGTCGTAACAATAGATAAACCACGTTTCGGGATAAATACACTGCCACTGTCATGTCGTTTTCCATGATGTCTTTTGCCGCATTATATCCGTCGGTCATAATTTTTCAGTGACATGAATCCTTCCTGCACAGCTAACGTTTTCAGCTAGCTAGTTAGCTTACAGTGTGTGGTGTGTGATGTCTTTTGACCTGTAACTAAAAAAAACAGCTTTTGCATGATTTTGTCGGTATTTAACACATAACTGGTTGATAAAGTTTTTTTTTTTTTAGTTGGATAGTAGGTTAGCTAGCCAGCTGTTGAATAACAGCATAGCTGGCTAACATAAACCAGTGAGCATGGGCTGTGAATGAAAACGTTGAAAACTCGTCTGGTGGGGTAAGGTCAATGTAGACTCAGAAATACTTAGAAATACTTAAAGTGTGTGTCTGTGTCTGTCTTTGGGAGGAAGGTAACTTCACGCAAAATGCTTTGCTGCAGGAAAAAGGCAAATACCAGGGTACCTGTAACGTTACACATATAACGTAGCTAAATCTCCCTCACAACAAAACCGAGATCCTGGCCAATATATTTATTACAACCAATAGGTACTACAGTCACGATAAATTACTCGATGGGGGAACAAACTTCGAGGTAACTTAGGTAAATATAGTAGTACAATGTCTTCCTCTGATGTAGAAGTACACTGTAAGTCAATAGTAGGTTATACAGTGGAGTTGCATATTAAGTTGTTGGGGTCCTTCTGTAAGTCATTTTGGTGTATATCGTGGAATATTGCAATATGTTTAAAATCTCAATAATATCGTATCGTGATGATATGGTATTGTGAGGCCTATGATTCCCACCCCTACTTTGCCCTGGGGGGGCGTGGGGGGTGTAATGTTTGTGCTGTGTGTTTAGACAACAGTCCAGTAACAGCACACCTTTCCTAGGTCATCTATAGGATGAGGCGGTCTATAGGGGCTTCAGCGTTTCTTCTTCTGCCAAATGAGGAATTCCTTACTCACGGTTTCAGTTCTTGAGAAATCTTATAATATTTGTGTCGAAATATTTGTCTATAACAAAATGTCCACAGTGAGTTAGCAGGCTAATGGAAGGCTTTATGAAATATAGCATCTCACCACACAGGCGTGTGTGAATAAGCAAAGGATTAAAAATATTTTATGATTGTGTGCTCCTCTGTGTGAACGGTGACCTTTAACTTGCTCAAAGGCAATGTGAGAACTATGAAACCAAATCCACATCATCAGCTAGACTCTGCAACCGATTTGAAAGCAGAAAGAGTCAGTTTATAATCATATGGAAAAGCAATGACATAAAGAAAAGCAAGGATTTGTGTGCATTTGTCCAAAGAATGCAACATTGCATTGTTAGCCTAACTAATGAATGACTAAAACAAATAATCAGTGGTAATTAAAATGGATTAACTTTATGTGGGTAGTCCAACAAGTGTAAATACATATCAAAGGATACATATTATACTATAGTACAGATGTAACATATCCATTACTACATTAAACAATGTAAATACATTTCACTTTACAATATGCTGTGTAATTCCTCTCCAGAGTGCATGCTCTGAGGTGACTTCCGGTAGATTAACATAAATCATGAATTGGTTTAATCTCCGAGGCACAAAGCAGGTAAACAATACGCAGGGTTTGTGAAATGGGATTAACAGTCCAGCTAACATGCCACCTATATCCAGATTGTTGACTCTGGAGCAACAAACCTCTGTGTGGTCTGCTGACTGTTGTCTTCCTTCACTATCCTGGTCATTTATTTGTGATAAGTATTCACCATTACTCTTCCTGACAATGTGTAGGGTTAGATTACTTAACTTGGGAGACATAATCATTTTAGTCATAATGGTTGAGGGGCTCAACACATGAACTCAGCGTTAAGAACTTTGTTTGTGTACACAGAGTTTACTACAAACAAAAGTTTTAACAACTCACTTTAGCTGTTGGTTTTTCTGATCGCCATCCATCTAGCCAGTCAAAAATAGTCAGTCACCAAATGCAACGTAACAGACGGAGAATAAAGATGGAAAGCTCCTAAAGCTTAGTTCCATATAAATGCACGGGTAATTTGTTGTATTGACCTTGTAGTTGAAAAAGGAGCCTCATTTAAGAATGACATTTCCTTAGATGGAGTCGGTTCATTCGCAACACTTTTTGACTGGGAAAATGGCGGATAGCGTAAACAACAACAGCTAAAGTGAGTTGTTAAAACCTTCCTTTTTAGTAAACTCTGTGTACAAAAACAATGTTCTCAATGCTGAGATCATGTGTAGAGCCCCTGGTGATACTTGGAGCAAAGTTTCATGTTGTGTCGAGCCTTCTTAGCGTTTTAAAAATAGTGATTTTTGATAGTAGTGCCCGTAGCTCTCCAATTCAAAAGGCCATTTGACTGAAAAACGAGAATATGATCTATCTTAAAAGTGCCTCTTCCGTCCTAATTATGCTTTTAAACTAAAGTTTGACTCGGGGGCATTCACAAAAAGACCCTAGTTTGCATTTTGGCGAGAGTTACGCTTTCAGCATGAGGTCACTTCTTTAGTTTTAATGTTTTCAGGACATGATAACCTAATACCTGTGTGTTACCTAATAACAGTGGTTCTACAGTGGTAACACACGGTGTAATGATCATATCTGTTTCATTTATACTTAAGGTCCCTGATCATTATATTCTAAAACCAGTTTTTTTTCCTCCTTCCTGTTTCCTCATAGCATCAGAAAAAAGATTTAAAAATGCATATCTTATTAAGCATAACAAAGATAAGCCTTATATAATGTCATCAATTAGTAAAACTCTTTCCAGTACACACGCTTGGTTTAGTTCCTTCATAGAATTCATGTTTTGCAAAAGAGATGCAAATTGGTTTTAAATAAGTCTAAATATTTACTCAGACTAAAAGGAAGAATACTAACTTACATAATCCTCTTCTGTTTGTAACCGTTGTACCATTTTTTTTTTCTTCTTTTTTCTGAAGAATGATCACATTCCCATAGATTAGATTATTTCAAGACAGTTCCGGTATTGTTCGGATAAGATTTAGTGTACTTTTTTATCTTTTATAGCTGGCAAACAAAGTAGAAAGAAACATGAGAATGTAAAAAACAGTGTAGCAGAACAGGGGTTTGCTCTCTGTGAAACAGGGATTCTGACTGAGGGATTAACACATTTGTAGTTAGTCATTTAAATTAAAAACATTTCTAAGTGAAAATTGAATTATTGATTTAATTTCAAATGAGACCGCTTTTCCTAGTAACGGCTGTATTTGATCACAGCCTTGCATGTTAGGTGATTGCTCACACTTTTTCTCTTTCCCACAAACTAATGACCATGCAATCGCACGCGCAGAATTCATTACTGATGCAAACTCTTTTTTAGCGTGCCGCTGTTGGTCCTCGCTCCTCTGTGCCAGCTCTCACACATCCCAGTGTGAACAGAGAAACAGGGAATGCAGTCCTTGCAGTTACCCAAAGGTTTCCAAGGCAGCAGTAATTTTAGGCGGCGAGGGCCTCTGTAACGGGAGGCTGGTGGCAAAAGGCTGTGGGGAGGCATCAATCTGTTGTTGTGATCCACCTGCTGTTTTAAATAACGTCGTGCAGATTCCATGCTTGTATTTGTAACGTGTGAAGCGTTGTTCGCTGTATATTACTGCGAGATTGCTGTAGCTGCTCAGACCTTTATGCTGTAGTGCTTAGAAAGACACCACAGAACGTATTCTGTGTGTGTGTGTGTCATGCTGCCATAGTCAACAACTGTGGGGTCTTACTGTGCTGGTTTAGGCAGTTGACGACGTCACTGGAGAAAGCATGCATAGGTACTTGTACTTGTGTGAGGGTGCACATTTCCAAGCAGTTTGATTGTCTGTAATGATAGCTTACCACATACATATTTTCTCCCCATTAAGATTACAACTTTAGTGCCTAGACGTTGGCTGAGTGTGGTTTGTTAGCACTCCTCCCTGTAGTAACACATTGTTGGACTTTCTCTCAAACAGTTGCCATCTTTCTGTTTCTTTGATATTCTGTAAAACTATCAAAATAGACCAAAATTGGATTGTTTGGGACCATTGCATTTGTACAGGAGCATGCTCGAGAGAAATATCCCAGCTGCATGTTGTCATCATCCCATTCTGTCCTCGTGTCATAGGCTCCTTTATTTCTTAGACATTTGAAGATTATTGTTATTATGTAACATGATTAGCACTCATAACATAACTCTGCAGCCAACTGACCAACTGGGGACTTTATATTATATTCCATTAAGCATAACAAAGTTTGCAAAGCATTACAAGTCTCCAGGACACATGCAGGTAAAATGAAGTTTTCCACCCAGGGCTTTTGAATTTTAAATGTACTGACTCACCTGATTATTGTATAATGTATTGTTTGCGCTGTTGATTAGTCTTGTATGTAATTAATCAACATTGATGCTGTTTAAATTGCTCTGGGGTGTGTTTTTGCCTGTGCCCTAGGGGTGTGGGGTGCTGAATGTTTAGACAACAGTCCAGTAACAGCACACCTTTCCTAGGTCATCTATAGGATGAGGTGGTCTATAGCGCTTTCTCTGCTACCATATGAGGGTTTCCTAACTCTCGGCTTCAGTTCTTGAGCAATCTTTTTGTGTGAACTTCTGTTCAGCACAAATATTTTTGGCTATAACAAAATGTCCACAGTGAGTTAGCAGGCTAATGGAGTTTATAAAATATAGCATCATGTAAATTCCCACTCACCACACAAACGTGTGTCTGGGATAAGGATTAAAAATATTTCATGACTGTGTGCTCCTCTGTGAGAACGGTGTCCTTTAAAACTTGCTGAAAGACAATGTGAGAGTGATGAAACCAGGCATAGCTACAGGACACTAGTTTTTTTTAAAGATTATTTTGGGGAATTTTAGGCCTTTTTATTTATATAGGCCAGCTGAAGACATGAGAGGGGGGAAATGACATGAGTCGAACCTTCGACTGCTGCGTAGAGGACCTCTATATGTGGGCGCCTGCTCTACCAGGTGAGCTACCCAGGCGCCCAGGACCCTCTTGTTGAAAGAACTCTGCCTTCTGACCCCTTTTGTAAAAGGTCCTCATTTGGGGCAATTGTTGCATAAGTAGATCTGCCTCTCATTGCCCACGTGTACAAGTGGTCATGGAGACTGTTGTCACTGGTGTATTTCCTGCCAGTAGACACTCACCAGCACCTGCACTAAGTACTGAGAGACCATAACCGGAACAGAGAGAGGCTCTGTGTGTGTTATTGGCTGTGAAAAGGGGAGGGGTGTTGGAACTTGGAGGTACAATGGAAAGTAACAAAGCCTGTCTTTGGATCACCTTCTAGCATCATTTCATCCAGCTGCCTTTTTAGAATTGTGTGTTTTTGATACTGTGTGGCTGCTTTGATTCTTGCTGTTCTGGTATTGTCCTGTTCGATACCTTCTAAATGAATCTAATCCAAGGGTGAACGACTATCTCAAATGTGAAGGTCTATCTCTAGTATTTTCCTTGTGTTCACCCCATTTTTAGCTATTTTAATTATTTTGTAGTTCTTGTCTATTTTGTGTAAAACGGCCTGTTTGCCACATCATGCCACACATGACTTCATGTTTTTTTTTTTTTTTGGCAACAGTTTTGGAAATTGGTTCTTTATCTTAATACTTTATGCATAAGCACCCACATACTGTACTGTCACGCCATGTAAGTCTCGGCATGTGGATGTGGGACACGCAGATGAGACATACATGACTTCATGGCATTGTGTTCAAGACGGGACCAAAAATTAGTGTATTGGAAACTTCATTGTTTTATCTTGCAGTATTACCTAGTCAATTTCTGGTCTCAGGCGTTATTTTATTTTATATCATTTGTGATATAAAATTACATTTCTTTGTGTTTTGTTGATTTGCAGACAAAATAAGCAATTTTATGATATCACTTTCAGTTTTAGTTTAACTAAAAAATGCACTTTAGTAGTCTGTTGCAATGAAATCCTCTAGATAAGACGACTTCCCTTTGTCTGACTGAGAGACTGGGTCCAATCAGCTGCCAGTGGGTGCATTACACTTCTGATTAAAAATGTAGTGATAAAACCTTTCCTTTCACCCACAGTTGGCTGGCTTATGGCTGGAGGCTCAGTAACTGAGTCCGTCTTTCTGTTGTTGTAGCAGAGGTTAGCGCTGCAGGATGGCAACCCTAGTTATATGCAAGGAGACAGAGTTGGACTGGCACCCCAGAGCACACTATTGTTCCTGCCCACTGGCCATGGAGACTGTAAAGCACACTGAGCTCTCTTGCCTGCTGGCCTTCCTGTCTCCCAGCTGCATGGCTCTCTGTATGTTAATGTTTTACACTGGCAGCTTTTTATAACATGAGAATTTGAAAAAGTAGTCATAGTAAGCCAAACACCAAGGTGGATCCAGCGTGAGGTGAAATGAGTACACCAGAGGTATCCAAGGCAAACGCAAGGCAGTAGGGCCGGGCAATCGGAACAATATAAAATCCAGACTGCAAAGAAATGTTCCTAGATAACAATAATGAAAATAAGATGCTTGGTAGTGACTGAGTATGGCTTGTGTGGTGCCTGCTAATCACAATCCAGTCGGACTGCACTTTATGTAAGGTTTTTAAGTTAGCCTGCAGTTTGTTTTGACTTCTGACAACTGTGGTACACAGAATCATTGATTGGTTGAGAAAGAACAAGTAAACACAAAGTAGACTAATTAACCCTCCTGTTGTCCTCGGGTCAAATTTGACCCCTTTAAAAAATGTCTATATCTGAAATATGGGTTTTCTTTTTAACCAAATTACCACAAAAAATGGATTGGATTCCATACAATGCTCTTTGCAAATCCAATTAATCCCTTTCATTCCTGACTAAACTCATCTGTACGTTCCTCTGATCTTAGCTATTAGTCATTAATCCATAAATTCTGCTTTTTTAACTCAAATATTGGGTATAATTCTATATAAATGAGGGTTATTGACCATGAATTCCAAAACGTACTGTAAAACTAGTGGTAGTAAGGTGGTGTTAGTGGAAATTAAATTTTAAAAAAAAAGTCTGGAAAAGGGACAAAAATGTCAATTGCTTTTATCCGTTTTTGACCCGGAAGGTCAACACAAGGATTAAATGCTTCTACTCATTAATGAGTTGAATAAGTAACAACTGGGTAACTGACTTAAAAAAAAAACGATATTTGCTTTGACAGAGTAAAGTCTGAATGACGAGAGTTGGTCGCATGGTCTGTCTCTGAAGGCCGTTTTATGGTTGTGTGGAGGCTGTGGGCGGATGTTTATACGTGTGTGGGTGGTGGGTGATAGAGCGAGCGAGGAGAAGTGATAGTGATTGCGATTTAGCTTCGGAGCGAGTAGCAACTCTAGCGTCATAGTGAGAGAAACAAAGCGTTCTCCCCTGTTCTTTCTGACCACTGTGGGAAAATCTGTATCAGGAAAAGTTAACCTCCTCCTTGATTTCATGTTGTTTATAGAGAAGGAGAACCAGGAAATGAGCCGGGGGAAATGTAACGCGGCCAAGCGATGTGTATCGCTGTGACGTGTTGTTTAAATTTTTTTGAAAGGTACACAACCATAAAACGGCCTTTAGGTGTCTTGTTTTTTTTACCTCTTGTAAAAACGAAATGCAGATGTAAAAAAGATGAAGTATCCTGTTTCCTTAACTTAGAAAATAATTCAGTAGGATGTCCCAAGGTAAATCTGGTTAATCTTGCAACTATCTGTTCAAAGTGCTTTCACTGCTCATCAACATATGTTTGCCTTGTAGATTATGTGTTGTAAACTTGAAGATGAAGTGAATAGTTAAAAAGCTTGCAGTTGTATGCGATAAGCCCCATAACAGTACGATTTAGCAAAAAAGACTGAATTCAAATACTCTTTTCTTTATAATGTATACTTCATTTTCTGGCAGAAGGAACTTCTTTGCAGGATCCTGTTGCTCACGTGTTTTTCTGGGAAAAGGTAGGCCTGCAGTGAGAGTTGATTGCAGGCCAGTAGCCTGAGGCTCTGTCAGTGGTTAGAAAGAAAATGCCACTGCTGTACTAGTGAATAGTACTCTGAGGGTGGAGATTGCTATTAAAGGTGGAAATATGCATCAGAACACATAGTGTAACAATAGTGTTACTGCATGTGTTTGCCTGTGTGAGAAGAGTTGATTAATTTGATTATATGACAACTGAGCATTTAGTTTAAACTTTTTTTTTTTTTTTTTTTTGGGTTGAAACTTTTTGTGCTTCTACACTAAACCTATTTGGGAGCATATTTGAGCAATGAAACGGTGCAAGTGGTTTACCAGGTTTTTACTTGCATATTATGAGTATAAAACCATTTAAGGCATGAAATTCATCTTGTTAATGCATTTCAAGACATCTGATAGCTGGATGCTGTATATAATCTTGAGTTTTTGCTAGTTACATTAAAATCAGGGGTTGTTTTGCTTTTTGCTGCCTTTCAAAGGCACTGTTTTCCTGGGCTGTTGAAAATGCTCTGGTTTCTTCTCTCCCCTCCCCCTCCCCACTTCACTGCTTTTTATGCTTGCTTGTACTGCGTGTGGTGGTCTCTTGCCCTGCCCATTGTTGACACACAGGGCTTAAGAACATTGTGTACTGAATAATATTGGTATATCTTTGCATAGAAAGATATACCAATACCATCACATGTACTTTCCTCACCCTGCTTGCTGAATACAAGATCCCATTATCTTATTTCACAGGCCAAAATAATTAGATTTGTAATGGACATCAGAATCAAACTGGTACAGTAATATACAGTAGGCTTGTTTTAAATTAGCTAAACATGTAAGTGCTACTGTAGAGTGTAATGTATCCAGTGTTTTATTTGCTTATTTTTATTTTTTTAAGGTTTCCTTGCTCTAGGAGACAAGTGTTTGCATTGGAGTGTGTCTGGTCAATGTAAATGATTCACCATGCTGCTGCAGGACATGGGTACATTGTGTACTGTGGTGATTGTTCTGATGAGTTTTTGTTCTCCTGCCGTGCCTGACGAGGCATACATACTGAATAAGCATGCACGCGTCTTGTTGTATCCACACCCACCCATGCTAACCCCCACCATCAAAGTGGCTTTTCCTATCAAATAACATTATATCACATGACTGCATCCTTTCGTCCCATTGTCCTGATGTCAGATTCCCAAGCCTCTTTGATCCCCGTCTGACTGGGACTGCTGCGATGCTTCAGTGTCACAGCTTCACCATAGGTCTTTTGTCTAGCTTGGTATCTGAGAAGAGATGCATGTTTTAATTTTACTACTGATAAATATACAGGCACTTACCAGATAGGTATGGATATAATAAGACAAACATATTAGATTCCACCTCTTTTATGAGTTCTCTTTCTCTTTTTAAGCCAGATGATATAATTATTTAATTGTATAAACTTAACGAACTTAACCAAATGTAAAATTCATGCTTGACACATTTATACCATAACACATTATTTGGGTTGGTTGTGTTTGCATTTACAGGACTGTTGTTTCATAGTGTCTCTGCTCGGACCCTCTCAGCCAGTCATGTCTCAAGGTGTTCATTTGTACTTTTATCAGTGAAGATACTGTATGTACCTGACTAGCACCAAGTCAGGTACATACGTTATTTACACTCTTGTGTTATTGAGGTTTAAATGATGCAACAAAAGCTGTTGCATCAATAATTTAGTGGTCAACACACCGATTTAACTGTTCAGTTTTGGTTCTGGCTGCAGGCAATTTGGGTGAACATAACCCTACAGAAGCAGCAGTCTTTCTTCTACCAGGTGACTTGGCCCATACTTGGTGCTTCAGGCTAGCTTCCAAATAGAGGTGGGTCTGTTCATTCACATTACACCTTAGAAAACACCTCCTGTGTACATTTTGAAGCTTAACATGCGTCACAGAGCCAGATTAGTCAAAGAAGGATCCTTACAGATCAGGGAGGCAAACAAGCTTTTACAAATAGTCTAAACTACTGTGGATTATAAGTGTATGTGACCTCTCATTATATTAGATGAACTCAAACGTGTTATCAAACTCATTATTTGGCTTTAAGGTGAAACAGGATGAAGTGGTGTCATGCGACCAATCAAGTTTCCCTTGAACTGAAAGTGTGACATGTTCTTATGGGCACTATAGGCTGTTCCTAAGGATGTTTTCACAAAATCAATTCACATTTATGAATCAATTCAAGCTCTACCGACTCAAAATCCAATCATAGAATTTCCAAAAATCAATGCATTTTTTGTTTAGTCATTGGTTCAAATACACATGAGGCGGGTCTTGTTGGCCATTTAAAGCCATGTGACCACTAAATTGTTTAGTTTAATGAAAATCATGTCAATCAACCAGACATACTTTATGATTTTTTGAGTGACCTATTGAAAAATGTCTCCGAACAGGAACATTTTGACCGGCGGTAGAAATTACAGGATGAAGTGGTGTCATCCGGCCAAACTGCCAGGCCTCCCAGTTGTCACTGCCCTCGCTGTCAAAATCCTCCTTTTAACTGTCGGAGACAATTTCGAAGTTCTTGAAAAAACATAAACAAAGGCGTTCAAGGATGTTTTGTCTGGTTGATTGACATGATTTTCAATTCAAGCAAACTATAGTACATTTTAGTGGTCACATGGCTTTAAATGGCCAACAAGACCCGCCTGTCATGTGCACTTTGAACCAATGACAGTGCGTTTCTGCTGCATGCAGTCATGAAAGACATGGTCAAGACAAATCCTGCAGTTTTCACAGCAGCCGAAAGGTGGAGGTTTGAACAAATTGTTGGTGCCAAGGGCTGGTCTTTGTCTTCTAAATCCGCACCAAAGAGTTAAGAAGAAACAGGATGAAGTGGTGTCATTCTGCCAGGAACTGCCAGGCCTGTGCCAGTGTGTTATGACTGTAGCATCATGGCATCATCCATTTTAACTTGAATAATACAAAAGCCACCAATCGAGTTTCCGTTGAACTGAAAGTGTGACATGAGATTGTAGGCACTATAGGCTGTTCCTAAGGATGTTTTGACTAGGAGTGTGCAAAAAGAATTCACATTTATGAATCAATTCAAGCTCTACTGATTCAAAATCAATTCATTGAATTCCAAAAGTCAATGTATTTTTTTTCTTCCTTTTGTAATGGCATTCATACTATTACGTGGGAAACGTAACTACATGTACTGAATCGTTTGTTTAATTGAGAATCGTTTTTGAATCGAAAATCAATATTGAATTGTGACATTTTCTGAATCGTGCACCCCTAGTTTTCACACCTATAGTTTGATTGCTTTGATCTGGATCGACTGGTTTCTCTCAAAAGAAAGAATGACCCAGTGAGTCGAGCATGTACCATGTAATGGAAAAACGCCATTAGAAGGAATAAAGTAGATGGCGTATGCCTCTATTTATCCAACACAGCAAGTCAGCACGGTCCCATTCACCAGATGGTGCCTTTGGTCACTCCATGCAGAAGATTATATATTATATTATACATACATACATACATACATACATACATACATACATACATACATATGTGTCTGCAGCAGAAAGGTAGAACACATGAACATCCATTCCCTCACATATTTCCCTTGACCCCACTGTTGGTGATATTTGTCAGTGGCGTCTCTCAAAACCAAATGTAGGATAGGAAAGGTGGTAGGGTCTGGTTCAGAAATGTGTTTGTGTGGATGAGTTAGGGAGCTATTCACCAGTAAGACACTTTGTCGTGGTTGCCCCAATGATGCACAAGTGGAGAGGATTATGGAGGATCAGCAGGCTTTAGAACAAACTGCTGCTCTACATTATTGCATGCTTTAATGTGGAGGAAAGTTAAAATGCAAACGTGCATGCACAAACAAGCTCAGTTCTAAAGGCCGGGCTTTTAGGCTCTGCCCCCACTTTTCCTCCTGTGTGTGTGTGTGTAGGCCCCATATACCGGGATATAATATATATGGGCGGGCGTATGTATGTCATGTTTGTATGTTTTTGTGTTCACACCCAAGCGATTTTCGCTGACAATGAGCCGAATGAACATGCAAAGTCATTATCTGTCACTAGATGGCGCTTAATGTAAAACAGAAATACCCCGTACATAGGGTGGCGCTATATATATAACTTTGCGCTTCTGATACTATGTGTGCAACTCAGAAGAAGAACAGAAAGAAGAGAGCAAGTATTTAGAACATTTCTTCTAAATCAGGTATAGCTCTTTATGTTCGAAACCAAGGAGACCAGCAGCTCAACATTTATTTTGGACATCGTGCTTTGCCTCTTCCTCGTCTTGTGGCAGTGATGACGGTGGCGTATGTCTTCTTCGTTTGTGTGCTCGGTAAGACCGTTTTGTGCTTGAGCGCCGCCAAGTTGTGTTTTACTGTAACTTCAGAAGCACAAGACACGTGAGCAAAAGGGCCGATTTCATTGGTCGGATAGTTTTTGATATGTAAACCAAAAAAAAATAACCCGAGGCGTTTTTTAAAAATACGCTATATGTATGTTTGTATATATATGTGCACACTCTCATTGGCGCCCTTTGTTTAGTCACGACGCGTTAAGGCCCGTACACACCGGGGCGAATATCGGCGGCGTTATTCGTCAGCGTTTTTTCGCGTTTTTGTGTTCACACCCATATATATATTTTATGACGATGAGCGAATGAACATGCAAATTCATTATCTGTCACTAGATGGCGCTTCATGTAAAACAGAAATACCCCGTACATAGGGTGGCGCTATATTATGCGCTTCTGATACTATATATATTGCAACTCAGAAGAAGAGCAGAGAAGAAGAGAGCAAGTATTTAGAAAATTTCTTCTAAATCAGATATAGCTCTTTATGTTCGAAACCAAGGAGACCAGCAGCTCAACATTTATTTTGGACATCGTGCTTTGCCTCTTCCTCGTCTTGTGGCAGTGATGACGGTGGCGTATATATATATTCTTCGTTTATGTGCTCGGTAAGACCGTTTTTGTGCTGTGATATAAGTTGTGTTTTACTGTAACTTCAGAAGCACAAGACACGTGAGCAAAAGGGCCCTTGATTTCATTGGTCGTATAGTTTTTCAGTGGAGTCTCCATCCCCCCAGGAGGCGTCAAACCAAAAAAACGAACCCGAACCACCTTAAAAAATGGCAGCTTTACGCGTCGTTTTTCCGAGCTCCTCGGTGTGCACACCCTCTCTATTGGAGATGCCCTTTGTTTAGTCAAAACCAAATGTAGGATAGGAAAAGTCGGTAGGCTTTAGAACAAACTGCTGCTCTACATTGTGCATGCTTTAATGTGAACAGGCCTTTAAAAGTCGGCACAAACAAGCTCAGTTCTAAAATTTTAGGCTCCCGGTGTGAACAGGCCTTAACAGTGACGACATGTTTTTGTCTGCCTGGCAGATGAGCTGGCCTACTTTTACTGGTGAGCCCTGGCAAACCTCCATGCCCCACAATCCATCTCTGCCCACGTGGATCCTGGATTCTCTCTCCTCACCTCTTTTTCTCCTTATTTTCTTCTCTGACTGTTTTTTTCTTAACTCATCTCCCATCACTACACATCTTATATCAAGATAATCTGATCCTCTGGCACTCTTCACACTGTTCTCATTAAATTCATAGTCAAAAATAGGGATTGACCGATATGCATTTTTCAGTGCCAATACCGATTTTATTTTTTATTTTCATCAGCCTTAGCCGTTGTCTGATACAGGCTTCTCAGCAGATATTTGGAGCCGATTCAATTCCTTCAATTTACATCATAAAAATGTAAACCCTGCCACACTGGCTTTGTTTTCTGTATCTGCCGCCATTTCTATAAAATAACAAATAAAAACAAAAAACACAGAGCAGTGTCACTTCTGCACCAACTTACATTCTTATCACCCAATTATGTGTGCAATATGCATCATATGGATGGGTGTATATGGTTAACTGTTTAAAGTTTTTCATCAACATCTACAACACAGCCTTGGTGAGGCCTTGCTTGCTGACACATTATAAGACAGATATAATCAAGTCATCACAAAATGTCCTTTGTCAACACATTTAAATGATTTAAGAAAATAATAAACCTGAAAAGTAGCCATTGAATTTTAATTTAAGACTGCCATGGCGCTAGTGGTGGGGGGGCAGTGCACGGTCTGCAGGTGAACTGCAGTGTCTCTCCAGCAACACAGAGCTGCCTGTCTATAAATAATGCTGAGAAAAAATATCGGCAAACGCAGCAGCTGCATATTGGCCAATGCGATGCACGTAAAAATACAAATATCGGCCGGCCGATTAAAATCGATCTATCACTAGTCAAAGCCATAGTAACAAACTCAGTAACTTCAGTAATTATCTCCTCTCTGTTATATTTATTTATGTTGTCACAGCATTTGACACAGTGACACAGTTTACGTTTTTTTTCATGACAATAAAGGAGGGTAGGGACTTAGTGTCCATCACATGCTGTCCGTTAATTAAAGGCAGTGTGTGTGTCAGAAGCTGGTCTGAGATTTAGGCCAGGGAAGGGAAAGGCAGCAACTAATCTGCCCACACCCAGGTTATATATAGTTAGCATGTTGCTGTGTCATGCTTTAAGAAAGAGTGTGTGTGTTGATCTAAAATCAAACCTTAAAAAAGGGAAGAATAAATGATGGAGAGAGAGATAGCATGGCCCAAGACTATAGGGAGCGACACATTCACACATCATTCTTGAAGCCTCTGAAAACTTTTAGTCACTGGGCGAACGGCCTGCCTGAGAGGAGATCAGAGCACAGTATGCATGCCATGCAGCTGGTGATAACAGTTGACTCCCTGCTGGCAGAGGAATCCATCCTCAGCCTGTTGTTTCTGCAGTTTTGTCTGCTCTGTGTCAACCCAGTCAGTTGGTACGGTATAATTGATTTCTACCATGTCTGTTGCTTCTGAATGGTCCCAAAGCCAACAGGAAATATCAGGGGATTTGGCTGTTCGGCACCAGCAGAGACAGCGCATCAGGACATGTAGCCAGTGTGTCTGTTGGATAGTAGATGGCTCTGTTGCTTTTAATTGTATTGTTCTGCACTGAATGGCAGTATGATGGCATAAAAAGTTGAAAGCTGTTTTCAAAGGTTATGGCCCAGGTTGTAGTTGTGTCCCCAGACAAGACCCAGACTGTGCACTTAAATTGACTGGCACTTTGCACACAATACTACAGTAATACTACTACTTTGTTGCGTGACGTAATTCCTGAGAGACTGCCTTGTGGGTGGCTCTGCGACACCTACATACAGGGAGCAGATCGGACAGCGGAGCAGCATTGCAAAGAAAATGCAAAGCGTAAGTGCAGCTTCACAGTTGAACTGCAAAAAAAAAAAAACTTTCCACATACCGTCCCGCTCGGGACAGGTGGAAGCGAGTGCACCGTGTGCAAAGCTAGCACATATGTTTCGGTGTCTAAAAAGGTGCTGGAGATCTCAAAGCTCACATGGACACCGAAAAACCTGATCTTATTACACTGAAAAGGTTTTAAGAGATATTTAGTTGAAGCTGGATTTTGAAGCTGACACAGAATAGGTCATATTTAGAACATTATTTAATATTTATTTATGTGAAAAGAGTTATTTTGTTACAGGTTGTTACATATTTTATTTTATTGCAGAAGTTATTTTTATACCATTGAGGCATAATAAAACATGTTCATTAACCTCTGAGAAGCCTGTTTGAATTTTGTTTTTCGAGGCTGGCCAAGAGTCCTCTTCTTTTTGGAAACCAAAATATGGTCAGCCTAGCATAGGATTGTTTGTGACTCGTGTGATCCAAACATTTCTAATAACTCCAGAGCGTTTCTGTCAGAGCATAATGTTCTTCATTATTTTATGCCCTTATTGGTTTAGCCTGCTGCCTACATGTATTTATGTTGACAAAACTGACGAGTTATTCTTATTTAAAAAAGGTCAACTTATTTAAAAAAAAAAAAAATAACTTTGTTTAATCCGATAAATCACTTTATTCAAATTGAGGCTTTTGTTTTGTAGGTTGATGACGCCATAAAACATGACAGACACTCTAAACTTCATTTGAAAACCTCAATAGAAGCTTTGAATGTAGGAACAAAAAAATGACATTTGATACCGCCCCACTTGCAGGAATATGATTTAGTGATTGATTTGCTGGTAGTCAGAGAAGATCATGAAAGACTAAAAGACTTCTTTAAAAGCCCCAGGTGCTTCTGAAGTGGAACAGGAAACGGGGCTAGAGAAAGAATGAGGAAGAGTGGATTCGCAGGCTGCTGACTCATTGGTCTTGCCAGAGGTTCTTCCTTCATTAGCTTGGCATTGACCCACTATACTTTGGAATGTATATGCCACACTTAAACAGTTACATTTATTTTTTTCACTGCATTTTGTTCCATTTTTGGGTCATACGGCTCCTCCTACTGTTACATAACCAGTTGAGTTAAAAAAAAAGTAGGCCACGTTACACCCCCAAAGCAGATTGGCCCTTTTTTCCCCTCTTTGCCTGCTCCCTTTTTTCCTCTGTAGAAGGGACACTCAGGTCTTTCTATTCACTCAGATGACGCTGAGTGGGAGTGAGACTGCGTCATTCCTATCTGTCTCACAGATAGGGCTTTACATGTTGCAAAGTAAATAACAGGGCATTTGTGATCTTGAATTGCTCCACATGTTTTAATCTCTGTATTTGAATATCTGTTGTTTAGATAACGCTCAGTGACTTGGCAAGTTCCAGTTAAACATTGGTTCTTTTAGTCACATAGCGGAAGTCAACGCTATTTGCATCAATCGTTACGGATATTTATACAGGATTGTTTACTCTGCGACGTGTTAAACCTGCACTGTGGTGTGTGATCTGTTTGCCTCTCATGTGTATTTACCCATTTTTATACAGTCTATGGTATTTACACAAGTGCAATCTTATCTGGGTGATTGAAGGCCTTTACAAAAAATGATAACAAGCTAAGTGTGAGAACGTGTAATGAAATAATTCTGTTCTTGGATATTAATAATATCAACATTTAATACACATTTAAAAAAAGATTTTACAACTTTTTAAGAATTTAGTGACGTATACATGAATATAAGTGACTTTAAAGACTTAGTACTTATCTGAAAATGGACTGTGAAACACCCAAGGTTTGTTTCAGAGAATATGTAGGAACAAAGAGGCCTTGATGTACAATAAGCACCTCACTTTTTTGCTAGGTATTCAGACAATGTAAGACTTAAAAAAATATGTAAAGTGTTTGTGGCGAGAGAGACGGCGATTAGCTTCACAGCAACTAGCGACTCTACAATCATTGTGAGAGAAACAAAGTGTCTCCCTGGTGCTTTCTGACCGAGGTGGGTAATCTGTAGCAGGAAAAGTTAACCCTCGCCTTGATTTCACATTGTTTATGGAGAAGGGGAACCAGGAAATGAGTCGGGGGAAATGTAGTTAAATTTTTCGAGAGATGCACGTCAGGCTACAGCGTAGGGTCCGTTTCTCCACGTACATACAGTACCTACGTACGTACCCACGGCGTAGTTCTAACACAGAAGCATAAATCGCGCTTTACACTTTGTCTGGTCCTGAGGAGGGGAGAGAGACAACAAACATTTAAAACGCAGGCCAACATAGTTTAAAGCTATGGATCTAAGTTTAGCCAGGAGCCTATATTAGCCTGTGGTTCATATTTACTCCATAGTATCTGTACACTGCTCTGTTCTTAAGGTTCCCTCACTAGCTTTGTAGCCCACCCCAGCCCTCTTTGGGAAGGTGTCCTGTATGTTACGAGGTACTAAAGCATATAGGAACGTACAGCGTACTACTCATCAACAAAGATCCAAAACACCCGGTAAAGATCATGTCCTGGTGTTGGAGTCAGCTGTCCCTCAGCGTTAAGGAGACAGGGCTTTTTTTTCCGGGACATGCACGTTTAACATTCTGACGTCACACAGAATGCAGAAATGGTAACTTTTCTTCCGCGCCTCAGGCCTCTATACTGCAACACAGCCAGAGGACAGTATCAGTAATGGGTCAAAACTCTAACACATTTGGTAAATGACATGTAGGTTTCATGTTTGTATTAACACCTTGTTTTACTGAGTTGTCATTTGCTCATAAATCTGAAAGTGTTTATGGCACAGCTTTCATAAGATCCTCTTACAAATGAAGTCTCAGGTGGATGTTCTTGTCATCTTTTATCTGCTCATTCAGCTCAGATGTTAATGAACAGAATACAGATGGGGGGGGCTCTGTGAGTGACAGGACACTGACTTGCACAGATGGTTGTCTCTGTGTGATTCAGAGTATGTGTGCTCCCTGCTCATCTCCCTCTTCCTGACAGCCAGGCTGACAGGGTGCTAACATGAGTGTCCATGTGTCCCGCTCTCTCCTGACACTGATATTTGACCGTTCAAGGTGAACTGCTCCAGTTTCAGAATCACATGCTGTTTGTATTGGAACTCAGAATCTTTGTGCCTTTTGTCACTGATGCAAAGTGTTGTTATGCTCTGACTATGACTTTTGTGTTAGTATTTCCATGCATGCCTTTAAGTTTAAACAAATGTACAATGCACATGCCAGTGCCTGGTTCCCCATAATAGGTGTTACAGAGGTCTTTCTGCATTAACACTGATAAGTAATTTAATGTGTTGGCTCTAAATCCATCTTCTGACCATACCGACTTGCAGTATTTAAGTTCAAAGTAGTTTGTGGGTGAGCTTTGGGAAAACCCTATGAGCGTCATAGCAGAGGTTTGAGCAGACCTTGTCAGTTCAGCTTCACTCTCCCCTTACTACCTTGTTCACTTCACTCTCTGTCATCAGGACCATATGCTTAGCATGCATATAACATCAGCAGTTCAGTTTTTAAAAAGCTGCTCATGTTTTTACAGTAGCCCCCGTTGTCTGGCAAAGATAATGTAGGTTAGCCCTGCTGGCATTGAGCACATAAAGTGCAGCTATATTTTGTACCGCACATTATTGGTCACCTTCACGGTAGTTTAACATAAATAAGTGGACACGCTAGGTGTGCAAAAATATGGAGGCTGAAATATGGCTGGAAAAATGCCAAAATAGGTCATTTCATATCTTGATATAAGATATAGTATGTTTTCTGGTAATTGAATAAAAAAATGGTATATGTGAAATCACCACACAGGAAAACCTATTTTTGAGTGTATTAAAGTAGTCATGTTATGAAAAAAAATCACTTTTTCTGGGATTTGGGGTGTTAATTTGTGTCTCTGGTGCTTCCACACACATACAACTATCCATGCTGTTTTGAGGAGATCCGGTTTCTGAATGTCCTCTGGCTTCAGTCTCCGGGTGAGCTGTTCAAAATCTGTACGGCTTTCTGCGTCACTAGCTGAGTTGGCTAACCATAGCATGCTAGCACTAGTATGCTAACTCGTTCTCAATAGCAAACGCTGCTACAACACACACTAGTTTACCAAAGAACTACTTCCTGTCCCAGTTCTGCAGGTATTCTACAAGTGGCCCTTGTCTATAAGAAGTCTCCCAGCTAATCCTGCCTTGTGCTGACCAAAGTTGGAGAAAGAGTTATCTAGTTGATGGGATCTTACCGAGCTACTGAGCATGTGGGACTCCCAACAAAGATAGGATAGAAGTGAGATGCCTCACTCTGTAGCTAAAACAGAGACCTAAACACACAGGGTGTGAACAGAGGATCTGCAGCAATGTGCAGTACAACAAAAATATGGTGTTTTTTGAAAATAAAACCTCTGTTTTTCCTTTGCACATTCAGCCTTGTTTGCTCTCCTACACTCATACTATTTTTATTGCCTGTGCCCAGAGAGCTCGTGTCAGTTGCCTTCCCCCCCGAGGGGAGGGAAAGTCAAAGGCACTTATTGCTTACAGCATTGTTACTTACTGTGATGTTGTTGTTGCTTTGTTTACATGTAATGATGTGGAAATAGCAACACATTGACGCTGGGGTTTAATAAGGAGATTAATTTCTTTTTTGTTCCTTTTTTTTAATTGTGCAACTACTTGCAGTAACTGGCCTTGATTACCCTCTAATTTTAGTTACATGTTCCTGTTGTATGATGGTCACAATCATTTTCCATTGTGTTGACAAATTTCTTCTGATGTATGTTCCAGGTACCCCAATCAATATGTGTATGGTTCAGAGCAGAGCTTGTCTGGCCCTGGTCAGTCTGCAGGGGACAAAAACCTGGAGGACCAGAAGACGGAGCAGGACTCTACCCAACACAAGGTATATTGCAGTTTTCTTTACATGTTTTAATCAGCGAATCAGTCAGTCATATTAAGCATTGCTTTTAATAAGCAGCCTTAATACACTATTGTAATAAATAACACACATGTTACATGGTGCATTATATCAAATAATCCTTAATCCGTAATACCAACGTCCTTGTTTCTAAAAGCAACCAACCACACCGCCTAGAAACTATTTTCAATTATTACATTTTCAGTTGTTTGCTCTGAGATGCTGAAGGCTCTGAACATTACTGGGCTGGATGAGGGTTCCCATTTTCATAAAGGGGGACAGGGGGTGTGATTTCATTACTGGTGTATCACACTGCTCAACCTCCCTGGGAAAGCTTATGCAAGGGTGCTGGAAAGGAGTCAGACCTCAGATTGAGGAGGAGCAAAGGGGATTCTCTCCCCAGGTTGTGGTACAGTGGACCACTGCTTAGACCTTCAAGGGTTACTAGAGGAATCATGGGAGTTTAGCCTGTGTCCCCAAGGGAGTATGGGGTACCAGGGCTGTTGTTACGTGCCATCCGGTCCTTACAGTGGGTACGGAAAGTATTCAGACCCCTTTAAATTTTTCACTCTTTGTTTCATTGCAGCCTTTTTCCAAAAATCAAAAAAGTTCATTTTATTTCTCAGTAATGTACACTCAGCAACCCATCTTGACAGAAAAAAACAGAAATTTAGAAATTTTTGCATATTTATTAAAAAACAAAAACTGAAATATCACATGGTCATAAGTATTCAGACCCTTTGTTCAGTATTTAGTAGAAGCACCCTTTTGATCTAATACAGCCATGAGTCGTTTTGGGAAAGATGCAACAAGTTTCTCACATCTGGATTTGGGTATCCTCAGCCATTCCTCCTTGCAGATCCTCTCCAGTTCTGTCAGGTTGGATGGTAAACGTTGGTGGACAGTCATTTTCAGGTCTCTCCCAGAGATGCTCAATTGGGTTTAAGTCAGGGCTCTGGCTGGGCCATTCAAGAACAGCCACAGAGTTGTTGTGAAGCCACTCCTTCATTTTAGCGGTGTGCTTAGGGTCATTGTCTTGTTGGAAGGTAAACCTTCGGCCCAGTCTGAGGTCCAGAGCACTCTGGAAAAGGTTTTAACCCAGGATATCCCTGTACTATTCATCTTTCCCTCGATTGCAACCAGTCGTCCTGTCCCTGCAGCTGAAAAACACCCCCACAGCATGATGCTGCCACCACCATGCTTCACTGTTGAGACTGTATTGGACAGGTGATGAGCAGTGCCAGGTTTTCTCCACACATACCGCTTAGAATTAAGGCCAAAAGTTCATCTTGGTCTCATCAGACCAGAGGATTTTATTTATCACCATCTTGGAGTCCTTCAGGTGTTTTTAGCAAACTCCATGCGGGCTTTCATGTGTCTTGCACTGAGGAGAGGCTTCCTTCGGGCCACTCTGCCATAAAGCCCGACTGGTGGATTGCTGCAGTGATGGTTGACTTACTACAACTTTCTCCCATCTCCCGACTGCATCTCTGGAGCTTAGCCACAGTGACCATTGGGTTCTTCTTTGCCTCTCTCACCAAGGCTCTTCTCCCCCGATAGCTCAGTTTGGCCGGACGGCCAGCTCTAGAAGGGTTCTGGTCGTCCCAAACGTCTTCCATTTGAGGATTATGGAGGCCACTGTGCTCTTAGGAACCTTAAGTGCAGCAGAAATTTTTTGTAACCTTGACCAGATCTGTGCCTTGCCACAATTCTGTCTCTGAGCTCTTCAGGCAGTTCCTTTGACCTCATGATTGTCATTTGCTCTGACATGCACTGTGAGCTGTAAGGTCTTATATAGACAGGTGTGTGGCTTTCCTAATCAAGTCCAATCAGTATAATCAAACACAGCTGGACTCCAATGAAGGTGTAGAACCATCTCAAGGATGATCAGAAGAAATAGACAGCACCTGAGTTACATATGAGGGTCACGGCAAAGGGTCTGAATACATATGACCATGTGATATTTCAGTTTTTGTTTTTTAATAAATATGCAAAAATTTCTAAATTTCTGTTTTTTTCTGTCAAGATGGGTTGCTGAGTGTACATTACTGAGAAATAAAATGAACATTTTTGATTTTTGGAAAAAGGCTGCAATGAAACAAAGAGTGAAAAATTTAAAGGGGTCTGAATACTTTCCGTACCCACTGTATATCACCAGAATGAGAGCTGTGTCTGTATTGTATGTTCCAAGCCTCACTGATGCTGATGAGCTTTGGATTGTGACCAAATGAATGAAATACGTGGCTTACGCTCACCCTTAGAGATGGGAGAGATCTGGAGGGAGTTCAAAGTAGAGTCCCTGCACTTTGTGTCAAAGAGCCAGTTAAGGAGATCAAGGTGGAGGTTAAGGTGTTCCTGGCGTGTCCAAGGAGGAGACCCTGGGGTTGACCCAGAACACACTGGAGAGATAATATATCTTATCTGGCTTGGGAATGCCTTGTGTTCCCCACAGGAAGAGCTAGAAAATATTTGTGAGGAGAGGGACATGTGGACTACTTGGCTTATCCTGCTGCCACAGCGACCTGTCTAGTTGGCCAGCTGTGGGATGGTAAACAGTATCATTGGACTCAATGCTCATGGTGAGATGTATGAGTTAGCAGAATACCCAGAGGACGGTGGTGGGAGTTGGGCCATGCACTTTAATGCCCCTTGCTGAAAGGGAAACCATGCATGTGGATGGAGGTAGGGTGAGGGTATTGCATAAATCTGTTATTTCTCCCACCAGGATAGGCGTTGTTGAAGAAGAAAACAACATATCAGTCGTTTCACCATATCTCTCTACCTTTACAACTGATAGTCTTGTATGTTTGAAACTGGGTCAGGGATTGTGGCTAAGAGTGAACACCATGTTCAGAACATGATCACTTAGAAAGCAGCCCACTTGCATGTTGTCAAGAACATAGGCTTCTCTATATAATGAGTCATAGCGGTGGTTTTGATATAGGTCAGGGCTTGCCCTGTGGGGTTAAGAGTTCAAAGAATACAAAGCTTTTCCAGTTCGTTGCTTTGTCCTTTTTTGTAGCCTTGGTAAATAATGTCTGAGACTAATCCATCTTAAGTGTGTTGTGTTAATTTGGGGATGCAAGTGTGTTAATTTCGGATGCATGTGTGTTTTGGTATGCATGTGTGAGCGCAGAAGAAGGGGAATCATTGTTAGTGGTCCAGCAACAAACAGTGTGCCAAGGCAGTTCAACAGGCCTGCAGTCTGTCATTGGCCCTATGACACGGCCTTTGTCTGCCAACAAAAGCCTTTTTGTACCACCTGAGAAGCAAAGACCTTTTGCATTTGACGTTTTCACACAACATGCATTTCTTTAATAACCATAATCCATCAGGAATGTCGTGCAAACAGTTTGAAATGTCATGACGGTTTTCATACTTAGCCAGTGATATTTCATATGTTTTAACTGAAGTTTTTAATTCCTTATAGGTGTTGGAAGAATGGACGACACACACATCATACGATATGGGATTAGAGACGGAGAGAGCAGCCCTAGAAAAACTAGCAACCCACAATGTGCTCCAAGAGCAGGTGACATACCAGTTATTGAACAGTCTCAAAACTAGGCTGGGCAATATTTACAAACTAAGCATTAAAATATACAGGGGATTTAATATGGTTCAAATCCTTAAATAATATATATACACTTCCGGTCAGAAGGGGTCACTTAGAAAATTCCATTGCACTCTGTATAGACAGAATACCAGCTGAGATTAGTTGCATAGTTTTTTTAACCAGAGCAGCAGTTTTCAGATTACATTATGGGCTTACATAATTGCAAAAGGGTTCTCCGAAGTTAGCCCAGTTAGTTTTTTTATTTAAATATCATGTTCGTAAACCGAGTGTTCCATTGGAACATTGAATGAATGGTTGCTGATAATGGGCAATGTAGATATTGCATTAAAAGTGAGCCAACCACTCAGATTGTGTGTGTGTGTTTCATTTTCTTTCCTTGTAAAGAGAGAGGACAGTACAAAAGAGATCAGTACAGCAAAAAGTACAATGCAAACTACAGTATAGTAGTAATATATTTTTTAAAGAAACTCAACTTGCAAATAGTCATTGTTTTTCCTCATCATATGCACACTAATGAAAGATGGTTGTCTATTGTAATCACTACCTATAAAGAGGACAACACACACAAAAGGGGAAAGATGTTCTAAATGATGAAACAAGTTGGTCTCTAGTCATTTTCCAATCATGGCTTCCATGTACTTGAACTGTTTTTAGGTTGAAGGGCTAAATAAGTAGAAATGCAGTTAAATAAAAATGGGGTTTTCAAGCGTGATTTATAATTAACAAGATGTCCGAGTAGATGGTGCTCACTTTTTAAATCGTTGATGGATTATCTTTTTTTATTTGAATGTTGTTGTGTTTTCTCTCACCAGACTTTGAATCCTCGGCAGGCTGAGGGAGAGGAGACCAAACCTGACTCAGAGTCTGATACTTTACCTGTTGCCCCTGAGCCCGAACCCCACCCAGACCCCCAGGTTGACGAGGACCTGCAGACTGACACCCAGGACCATGACCAGGAAGTCCCTGTGTCCTCAACTCCAGAACCAGTTCCAGCACAGGGCCAAGTGTCAACAGATGCCCCAGGAGAGATTGTCAGTGACGTCCCTGCTACACACCCCAGCCTGGACTCAACCTCAGCCACATCCCCAGATGAAGCTGAAAACACACCTACCTCACAGAGTGATGACCACATCCACACAGGGTAAGCTCAGATTCACTTCCTCATTCCAGAGACTTTTTCTCTGGCATTAGAAGTTGGCTATAACCACAGAGAAGTCACATTAGCGAACTAAAATTATAATCCTAGATGCCTAAGTAAATACGTGTTACTCTTATGATGGTTAAAGCCAATTTCAAGCCAATCTAGGCATATTTTCCATTGCACATTTGCTTTGATGTTTTCTGTTGGTTAACTTTTGTTTCCTTGAGTTTTATTTGATTTATTTAGTTTTATTTATTTAACCACCTACTGATCACAAACAAAGATAAGCTCAAAGGAGAGCTGGTCTGACAGCCTGGATATTTCCATGTCACCTTTTATGGACCTGGTGGCCAATGTCGAAGTTACATGAAACTGATCATACTGTATACAGTGACATTTTGTCTAAAGGAAGTTGATGGACGTTGTTGAAAATCTCCAGTTTGGACATGGAACTTTGACCAAGATTATTCTGGAAATAACCTGCGTCGAACCTTCAAGAAGAATATGTCCGTCCAGGGGCAACGCCTCCCTCAACGTGGCTGCCAATGTTAGGACATTTTTAAAGACGTGCACATCAACTGCCCCACCAGCAAGCGACCTCTCCACCCCCTTTGTCCATCTGTTTCTTTCTCTACTCTCTCCCTATGCTCTGTGTCGTTTATCTCCTCTTTCTCTTCCTCTCACCCGCCCCATCCTCCCCTCTCTACCAGTGTAAGGAGGTGTGATAAACGCCATGTCCTTTCTTTCCCTCAGTGCGGTGCGGGTTGCCAGTGCAGGAGATGAACTCCCAGTAGACAACTTTGTCTTTGCTGAGCACTCTGATTCACAGTGCTGGGTCATTCCCCCCGAACTGGCAACCTGTGAAAACTCCCCTTTTGGCAGGCCTCTGTTCAGGTGAGTTTCTAACCCCCGGAATCCAATCAAAGCACAGAGACAGGTAATCAAGGTACAAACTACGCCTCTCTGCTGTGCGCAACCGTCGACCGCTGGCCTTGCTCTCCATTTACTTCTGCTTTTTTATTTTTATTTTTTATTTCCTTTTTCTATCGTTTTGCCTGCTCACAACCAAGGATTGAAAGTACTTTTATGGTTTACATCATGTGTCCCACATTGGAGTACTTAATTGTGTTCTCAACCCTTCTTTATCTTTATTCTTCCTCCCTCCATTACCATCTTATCCCTCCAACTCCTCCCTCTCCACCTCATTGGCCCTGTGTCTGTGCTATAGTGTGGATGAGGATGGCAAAGAGGACCAGCAGTCAGGCCAGAGCCACACCTCTGGTGCTGAAGCAGAAGTCCAGTCTATTCCAGGCCATGTGGACCAGGAACAACCGCAGCAGCAGCAAGAGCTGAAGGATGGGCTATCTGATTTGGACCAGGAAGGCAACATTTCTCAACACCACCAAGAGCAGCAGGTCAGCAGCTTGCCGTTCTTAAGTATTTCTCATGTCGGTGCATTATAATTTTAATAGAGAAACATCCAACATCAAAAGCTTTTTAGTGCAGCTCTAAGAGTTGGAGCTTTCTTCATAAGCAGAACAACGTGGAGGTCTGTGTGAATGCTGGACTTCCACGGTTCTGAGTCCCAGTGCTGTTTTGAGCAGAGTGTGGGTCTTTTCAGTAGGCATGGGCAGAGACATTACAGCAGGAATCATGTTGGAAAATGTGACTCAGCGATCCGAATCAGACATGAGCCTGGACAGGTGGTAGAAAATCACAGCTTCCTGGTCATCTTGTCTGTGGTTTAGATGACACATTATGTTAGGGTAAACAAAATCAGACATGTACTGTATAAAGTACCAGAGACGCAGACTTGAGCAAAAGTACAAAAATGTACTACCCAAGTACTGAAAGTAAAGAAAGCAATCAAAAGTTTGAATATCATACTGTTAATATTATTTCAAATGTTTAGCCTAAAGGACATTCACAATTCCTTTGGCTGTAGCAGCAGTACAAGGAATCTACAGGAGCACCTTAAAGCACTGAGCTTAACTCTATGTAAATAAAAACAGTCCCTCCTTTCTCTTCCCTGCTTTTGCCTTGGGACACCGCCACAATCACTCAAAGTTGAAGGTTTGTAGATGGTGATTCTGGTTCTTCCATCTCGAAATAAACTAACAAAGCTCAAGTGTTCTCAAGGCAGGCAGCAGAGCGAAAGGCAGAATGGGAGCATGCGCCATCTTCTTATAAGGCAGCTTGATTTGCTGATGAGCCAGATTCGTCAAATCTGGTGACAGCCATCTATAGCTCTGGCAGTGATAATGTGGGTTTGGAATGATTTGTAACATTTTTATAATTTTAACAAGTGACGATGCAGCACATGAAAAATGTGTCAGAATAAAATAATTAAAATCATCGAAAATGGGTACTGAAGTAAAAGTGGAAGTAGTAGGGGAAAAAATTATACTCCAGTAGAATACAGGTAGTCTTTTAGTACTTAAGTACAGTAGTATATCAGTTCTTCTTTGAGACCGTACATCTCTGAACAACATACACAATAATGTTATTATATTGTTACACTATTCTGCACAATTTAATTTCTCAGTGTTGCAGCACACACACACCCCTGTGGGATAAAGTATGACCAGTGGCCTAAGGGTGCTGTTTGTCATTTTGCGTTATGCCCACATGTTTTTAATTATACTTATATTCACAACTGCTGACTAGAAATGCACAATAAAAGCCATAAATATTCAATGTGCACAGCTGTTCAAGAACAGGGCAGCTTTTGAATGTATCAAGGACCAAATGTTGAGTCAACTTACTTTCAGTTGCTTTTGTCATCATTAAAGGAATATGAAAGACCTTGTCTTTGTGTTTCAGGCAGGGCATGGCAGCACTGCCAGGGAGACTGATCCCTCAGTGCCCAGCAAGGAAGACATCCCCACCTTCGACGAGTGGAAGAAACAAGTCATGGAAGTGGAGAAAGAGAAAAGTGAGTGCATAAATGATTAAAACATACACTACTTGGATGCATGCACACATATCAAAAGAGAGACACCACATAACCAACTAAGTGTAGTGTCCCATTAAGTCCAGAGGCTTGTTTCAGGGGTATTGGTCTCACAGAGCTAGATAACTCAAAGATAGCCCAATGATGCACAGTTTGCATTATTGCCTCTGTAGACAAAGGAGGCCTTCACATGTCAGTTGTAATCTGTATCTGATTGCTTCTTGGTCCTTGTTACTACTAGTGTTTTGTGCATTTTCTACCTCTGTCATTTCTCTTTTGCTTCCTTCGTCTTGTTCTATTTCTGTCTATCTCACTCACATCTCCCTCCCTCTTCTCTCTTTCGGCCTGTATACACGTCATGTGCAGTGGTCAGCAGAGCGTGTGTTTATGTGTGTTGCGTAACCTCATTACTTGTTCCTCTCAGGCAATGCTCTTTTTCCAGTGCCTGTGATGGGCCTAATGCAACACGCCCTCTTTCCAGGTCAGTCTCTCCATACCTCAACCAGCTGCACCCCCCATCTAGTGAAGAAGGTCCAGAAAAACTTCAAGAATAACTATGCCTCTGTGGAGTGTGGTGCCAAGATACTCTCTGCCAACATCGAGGCCAAGGTTACACACACATCGTCCCTGTCCCCGGTTGCCTACACACAAACACATACAGTCACGCAGCTAAGGATACAGACCGTTGTAGTGTCATGTTGTATCAGCAGGTAGATAAAACCTGCTTTAACATCTCTTTAATCTATTTAACATTTATGATATTAATTAAAGCTTAACCTAGGACAGATGCTTAGTCTTACATGAAACAATGTTGACTGCATTTGGCTGTTGAAAAAGGTCAATTTAATAAAATCAAAAACTTGTGATGATGATGTTGGATGCTAATTGGCTCCCTCTCCTTCTGTCTCGTATTCAGAGCACTTCAGCTATTCTCATGGAGAACATGGACCTTTACATGCTTAATCCTTGCAGCAACAAAATCTGGTGAGTGCACTGGCACACACAACTGGTACACACTTCTACACAGTCTGTAACAGAGCCTGATTTCAGATCAGTTTTATCTGAGTTTATCTTTTAATAAACATTCTCTGTTTACTACTCTGCAGGTTTGTGATAGAGCTCTGTGAGCCTATTCAAGTCAAACAGCTGGACATTGCTAACTTTGAGCTCTTCTCATCAACACCTAAAGACTTCTTAGTTTCCATCAGTGACAGGTATACTCACTCTGCTTCCTGTATGTCCACACTGTCCCTCATAAATGTATTTTCAGCCAATATTAAAATTGATTGACATGTTCTCAAAGGCATGTGGTGGGTGTGTGACAAGTGGGCTGTGCCGCAGTATGCGCTGGCCTCCAGTCCAATTCTTTGCTGTCAGTCGCAGTGCATCATCACCTGCAGTTAATTAACAGTTGAGTAAATGGGGAGGATGGATTATTGCATGTATTGCCATGGTTTATTGAAGAAAAGGCAGAAGAAAACAGCTGGTACCTGTGATTTAAATCTAATCAATTTAATTTCTTTTCTCCAACATCACAAATTTGCTTCAAGGGGCTTTACAATCTGTACAGCGTACGACACCCTCTGTCCTTAGACCCTCGGTTTGGAATTAGAAAAGGAAAAACTCCCTAAAATAATCTTAAATGGTGAAACAATTGAAGAAACCTAAGGAATTACAATTGAGGATTATATTGGCATTTATTCTCATGAATGATATGATAAACACGACAAACAGACGATGCCGTTTCCGATGCCTCCGTCTGGTGGAGCACGTTGTTTGTGGTCATTATATGTAGTATTATAGTGTTTTATTTTTATGGCTATAGATGGTTTTTGTTTTAAATGTTGCATTACATGTCATTTGGCCGACGCTTTTAATCCAAAGCGATTTACAATTGCTACATACTGTATGTCAGAGGACACACACCTCTGGAGCAACTATGGATTAAGTGTCTTGCTCAGGGACACATCGGTTGATGTATTGCAGTGGGAACTGAACCAAGATCTCCCACACCAAAGACGTTTATATCCCCTGCTTCATCACACCTGTATTTTAGTGTAGGTCTAAAGCATGTTTAACCATTGTGAAAGGTGCATTAGAAAGTTCTACTAATTACATGCTCCTTGCACAGACCTATTTGTTGCAATTAGATTAATCCTGACGCTTTTAACTTTTAAGATACAATCCAATGAATGGGTAAAGGTATGCCATGAGCACTGATGCATTTTGGCGTTAGTAATGCCCACACTGTGCCCTCCTAACATATTTTCCTCTTTTCCACCTCTCTAACTTAAACTACAACTTCACATTGAGTGAAAGTCCTTTGCTTTGTTTTCCTCTGTGTGCATCTTGTCAGTATGGATGAATATTAATTTGGGTCGTTTCACTGACTATTTGAGGGCATTTATGGGCGTAACATGAAGCCACCAAAGCTGTGCCACATTTAGTTGATTGTGATTTATAAAGGGAAGCCGGCGTAGGACGTGCATGTTCATGGTTTCATAAATCTGAATATTTATTTGTACTCGCATCCTATGTTTTGTCCCTACGCCACTTCTTTCAATTTGCAGCACAGTTTTATAAATGAGGCCACAGGACTGGGTATCATCTTCTCTGTGCTGTATGAGCAGCCCTAACTTAATTGCTGGTATTGTCTGTGCTTTGGATTTCACCTTCAGGATTTATTTCCATCATCTCGCACCGCAACTCATAAATTAAACCCTCTGGCATGGAAGGACAGTCACACAGAGTACAGTGGCATTTGCACCATGCCTTTGAGGACATGTCAGGTTGTGTTTTGAGCACACTGTAGCTCTCACATACGTGCAACTTACTTTTCTCTTGTTCTGTCTGCAGATATCCCACCAACAAGTGGGTAAAGCTAGGTACTTTTCACGCCCGTGATGAGCGCATAGTCCAGAGCTTCCCACTGGATGAACAGCTATATGCTAAATATGTGAAGGTACTGCTTTTTGTATCATACTTCATTGTTGTTGGTTGTGTTGTTCTCGGTTGTTTCTACTGTTTTATCTGTTCTTTTTTCTGGAAAGCATTTTGTAACCCTATTAGGAAAGTGCTATAGAAATAGTTTATTATTATTACTGCTTTTTTCTTTCTCTTGCTATAACAGTACACTTATGTCTTGAGGAGAAGATCATTAAACAATTAATTTATTAATTCTGTAGAAAATTACAGCTCCTAGTAGATAAATACACAAACATACACACACACATTCATTCATATACAGTACGTGGGTTAAAGCTCAAGGGACCCTCTTATGACTTCATGGTAAGTTAGTCATGCCATCAGCGCTGCCTGTAACCCCTCCTTTTGACTGGATGAAGAAATGTGACTCTGTGTGACTGTGAGGGCGTGTGTGCCTGACACATTTTCACTTGTATGATCTAAGGGCGGATACACATAACTATTGGGTGTCACAACTCCTCCAACTCTGTTATAGTTTGTGCCAAATGCTGCTGACAGTCAGTAACTAAAATCATTGCACTAATAGATCAGTTTAAACTTTGAACTTTTTAACGTTTGATATTTTTCTTCCTGCATCTCTCCATCCACAATTCCCCCCCCAAAAAAATAATTGCTGGTGGAATTATCTGTTTCTGTGCTTTTTCTGAGCTGTCTCTCCCCTCACATTTCTACCCACAATGTTGCTCACTAAATATTTACTGTGCACGCCTGTTAAACAGTTGATTAATGCTCGGATGATGATGATGATGATGATGATGATGATGATGATGCTTTATATGTGGCAAGAGTGGGTATTACGTGTGGGTGCTTACTGTGATTCATGTGCTGTATTATAAAATAATTGTGTTTTTTTTTATTGCATAAACTGATTCTTTTGTCTAGCAATTTTGAGGGTTAACTGATTTGGTTACCACACTGATCGAAGCAGCTGAAAACTGTTATGTCTTGTTGTGATGTTTGACATCTGTCCTGAGCTTGTCTCTGTCTGTCTTGTCCCTGTGTCTTGCCTGTGCTTCTTTCTTACTGCTTTCAGTATCTTGTCTTGCCTGTGGACTGTTCTAGAACAATAACCCAGTGTGTTCCAGCAGTGTGTTTGTCTTATGAAAGAGCCAGACTGTAAGACTTGCTTGTAGCTTGAATCAGTCTTTACTGATTTCATTCTCTCTGTTTTATTTCCTCTCTCCTTCTGTCTTTCTCTTGCATCAGATGTTCATCAAGTACATAAAGGTTAGCACTCTTCTCTCTCTGTCAGAGGTTATGATGCACTGTTAAAACGCACTCTTGGAATGGTCATACACTGTAACGGGTGAGCTTTGGCAGAGCATCATCTTTAATGCATGTAAAAGATGGTAAACAAGTAGAACATGCACATACCATATTGTCAACGCTTTGCAATTCTAGTATTTATTTGCACATAACTGGTTGATTATGGGTTTATGGAGTGGACACACATACTAATACACATATTATTGGCAAGGGGACTATTGTGGATGATATTTTTAATTTAATAGTTTATCCATTTTCCTTTTTTAGGTTGAACTCCTCTCCCACTTTGGATCAGAACACTTCTGTCCACTCAGTCTAATCAGGTAAGATGGCAAATGGCTTATCCCAGTTCCCTTTTTTATTCTAAGACCTCTCTTTCTGATTTCCTGACTCTAAATTGTCATTAAATAATACAACGTTAAAGATCTTACACACTGGGCCATCCTCTAGCTCACCCAGTAAGAGGGTGTGCCCCATGTAGGCTGAGACCTTTCCAGCGGCCTACATTCGAATCCGACCTGCGGCCCTTTGCTGCGTGTCATCCCCCATCTCTCTCCCACCTTTCCTGTCTATCCACTGTCACTATCAAATAAAGGGGAAAAGCCCCCAAAAAATAATCTTTAAAATTATAAAAAAAGATCTTACACACCCTAAAGTTGAGTTCTACTGCAGCTTAGCCCGGGAGGAATCATTAAGGTTACTGCTCTTTCTTAAGGAAGTAGAAACACTGGCCAAGAACAGCTAACTGTATGCGTCTGTACTTAAGAACAAATAAAAACTGCTTGATTCAGCCAGAACCACTTTTCACAACACTGTTTCAAATCAAATGTCAAACAAGTTCATCAAACCACACTCTATTTTTCAATTCACATGCATGTTTGTTACTTCCACCTGTTATTGTGTGTGTGTGTGTGTGTGTGTGTGTGTGTGTGTGTGTGTGTGTGTGTGTGTGTGTGTGTGTGTGTGTGTGTGTGTGTGTGTGTGTGTGTGTGTGTGTGTGTGTGTGTGTGTGTGTGTGTGTGTGTGTGTGTGTGTGTGTGTGTGTGTGTGTGTGTGTGTGTGTGTGTGTGTGTGTGTACACTCACCGGCCACTTTATTAGGTACACCTGTCCAACTGCTCGTTAACACTTAATTTCTAAGCAGCCAATCACATGGCGGCAACTCAGTGCATTTAGGCATGTAGACATGGTCAAGACAATCTCCTGCAGTTCAAACCGAGCATTAGTATGGGGAAGAAAGGTGATTTGAGTGACTTTGAACGTGGCATGATTGTTGGTGCCAGAAGGGCTGGTCTGAGTATTTCAGAAACTGCTAATCTACTGGGATTTTCACGCACAACCATCTCTAGGGTTTACAGAGAATGGTCCGAAAAAGAAAAAACATCCAGTGAGCGGCAGTTCTGTGGGCGGAAATGCCTTGTTGATGCCAGAGGTCAGAGGAGAATGGCCAGACTGGTTCGAGCTGATAGAAGGGCAACAGTGACTCAAATTACCACCCGTTACAACCAAGGTGGGCAGAAGAGCATCTCTGAACGCACAGTACGTCGAACTTTGAGGCAGATGGGCTACAGCAGCAGAAGACCACACCGGTGCCACTCCTTTCAGCTAAGAACAGGAAACTGAGGCTACAATTTGCACAAGCTCATCGAAATTGGACAATAGAAGATTGGAAAACGTTGCCTGGTCTGATGAGTCTCGATTTCTGCTGCGACGTTCGGATGGTAGGGTCAGGGCGTCTACAACATGAAAATTTGCATGGATCCATCCTGCCTTGTATCAACGGTTCAGGCTGGTGGTGGTGGTGTCATGGTGTGGGGAATATTTTCTTGGCACTCTTTGGGCCCCTTGGTACCAATTGACCATCGTTGCAACGCCACAGCCTACCTGAGTATTGTTGCTGACCATGTCCATCCCTTTATGACCACAATGTACCCAACTTCTGATGGCTACTTTCAGCAGGATAATGCGCCATGTCATAAAGCTGGAATCATCTCAGACTGGTTTCTTGAACATGACAATGAGTTCGCTGTACTCAAATGGCCTCCACAGTCACCAGATCTCAATCCAATAGAACATCTTTGGGATGTGGTGGAACGGGAGATTCGCATCATGGATGTGCAGCCGACAAATCTGCGGCAACTGTGTGATGCCATCATGTCAATATGGACCAAACTCCCTGAGGAATGCTTCCAGCACCTTGTTGAATCTATGCCACGAAGAATTGAGGCAGTTCTGAAGGCAAAAGGGGGTCCAACACGTTACTAGCATGGGGTACCTAATAAAGTGGCCGGTGAGTGTGTAAGGAACTGCTGTTGGAGTTTAAAGGGGCTGTAAAACAATGAAGTTACATTTTTACGTATTTGAGCTGAGCAGCATGGGCCCATACCCGATGTTAGTCTAGTTCTGATGTGCACGCATGCTCAGATGCTCAGACATGCTCAGAACGGTTTACAGCTTTATGTGTCCTACTGGAATTTGTGAAATCCATAAAATAATAGTTTTCTCATTACAAACAATAACAGAAGATGGAAATCATTTCAAAAACGTTTCAGCCATCTATGATTTGTTTGATTGCTAACGTTGGCTCAAAAAAGCTGCCTTTCTCATTAAAAATAGCCACCTTTTTGTGTAGTAATAACAACCCTTCACCTTTTCTGTAGGTATCTTTGTTTATGTAACATGTAGCATGTGTGTTTGTGTAGGGTGTTTGGTACCAGCATGGTGGAGGAGTATGAGGAGATAGCAGATTCCCAGTATCCTTCAGAGAGACTGGAGTATTTAGATGAAGACTATGGTAAGATAGTGACCAGGTATGTCTTTTATGGGAGTTGTTAAAGGATATCTTGTCCAACTTCTTTTCTCAACATTTATTGCAAATTTACAATTTTACTTCACAAGGGAAGAAAATGAATGCACCTACTAACACAAACCCCTTTTAAGCTGCTTAACCTGGCATAAGAAAACATACGCTGCAAATTACAGGGCTACAAAGGACCCTGAGAAGAGAGACAAGTTACATTCTTGCTCTCCAACTTAGTCACTAAGTAACATGGGCTGGAGTTAACTATTTACATCAACTGGCCTTTTGCAGCAAAGCTTTATCGACTCAGTTAATGCAACGTTTGGGCCCCAGGACACAGCTTATGTCCCTGTTTTTGCTTGCAATTGTTCTTAATTTCTAAAATTTAAAATGTGATCACATAAAAAATGATTGCAACGTTTTGTGATTTATTGTAAAATTCCATAAAAATACATTCATTTACTGTTTAATGTTATTAATTTTTATTGCGTGGACTTTTAAGTGGAGTCATGTATTTTGATGTAGATATAACCTGCAGTATGTCCTTTTCTTCAGACTATCCAACAGGCTACCATCCATCAGAGGACAAGGCCTCTAAAAACCTGCTTGGCTCAGCAACCAGTATGTACACACAAACACATATGCATATACAAAGACTAATGTACAGAAGATAAGCTACAAAAACGTGGTTGGTTTAACAGTGTGGGCAGAGTTAGTTATGGATTTATAGGGCAGCGTTGAATGAATGTTCAGTATCTTAACCTACTCGTTATTGCAATGCACATAGATGTAGAATTGGGTTTGGGTTGCAGCCATTTTTCAGCTTCCAGTACACATTTGTTTATTTATTTATTTATTTATTTATTTATTTAAATATTATTTATTTTTTAACCACACATGCAGAAACACACTGGTGCCCCTCTGTCTCCTAACTTAGCAAAGGGAGGACTGATGCACCCCCACACACAAATGTTGTACACACAAACCTTCCTGCCTTTAACTATAAAACCATGAAAAATAGCAGACCAAATTCTAGACGGGCAGGCTCGGAGGGGAACTGACCAAGGCAGAATGGGGGACTGAAGGAAAAGAAAAATAGGGGTAATCATGTTGAAGCAGTTTAGAATAGCAGCATCAGAGAGGAGAGTAAGAGAAAAATGAATAGCAAATGGCAAAGTCTGTGGTTTAATTGACACGCCACATGCTGCTGCCTGTCACCGTGTTTACCGGGAACCTCCCGCTTTTCAAAATAACTGTATTGTGTGTTTTCTTCTAGATGCCATCCTAAACATGGTAAACAACATTGCTGCTAATGTGCTGGGCGGAAAGCTGGAGGGTGGAGCAGAAACAGGAGGTACTTATCCCTCATACACTCAGTGGTTCCTGTTCCTACACTACACACAGGCCTGAACTACACACACATGCTCAGGTCCTATACATGCACTAAATGGAGAGATGTCGCCCTGAGGAGGGGTACAGTGACTTACTCAAGAGCACCTTGGCAGTGCCCAGGAGGTGAACTGGCATCTCTCCAGCTACGAGTCCACTCTCTCCATACTTGGGTCCGAACGGGGACTTGAACCAGAGACCCTAGGGACTGAGCTACTGCTAACCCAACTCCGTACGGACTGAGCTACTGCCACCCCCCATATACCAAATACAAATACTTTATTTTTTCACATGAAATTTGATACTTTACACTTTGGGTGAAAAAGTTAGTTTATCAATTAGCAAAAAAATTGCAATAAAAGCCAATTGAAACATATGCGCCTAAACAAAGATCCCAGAGCTTCTGCTTCTTCCATAGACGCAACATTGGTGTGTCACATGTCCCCTACCAACCACTTCCACTCTGTCTACGAACAGAAGAGAAGAAACATAATCATTCATTACAACTACATAAATACTTTTAATTGAAAATAATGCAGAACACCAGGACTATTATTCTTCACAAAGACCTTTTTAAAAATAGCACAACAATTATTCCATAGAAACTGCCCTCTTTTCTCTGTCACTCTTTTCCTGCGCTCTGCTCATACTCGCACTGTTCAGCTGCCTGTTTTCTCCCTGTCTCTAACCATGCCTGTCATCCAACATATTGTTAACATTAACTGCTGCTAAAACTGGGTCACTTTATTTTTTCCTCTAAAGTGCGAGCAAATGTACAGCCTTGACTGTCCAGTGAGTCAAGAGAGCCAGATGTTTCTTTGGCTTTTGGCAGGTCTGAAACAGCCTTTCAGCAGAACTTTGACTATCTGTATTTTTACTTCTTGGTAGAGGAGCTGAGATGAATTAAGACTGAGCGGGGCTTATGACGCCAAGCCTGCTCTTTGCTCTTTTTACCCCACAGAGAGCTGCATCAAAATGATTCACTTACTCAGCTTTTCCCCTGGGGCATCGAGTTAAAGGGAAAACTCCGCCTGACACCTAGTTTATTTTGCTTATGCTATTTTTATTTTTAGATTTGCATTTCTCTCTAAAATAAAAGATCATTCTTCCGGGAAGACCCACTTTGTAATAATTAGAGCACTCGTGTCAAGAGTTGTATAATTTGTAAATTATGAGCTGCCACAAAGATGAAGTTTCCTTTATTGAAATGGGATTCCACAAAGTCAGCCTACTGTTTATTATCATAGGAGAAACTCTTTACAGTTTAGTTCTGATTTCCATTTTCACCCGCAGAGTAGGCAGGGAAGAGTGAGAGTGTGTGAGAGAGATCAGTTCTAACTGGACTAGACTGGTTCACAGTATTTTTGACTTTCCCAAACATGGGCTTGCCAGACACCAGAAAAGGGTCTCTGTTCTTCACGTTGCCTCCAACAGACTCATTGGGGAAAAACCTGCCACTACAAGTTATATGGTTTTGTGCACTTTTAAACAGCAACCTGTTATGAGTTTAACTGTTGTGTTTTTATAAATGCTAGGTAATACAACAGCAGAGGAGGATGAAAAGGAGAGAACAGAAGTTGCATATACCAGCAGAAACACCAAAGGACTCTGCAGTGTAAGACCAATAAACCATTATGACTGTAAAGGGATTTATGTATGTCACAGAAGGATGAATTCAGTTACTAGACAACTAGATGTTATGTTGTTTTACATCACGTTTCTTCTATAATCCTACAACAAACACAAAAGATCTTTTATAATGCTTCTGAATTTGTATCTGTGTCTTTCCTCCAGACTTGAGTCTGCAGATCCAGAACACACAGCAACCCAGGAGGACTCTGCCTCCAGTGACTCTTCCACACTTTCCTCCTCATCACCAGACTCCCAGGAGGACAGACAGATTGTCACTCTGGTAGAAGAAGAGGAGGAGGAGGACGAAGAGCCCAGACAGTCTACTGTCACCCTGATGGAGGAGGAGGGAGAGGAGGAGGAGGAGGAGGAGGAGGAGATAGAGGAAGCAACAAGGAGGGAGGCAGACAGGAACCAGTGGGAGAGCCAGATTTACTGTCCTTTCTCCTCCTTCTCTTCCCTGTCTCTGTCCTGCATGGCCACCCTGCAGGAGCTCCTCCATCGCTGGTGCTCCGCCAGACTGGCCAAGGAAAGACTCCGCAACCTTAGGCGGAGGCAGCTGAGAACTCAAACACAAACACACCCTGATGCAAACACCCCTTCCCTCACATACACACCGCCACTGATCCCTGCCCCTGATCCCACACCTGTCAAAGAAGCTCTTCCCCTCACAGAAAATGCTCCAAAGCTTGAGGTGTCTGTTAAGGGCCATGAAGGGAATGTCTTGGGTGAGATGCACACCACACATCCAAACACTCACACCCTTGAAGCACACACTCCAGAGCTCAACATCCTCCTAGAGCCTAGTAGAACAGCCACTATCCCCCCTCAAAGTTTCTCAGAATTCCCTAGCTCCCTGACAATGCCTACCCCCTCCCATGAGGAGAAGCTGCTACCTCCCATCAAAGATGCAGCCCTAGACCCTTTCCCCACTCCACCCCTCCAAGCTGCCACTATCCCGGAGACGCAACAGGCCAGCAGTGCCACCCCCACCCTTACTGTGAGTTTGCTCCCACAGCCTTTGGCCTCCGAGACAGCCTCTCCTGGTATTGTAAGTTCCTCTGTCAAGGAGCAGCCTGTTCAGCCTCTTCCCACTGCATCAAGGCCTGAAGATCTTATCCCCCCACCTACTGAACTGCCAGCAGCTCTCCCACTGACTGATACAGACGCAGTAAAGTCAAGTGCAGACAGTGGGGACTCGCAGAGACACAGTGTCCAGACTCACGGGGAGCAGGGGGACTCTCTCACCGGAGAGCCCCATCGGGTGGAAGACACTGTAGAAGAAGACCTGTTGAGCACTATTGGAAATGGCAATGTCCACCGGTCAGCAACAGACTTCTATGCAGAGCTCCAGAATGGAGGAGATTATAATGGTGGAGCGATGATCGGGAACGGCATGTTGAACGGGGGAGCGGTGCATGGCTCCAGCCAGAAGGAGAGTGTGTTCATGAGGCTGAACAACCGGATAAAAGCCCTGGAGATGAACATGAGTCTGTCCAGCAGATACCTGGAGGAGCTCAGCCAGAGGTAAACAGATAGCCCTTCTTTCAAGTTTATGTTTTGGATTGCATATTAGATTTATATGACCAGTGCCATCATACCTTGAATTTGAAACTATGGAAGGGTTCCTTACAGGATTTATTTTTTGCATTTGTGTTGCTCAGATACCGTAAACAAATGGAAGAGATGCAGAGAGCGTTCAATAAGACCATTATCAAACTGCAGAACACCTCCCGCATTGCTGAGGAGCAGGTCAGTTTACACAAAGGACATATGAGCAAGAGAAGTAGAAGCTTAACAGAAAGTACTTGTGGGTGTTTGTCTGATGTTTTATTTTTTTTTACTGCTTTTCAGGACCAGAGGCAAACTGATTCCATCCAGGTCCTGCAGAGCCAGCTGGAGAACGTCACTAAACTGATGCTCAATCTCACCGCTACTGTCAGCCAGCTGCAGAGAGAGGTAACGTACCTGTATCTGTTGTATACTATATAAATACATTTTGTTTGATTGCTTTATACACACATACATATATACATGCATGCATACATACATACATACATACATACATACATACATACATACATACATACATACATACTTATCCTATGAATGGGACTGTGGCGTGTAACCAGTTTTGATTCTAGATCTTTGCAGTAAGACCTCACTTTAAGGACTCAGTGTAAAATAAACAATCTGCTAACTAACTAATTAATATATATTTCATACATACAGCTTAATGTGAAGAAAGGCATTAATGTGCATATGTTCAAAAGTGTGCTATTTTAAAGGATGTGATTTCATTGTTGGACATTTCCTCTGCAGGTATCTGACCGTCAGAGCTACCTGGTGGTCTCTCTGGTTCTGTGTCTGTCTCTGGGCCTCCTGCTGTGTCTGCAGTGCTGCCGCAGCTCTTCTCCCGCTCCCAACACCAACGCTGCTGCCCTTATCCAGAGCAATCACTACCCCAGCCCCAAGAGGTCTGTCTCGAACACACACACAAAATAGTTTTGTTCTACCATTCTCAGAGCTGTCATCATGATCCCTTACACCCAGTCATATGCTGCTGCTTTTGAATAGAACATATTGTATCACTTCCTTACTTCACTTGTGATCTGCTTGCCTAAGGCCGTCCCTCCGGTTCTGCCACTGGAGGAGTGACAATGTAAACAACACAAATGTCAAACAATTTTTTCTTGTCAGATGCTTCTCCTCCTATGATGACATGAGCTTAAAGCGTAGGGTCGCCTGTCCCCTTGTTCGCTCCAAGTCATTCCACTTGTCCTCTACAGAAGGTAAGAGCTCCCTCTCCTAAACACACACACACACTGTACTCGAGTCTCTCCTCAAACCTGCCTTCTCCTCTGTTTTTCTGTTGTTTCTCTCTTTTTTTTTGTCATTGAAACATAAGCAACATTGCGTCTTTATGCTACAGTCATAGCTCATTGCAAATATCATATTTTCGCTACTGTAGACCTTTTCAGGCTAGTTGCGTCAGACTGCTGCAGCTCTCACTGCACATTGCACAACTGTCCACATCCAAGTACTATCCTAATCTTTCTTCATTCTCTCTGTCTTTCCAAATCTCATTTGGGCTATTTCTCAGCTGGTTCCTCTCACACATGTTGCCATGCTTAGTGGCTGAAATCCCTGGTGTTGCCAGTACCTCGAGCAACACAAGCCCACAGGGAGAGGCTGGAGCAAGCAATAAAAGAATAGTCTTTGACTCATGAAACCTAAAACTCCCCCTGCTGTTCGTGTGTGTGTGTGTCCGTGTGTGTGTCCGTGTGTGTGTGTGTCCGTGTGTGTGTCCGTGTGTGTGTGTGTCCGTGTCCGTGTCCGTGTGTGTGTGTGTGTGTGTGTGTGTGTGTGTGTGTGTGTGTTCTTGAAGCTGAAGGCTGTCATTGCCAGCTTTTGTTCACACACTGGCTAAAGGAGTGTAATAATAGAGCATGATGCTTTGCTTACTCATGATAGACATTTGCAAGTAGTAATTGATAATAAAAATGACACATTTTTCTGTGATTTTTAGAAAAGTATTAGTGAAATTACTTGTTATCTTCTGTACAGTCATGATTGTTAAATTGATTTTTGCCATTGCATTTTTAATAAAACTACTTGCAAGGTCGCTTCATGCTTGTTACATGTATGTATTCCTGGTTGCCATTCCATCATTAACCTGGCCCCTCTCTCCCCTCCCCAGTAGGTCCAGATGACTTGTACATTGTAGAACCTCTAAGGTTTTCTCCAGAGAAAAAGGTACAGTGTCTGTTCCAAATGCTGCTGTTGGCTGTGACGGCCACCTTACTTAAAGTGCTGTGTGTTTTCTAGTGTCAGTCTGTCTGTAATAAGTGTGTGCTAGAGCAGTGAACGGCTTCTTCGTCAGTCACGGATTTCTGAGCTCAGTGGAGTAGCCAAGATAAGGGAAGAGTGTTAAGATTCAGCCCTCTCCAAATGCCTGTTAACCACTTCTATGCTGACACTTTAGGCATGTCATCTGATTTTGAGAACCGGCTTCAATGCAATCCAGCCCCTCAAAATTAAAACACATCACACACAACTCTTTTAAGATAAGTTTTGATCATATTTGTGTCTCATATATATATATATATATATATATATATATATATATATCCCATCATTCCCTATAAAACTTTCCCACCCTTCTTTGATCCATCTGTATGACCTCAGTGTCTAGTGCAAAAGTGGTTAATGACTTTACATTATGAGATGTATCTTGTCCTTATCTGAAGTGTTTTTTTATTATTTGCTCCTCCTGTCTTATGTTTTTCTGTAGAAAAAGCGCTGCAAGACAAAATCATTGGACAAGGTTGATATTCTGATACCAGCCGTTCCCTCTGCTCCACTCACAAACGGGGATCTAAACTGCAATGGCTTCCACCCATGCCCCCCTGCACCACCATCACCTCCTCCTCTCCCACTGCCTCCCCCTCCCTTTGCAGAGGAGCTGTCATCCCTGCCCACTTGCACCTCCAAGGAGTTCCCCTCAGAGACTAGCAGCTGCACCTCGTCCACCCACTCTGAAGAGTCCTACACAAGCCGTCTCCCACCTCCCTCTCCCGTGTTCCCCACCGCCGGCCTGTGCAATGGACACGGCCTGTCCTTCTCCCTCCATCAGTGTCCCACCAAGTCCCGCCAGGAGAAGCGCTCAATGAAGCGGCGGAAGTCGCGGCAGACGGAACTGCCGTTCCCTTCCATGCGGCGGGGGAGCCTGGGTTCTCTGCCCAGCCTGCAGCAGCTTATAAAGGGAAACAAGGAAATCAGTGTCGGGACCATCGGGATGACAGCAGTCACCGGACATGTCTGAATATTCTATTACTTTTACACGACTTTCTATTAACAACCATACACACACACTATTTGGTAGCTGACTTGTGAGGAGAACCACATTTCCCATGAGCACCCAGGCACACCGTGGAACTGAAGTTGCTCTGGCAGCAGTAGCTCCACATCATCCAGTCCTCATCCACACCTGTCAAAGAGCTGTTCACAGTTATGTGCCTTTTTATATTGGTTCTCAACCTTTTTATTACTAAAACAAATATGACATTTAAAGAATTGTTGATGTGGACAGAGAGACACCGAGGTGGGGAGTGAAACATTATTACAAGTCAAATCCATTGAAGTGCGTTGAAGATTTTTTTGTTTTCTACTGGATAAGCACATTGTCCCATGACAGTTGAGCACCATTAAGCGTTTATCCCCACTCTGAGCACAGTGAGGAGAGGTGCCGGCCTCAACTCTACGTTCCTTCACCTAAGTGGGCATCAAGAAGTATTAGGCTGCTCTTTTGGATGAAATGTGTCTGTGTGAAAGAACTGTGGAGCATGACAACTACTTCTATTACCCTTATCACCTTCTGTCTTTCATTGCCATCATGTTACCCATTCTGTCTTTTATTGCATCCTAATAGGACTGCAGGTGTTTGTATGGGACCAGAGTGTTCAACTTTCATTATACGCCAGAATCTCTTTCTCTTCATCTGTCTCTGTCAGTCTGTTCCAAACCAACCATCAGAGCTGAATGACGAACAGACTTTTACATGTCCAAATGTGTCCGTCCTTTCAGTTTAGTGTCCTATTTAACTCCATATTACAAATACAATTGCAGCAGTCTGTAGGTCCTACTAATTTGCAATGGATTGTTCTGTAAACTGCCCCTACCTGGTTAGTTTGGGCTGGGCCCAGGGAGCTTGCTCCCACACCACGTAAAGAGAAATTGCACTGTTAAAGGGGATATTGTGACTGTGGAAAACAGGCTAAAGGCTACCCATAGGTTTTTCTTAATTGTCTTTTTTCAGTTATATTTTATTGTTTCTTTTATCCAATACTGAGCCATGCTCCTCTCTTTATTGCTGTTTAGGGCACAATGTACTGTAGAGGCACATTGTGCAAAACTGAATGTTTACACTTCCGTCACACACTTGCACCCACTCGCACTTACTGGCACCCTGCAGCCTAGTCTGACAGACCAGTTTTATTTATCTATTTATTTATTCAAATGACTGCAGATTTTTCTAACTTTGTCGCCTGTCTCCCAATCCTGCAGTGTCAAAGCAGTTTATCCATGACAGTATGTTGCATAAATAAAATATTACAGTGAAATTCTCCCAACCACACTGATACATGACCATGGTGGAATTCTTTATTTTTTTTTATATATTATTATTATTTATATAGCTTGGGCTCTGACATTATGGCAGCCCCCAACTCTGTTTGCCTCTGCCTGAAATATCTGACCAACACAATAGCAGTCACATATCCTGCAGCAGTAACAAGATGAGTATTGATTTAGAAAACTACAGGCTTCTTAGGATCCTCACGCTGCTGCTTTTGTATTGTGTTAAGAGCAGCTGGCTGGGACGTAGTGGAAAGGGTCAATCTGAGTCTTAATGTCTCGTCTTCTATGTGCTTATTTCAGCATCTTTGTCGGATCGCTAGCCAACCCATTTTACCTCGCCCTGGTCATGATTACATGACTGACCTACGTTATCATACAGTATAATGTTTAAATGTAAACATAGTTTTAAATAATAAAATGTATATTTTTCTTTATGTATGCAGTTTCTGACTGGCTCTGTGTGGTTGCACTTGGGTACATTCTGACAGAGGACTTCTTACTTTACTCTCCCAAAAGAGCGTCATTACCTCTCCTGACCAGCTTATAAAGCTCCTCTTTCTCTTTGCATATCTCTAACCCCCCCCCCCCACACACACACACACACACACACACACACACACAGAAATTGCACGACTTATTGTGACTGTGAAGAAAAGTTTTTAAATGCCTGCTTTATTAGCAACTCTAACAGGGGAGCTTGAAACGCTACAGTGACTCTACATGCTTGCTTTCTAGCTGATCTGTGCATCCTCACTCTCATTGTACACTATTGTCTTTTATTCACTTGTCATAGCTCTATGACTTCATGTGTTAGCCCCACCTTGAATGATACTTGTGTTTGTGAAGAGATTAATATCAATTGTTGAATAAAGGGAACGCAGAAAAGATGGGTACATTAAGAACACTATTAATGTGACTATGTTCCAAAAGCCGAGCAAGTTTTTTTTTTTTTAATTTTGTTTGTCCTTTTTGAATGTGTATGATCTTATGTTTGTGTGAGTGTGTGTCTGCATTATGAGAAAGACTACTTTTGAAACGGCTTATCCTGTAACCGCGAATAAGGAGAATGCCCTCGGCGAGACGTTACAGGAGCTCAGCGAGCACTTTGTAGGACTCTTCATGCCTTTTTGTTTTTCTACCTTATGTCAAGTGCTATCTTTTCTTTCTCTCTCTATCCCTCTCTCTCTGTGTGATTATTCTGAAGAGTGGCACAGTATGTTTGTGCAGGAGTGAGTTACTACAAAATGTGTAGTGCCATTAGAAACTGTGAATTTCTAAATAAAACTTTTTTTGTTGTCTTTCACTTTGTCTTTTATTGTGGGTGTCTTCATATCCAGCCATTGTTTGTCAATCGTGAATCAATCCTTAATGCTACCTCGTCCGTAAAGACAGACTGACTCATAAACAAAAAGGGGTGATTCTCTGAAACTGACCATGGGGGTATAATTTTGCCACAGGGCTTTACATGCACAACATTAGCTCACTGATGCCCATGTGATATGTCCTGCTTACTTCACCTGATCAAGATATCAACTGGAGTGTTCTAGTACAACCACACAAGGCTTTAGAAAGCTGAGATGGGAAAACTTTAGCTCTTGCTATAAAATAAAAGCCAGCTTGGCCCTTTGGGTCTGTATTTAAGGCAGTAAGACACCTCCTTCATGTGTCGTTGGAAATGTTACTATTATGATTACAATGGTTAAACTATTCCAAGAATTTGAGAAATTCTATGTTTTCAAATTGTAGAAATTCTTAAACAGTATTACAGTCAAATACATTGAATACTAAATCTAAAATGTTCATTTCCCACATTATGAAAAACGTTTTGGCAACATTTAGCAGGTTAACACTTGTCCTAACCTGCTGTTGATTTAAAATTAAACAGAAATCTCAGTATTGTGCTCATGCTGGAGATGTAGACACTAACACTCATAGCCACAAATATTACACTAAAGAAAATATAGGAATTCATTGCTTGGAATCTTAGGTATTACGTGGATGGCAGCAGCTCAGTCTGTGGGGAGTTGGCTTTGGAACCGGAGGATCGCTGGTTCAAGTCCCCTACAGACCAAAGTATGGTGGTAGACTGGTACCTGGAAAGGTGCCACCTTCTGGGCACTGCCAAGGTGCAAACCCCCAGCTGCTCAGGGTGCCTTTCCATGGGCAGCCCCCCCACTCTGACATCTGTCCATCAGTGCATGTATAGGTACTGAGCGTGTGTGTAATAACAACAAAGTGTAAATTGTAATTAATAAAGTATACATTTACATTATGAATATATAATAAAGCAAAGAATCTTGGCTATTCAAATTGTTTTTACTACCTACTGTAGTGAGCACTGGGCAACTGTGTTATTCAGGGTATAAAATAAACAATTGTAAAACATGTATGGATCAGGAAAATTCTACTTTTGACTGAACTTTAGACTTTCCAAAAAGAAACATTACCAACCTTCACATTAGCCTTTGGGAATCAAACATCAGCCACAAAAAGTAACTTCTTTGGGGACTTTGTTTGAAAAAAATATTTCGACCTATTAGCAATATTAAAAGTGATAAAGTAGAACAGGACCATATTCATGCAGCAGGATTATTAGCAATGTGATTATAGAGAGCAGTATAGCGATTGGTACACCCCACCACAAGGTGTCGCTGTGAGCAGAGCTGAACGCTGTTTTTCTCCAGCTCTCTCTCTCTCTCTCTCTCTCTCTCTCTCTCTCTCTCTCTCTCTCTCTCTCTCTCTCTCTCTCTCTCTCTCTCTCTCTCTCTCTCTCTCTCTCTCTCTCTCTCTCTCTCTCTCCCCCCGTTGTTTACGTTTATCCAACATGGAGGACGAGGTGGATGTTGATATCGAAGGAGACGAGTTTGAAAGCAGTACTAGGTGAGAATATGTACTGTAACTAATGAATTAACAGTCATACAGTGTGTTGGTCTCGCGTGCTTTAGTCCACACTAGTTTATGGAGACCTGGTCGTCGTTTGTAGCCCCACGGTGCAGGCTACAGCGGCGGTTAGCTAGTTGTCTCGTCGGTCAGATAGATGCTAACACTAGGTGTCTCCTCGGCCCTTCTCCACAGCTTCTTTCCTTTCTGTTGCAGTGAGCTGAATGGAGGAGGTTTAGGCCAGGAGCAGTTCATACAGTCAGCGTGGAAAAGCAGCGCAGGCATACTGGTATGAGTTGACAACGCTAACAGTCCTTCAGCGGACTCCTGTGTGACTGCTAATGCTCGTTGTTGACTCTCTGTGTCTCTCTGTTGAGCAGCCATGGGAGCTGGACAGCTCCATCAGCCCAGAGAACAGGGAGGTGATCGAGAGGATGCTGCTGGAGGAACAGTATCCTTTCACTTTACTGCGAATGCATAATGTCATAATGGCTGCACAGTCTTCGGTAGCTTTACTGCAGACCTAATCAATCAATCACATTTTATTTAACCCTCCTGTTTCTACATCAGAAATTTTAGATTATTTCATCCAAATTGTCCAAATAATACATGGATGGTCCCATATAACGCTGAAGGATCAGTTCACTACTTTATTGAATTTTGGGTGTTTTATTTCCCCCACAAAACTTTTGACAAAAGACAAAAAATGTATATAATTTAGTATAAATGAGGTTTTTTGACCATGAATTTGAACAAGAAAATAGTGTAAAACTGATAGAACTGGTGATATATTGGTGTTAGTGATGTGTACTGATGTGTAAAATGAAGAAAATGTTGGGAAAAAAGCATCAAAAAGTGATTTCAAAAGTATCTTAAACGCATCAAAAAAGTGTCGAAAAAGAATAAAAAATTGTTCATTTTCAGTTTTGACCCAGGAGGACAACACAAGGGTTAAAGTGTAAAATCAAAAATCAGAATCATAAATACTTTATTGATCCCCGAAGGGAAATTCTGTAAAAGTAAAAATCACCACTAGACGTGGTCTCAGTGGACCTTACAATTAAAGGAACATAACGGACAGCAACAAAACAATTGAACAGCATTACAGCAGTAATAATAAACAATACAAAATCAGCAGTATAAGTGAAAAGGTGTATTTGTGAAGGGCACAGACTGGATGGTGTGTTATGTTTGGCATAAGTTTTTTCTCTTCAAGTCATTGTCTGTTGACAGTTGATAGTACATTTGTTCCAAATACACAACACTCAGTATTAAATGTATTGATCCTGAGCTGTGCTTGTAGATACTACCTGACAGGTGAGGGGATTCCTAACAATATTTGGGAAAGTGATGCGAACAACGAGCCCAAAGTGAAGAAGTAAGTTAATCCTTCCTCCAGCATTCAAGGTGGAGTCAGCGATCCTGGAGAAAGATTGTTAATAGCGCAGGGCAACCATTGTGCATAGTGTTGGAGCAGTTTGGTGGTTTGGTAAAATCTTTCAGTTCTCAAAGCAAGTCCCCACAGACTGACCTGTGGCTGGGATAAGAATCGCTGACTGCCCCTTTCACATTAGCAGAGTACATGCAATTGGCGTTCATTTCATACTTTTACCTGTCGGGGGTGTTCAGGTCTCCAGCCAAGACGTCTGCCTCTGCCTCAGGCTCCTCTTCTCGTTGGTCCAAACAGGAGAAAGAACTGTTTGAGGAAGGACTGGTAAGCTTCCCTCGGCTCAGGGCATCTTAGGTTTGCATTGAACAGGGCTATAACAAATGTAATACTTGTTGTACTGTATATGTGAGAGTATTATCTAAAATACTAGGTGTCTATGTTGTGTTTTTCTGCAGGCTCAGTTTGGTCGAAGGTGGACTAAGATTGCCAAACTGGTGGGTAGCCGTTCCGTTATGCAGGTCAAGAGCTATGCCAGGCAGTATTTTAAACACAAGGTGAGACTTTGCTTTACATTCCACCTTTGTTTTGCTGCTAACGGCAAGTGCCCACTACAGGACTTTAGACCTGATTTTCTGAGCAGCATGCAGGGTGTTTGAGGTTGTTAATACAAGCTTAATTGTAGTATCCCACAGTTAAACTCAACCAGAGCACATTCCTCAGGCAGGATTGGGAAAATAACAATAAACAATAAACAATGCCTTTCGTCATCTGTATTTTTTTTCAGGCTAAATCAGAACCCAGAGCTGCAGCTCCCTCTGCAGGTCCTGCGCTGCACTTACAACCACCTCAGCCCACCTCCAGTCATGCATCCTCTCTGACAAACACTGTCCGCATAGAGAAGCTTTCTGATGACGAGAATGAGGAGGTAGACATCACTGATGACCTGAGCGATGATGGAGAAGGCGATGATGAGCCGCAGGCTGTTCTCAAGACTGAGTTCTGTGATCCAGAGCAGCTGGGAGGCACTGAGATCCAGGTAGTCACAGAGGAGCAAAACAAGGCAGGTCTGACTGAGACAAGGGACCAGCCCAGCCACACCTCGCTGTTTCCACAAAGTCCCCAACCCTCATCTCCCCCACCTTCTTTAGAGAAGACCATTGTGACTGGGCTGGACGAGAAAAGCAACAAGAGAGCATCACTCCCTCATAAAGACCTTCAAGCATGGGCTCAGACGGACTCGGAGCAAATGACAGATGAGAGTGGAGGCCAGAGCTCCCAGTCTGATAGCTCAGCACAGACTGGTCCACAGGAAGAGGCCTGTAGCGATGGCACAGGTAAGACTCACGCCTGCTGTTTTTATGTACAGTACCAGTCAAAAGTTTGGACACACTTCCTCATTCACACAAATGGGAAAAAGTGTCCACACTTTTGGCTCGTACCGTAAATCCACCTCATGATGATGGCCTTTACCTGCTTTTGTGAAGTTACACCGTAGTTCCTATTTGCTTCCCCAGATACTGCTGATAAGACTGAGCAAAGTGCAGCTGATAGACCAGAAGAAGACCAAGAGGAGGAGGAGGAGGAAGAGCAGGAAGAAGAAGAAGAGGAGGAGCTTAAGCCCCCTGAACAGGAAATAGAGATGGACATGGAGACCACCACTGAGGATGAGAAACAAGCTATCCCAGAGTTCTTTGAGGGACGACCATCCAAGACTCCTGAAAGATACCTTAGGATCCGAAACTACATCCTGGATCAATGGTAAAACCTTAAAACATGTTTTGGTAACTTCTTTCAAGACAAGGCTGCAGAAGAAGTGCTCATTACTTCTTCTGTTCACCAGGATGAAGAGCAAGCCCAAGTACCTAAACAAGACGTCAGTCCGCCCTGGACTGAAGAACTGCGGAGACGTCAACTGCATTGGGAGGATTCACACCTACCTGGAGCTCATTGGAGCCATCAACTTCAACTGCGGTAACTTTACCGACAGCATTCTTCTGTTTTTTTTAAAAGAAATCTGTCTTCCCTTTTCATTTGGAGCTCTGCCTCTTCTCTCATAGAGCAAGCGGTCTATAATCGCCCAAAGGTGGTGGACCGCTCCAAGCACAAGGAGGGCAAAGATGTGTATGAGGCCTACCAGCTCGCCCAGAGACTGCAGAGTATGGTAGGTACCCATAACCACCTAACTCCCACAAAGACACCAAACCTCAAGCATCTGAACTATGAGTTTACTTGGCTTTGAGCTAACTGTTGATTGGCTGCACGGTTTAGCGGACCAGGAAGCGCCGTGTGCGGGACATATGGGGGAACTGGCATGACTCTAAAGATTTGGAGGGACAGACGTATGAGGTTTGGACACTCAGACGCACACTGCGATTGTTCCAACACACGTATTGATCACTTGATAAGTTCTCATTTACTATAGTTACTATTACTGTGTTTCATTAGCATCTCAGTGCTGAGGAAGTGGCCCTGCGGAGAGAAGAGCTGAAGAAGCAGCCCAAACCCTGCAAGATCTCCAGATTAAGGGGGTGAGTGTGAGTGAGTGTGGAGTTTCTGACAACCTTGTAATAACATATTTATATATGCGTAACTACTTTCACTCCTTTTTCTAGGTCTATTGATCCCTTCCAGCTGATTCCCTGCAGGTCTTTTGGAGAGGATGTACAGGTCAGTGGCCATTTATCCCATCAATCTGTCCTCAGTTGTGCAATGTTTCTGGCAAGATGGGAGTTTCACCAATTATTTAATCTGAGGTCATTTATACATAACCTCAATGTATAGTATAAGTTGAAAGGGTACTAAAATGTCCTCTTTGTTCTCCCCAGGAACCATTCCAGGTTATTGTGTGTGCAGAGACTCTTCTCATAATGGACATGGTATGCCATACACACAACCACGCAGGCTGAATTTATTTTCCCTTAGGATCACACATGTTACGAGTTATTCATGAAGAAAATGTTTTCCGTGTGTTGCATGCATTATGAATTGATTATGTTGTTAATTCACTGACCTGTAAGGCAGGTCAATACATGATTAAAATTAAAATCTGAAACAATTGTTTCATTTATTCGGTCATTCATTTTATTTGATTTAAATCTTCCAAAAATGATCAAATGTTTTGTGACAGCATGCCCACGTGTCGCGGGGGGAAGTCATCGGCCTGCTAGGCGGAACTTTCAGTGAGGAAGAGAGAGTATTAAAGGTAGGGAATGGAGTGAAAACAAAAATGTGGACAATGGAGATTTTGGCATTTGCATTTACAAACGATTCTGTGCAGATCTGTGCAGCAGAGCCATGCAACAGTGTGAGTACAGGTTTGCAGTGCGAGATGGACCCGGTGTCTCAGACACAGGCCTGTGACGTGCTGTCGTTGCTGGGCTTCAGTGTGGTGGGCTGGTACCACTCGCATCCCACCTTCCACCCCAACCCTTCAGTACGGGACATCAACACACAGGACCAGTTCCAGGTAAAATGATTAAATGAAAGTAGTCCCACTGGAGTTAGTCTATGGGAACACATGATCTCATTCTGTGTCTCTTGATTGTTCCAGAGTTATTTCTCACGTGGTGGAGCCCCCTTCATCGGGATGATAGTGAGTCCATATGACCCAGCCAACCCCTCCCCCCACTCCCAAACTACCTGCTTGTTGGTAAAAGAGAGCCAGGAGCCTTCTGGCCCACAGAGTATGTTTAACACTCACAAAGCCATGATTTAAAACGTTAAAACAGTTCATATCAAGCAGACAATGTAGGACAGACACACACACAGTAGCACAGTCTATCCTCTGTCTGTCTTTCTGTTCCTACCCCAGAGCTGCCCTACCGGTTTGACTTCCTGTCATCACAAGACATTCCAGACTGGGAACAGATGTTGAGGAGAGCTCAGTGGATCATCCACAAATACAGCCAAACACCCGGGTGAGGGAGAAACAAGACTGCAGTGGTCGTCCTGACACACACGTTGGCTAATTCTTCCTTTTGTGATTTGGATCAAGTTGTTAGTAAAGCTTAATGTTGTAGTATCTGAACTGTTATTTTTTCTTACACTGGGTAGGAGTGTGCAGATGGAGAGATTGTTCCGGAAAGACTCCCATCTCACCTTTCTGGAGAAGGTCTGTCCAGCTGATCAGTCTGCCCGCTGTTCACATATCTTAGTGGCTAGTGGCTTCATTAACTGATTTACCTCTGCTTCTACTGCTTTATTGTCTTTGTTTCATTTCGCTTGACCTCTTCCATCCATCACCTCCTTTTAGATGCTGTCATCTCTGGCCAGGTACCTGGAGCCCCTGCCAGAGGAGGAGGGAGACCCCTTCCTCACCCAGATCCAGGCGCTTTTCCAGTCAGACTTTATTGCCAAGCAGGAAGAGGGGGAATCTTTTATCTTGTCCAGACCAGAAGTCTCAGATGATTTTGCTTTTGATCAGCTGATCAGCGAGGAGAGGCCCCAGGAGGGAGGAAGAGACTCTGATCCGGATTCTGGCAGAGCTTCAGATAGTAGTGCACAGCCCACGGACACAAACTCAGACACAAACAGCAGCACAGTTTTACATTTGGGCTCTGTGTTGTCAACTGAACATGACTATTTACTGTAATGGACCATATAACTCATCTAATACTCAAAGAATAACCACAATGTAAAGTAGAATGAAGTACAATGAAGTTTTGTATCAGTGTTACCAACTTACTTAATTAGTTTTTATAACATTTTATGGAAAAAAGCATTTCACTTTCTCAGTTCTGCAGGTTTCTTTTAAACATAAAAATAAAAATATATTTTCTTATTTTGTTGTCTTTTATATTATTGTAATAGCTCGATATTGAGTTGTTATAGTGCTGTCGATTTCCAATAAAATGTCAGTCACATTTCCTCATAAGAGAATGCAAAGAAGAAGTCAGTTTCCTTTCAATTTAGGGAAATGCTTGCTTCCATGGCAACAAGATTAAATTAGCTAAACTTGTCAATAGGGATTTGTAATTATTAGCCTCCTCTTGAACCTATATAAGCCCCCTACTGTACCAGAGTATCCATTATGCATATGGCTTGAAGATAATAAAATACATTCCTACCTGTGTTTATCTCCAGTTTCTCATTTAAAAAAATCTTTTTTTATGCATTTATGCTTTTATTTAGACAGATTGAGAGGAAAGGGGAGCTGAGAGGTGAAGCAAAGAGCCCAGGGCTGGACTCATATCCCTTTAAATCCTCTTTTAATACACAAAATACCTCCTATAGCATATACTTGTAGTAAGAGGTGTTTCAGTGTCTCTCTTATTATATCATACATCTAGCTAAATGCTGTTGGCTGGTAAAATATGTAAGTGGCTGCTAGATTTGACCCAGTTTCCAGCTAAAAAAAACCCAATGCTAATCCATTTAGTAACAGGGAGACACACAAGTTAATTTCTAATCCTGCAAACACCTGACTGCCAGTTCAGCTGTTTTATTGTAATCACAGACACCACATTTATTTGGAGAGAGACAATAAAAATTAACAAAAGTGACAGGTTAGTGCTCTTGCTGACAGAAATGGTAAACAGGACATGTACACATTTACTGTCATAATGGTTTTGCTTTTGAAAAAGTATATATTGTCTGGTATTGCATTCCACCCTCATTTCTACTTTTCACATTATTTTTTTCCATTATATTTATGTGTATATATACAGCCCATATACAATACACAGGCTCTGATCCAAATCTGGACCCAGGTGCAATATTATCCAGTTTCTTTACATTTCAATGCAGCCTGACTTAATTTAGATATCACTTGTTTAACCCAACCAGAGAAGTGACACTGACATTTTACATAGTATACAGTTATTTGAGTACCGCTGATATTAAGCTATATATTAGTGGTGCTCAAATACAAGTATATTATCATAATGGTATACATAATGTTACTTACTGAATAAGTTATAATATTCCCCTTTTGGTTTGTTAAAGCCCATTGAGGTTTTACACACATGTCCTGCGCTGACAATCGATCTCTTCCTCGTACTCGACAATAGTTTTCTTCAAAACTCTGAATATTTCTGAAGCAGCATCAGTTAATCAGTCGCTGGTTGACAAACTCTCTCAAATACTCAAATAGACTGTACATTAAAATATTGTTATACAGTCTATGGATAGAACCATAGACAGTTAAAGAAAGCTTAGCTAGTGGCTGTAATTCTGCACCAAGGCTGAATGTTGGGAAAGAGACTTCAGATACAGTATTAGGGGACCACTAAGGTCTATATAAAAGAGACTTCAGATACAGTATTAGGGACCAGTATATAAAAAGGACCACTAAGGTCTATATAAAAGAGACTTCAGATACAGTATTAGGGGACCACTAAGGTCTATATAAAAGAGACTTCAGATACAGTATTAGGGACCACTAAGGTCTATATAAAAGAGACTTCAGATACAGTATTAGGGACCACTAATGTCTATATAAAAGAGACTTCAGATACAGTATTAGGGGACCACTAAGGTCTATATAAAAGAGACTTCAGATGCAGTATTAGGGGACCACTAAGGTCTATATAAAAGAGACTTCAGATGCAGTATTAGGGGACCACTAAGGTCTATATAAAAGAGACTTCAGATACAGTATTAGGGGACCACTAAGGTCTATATAAAAGAGACTTCAGATACAGTATTAGGGGACCACTAAGGTCTATATAAAAGAGACTTCAGATACAGTATTAGGGACCACTAATGTCTATATAAAAGAGACTTCAGATACAGTATTAGGGGACCACTAAGGTCTATATAAAAGAGACTTCAGATGCAGTATTAGGGGACCACTAAGGTCTATATAAAAGAGACTTCAGATACAGTATTAGGGGACCACTAAGGTCTATATAAAAGAGACTTCAGATACAGTATTAGGGGACCACTAAGGTCTATATAAAAGAGACTTCAGATACAGTATTAGGGGACCACTAAGGTCTATATAAAAGAGACTTCAGATACAGTATTAGGGACCACTAAGGTCTATATAAAAGAGACTTCAGATACAGTATTAGGGACCACTAATGTCTATATAAAAGAGACTTCAGATACAGTATTAGGGGACCACTAAGGTCTATATAAAAAGAGACTTCAGATGCAGTATTAGGGGACCACTAAGGTCTATATAAAAGAGACTTCAGATACAGTATTAGGGACCACTAAGGTCTATATAAAAGAGACTTCAGATACAGTATTAGGGACCACTAATGTCTATATAAAAGAGACTTCAGATACAGTATTAGGGGACCACTAAGGTCTATATAAAAGAGACTTCAGATGCAGTATTAGGGGACCACTAAGGTCTATATAAAGAGACTTCAGATACAGTATTAGGGACCACTAAGGTCTATATAAAAGAGACTTCAGATACAGTATTAGGGGACCACTAATGTCTATATAAAAGAGACTTCAGATACAGTATTAGGGGACCACTAAGGTCTATATAAAAGAGACTTCAGATACAGTATTAGGGGGACCACTAAGGTCTATATAAAAGAGACTTCAGATACAGTATTAGGGGACCACTAAGGTCTATATAAAAGAGACTTCAGATACAGTATTAGGGACCACTAAGGTCTATATAAAAGAGACTTCAGATACAGTATTAGGGACCACTAATGTCTATATAAAAGAGACTTCAGATACAGTATTAGGGGACCACTAAGGTCTATATAAAAAGAGACTTCAGATGCAGTATTAGGGGGACCACTAAGGTCTATATAAAAGAGACTTCAGATACAGTATTAGGGACCACTAAGGTCTATATAAAAGAGACTTCAGATCCAGTATTAGGGACCACTAATGTCTATATAAAAGAGACTTCAGATGCAGTATTAGGGGACCACTAAGGTCTATATAAAAGAGACTTCAGATGCAGTATTAGGGGACCACTAAGGTCTATATAAAAGAGACTTCAGATACAGTATTAGGGGGACCACTAAGGTCTATATAAAAGAGACTTCAGATACAGTATTAGGGACCACTAATGGTCTATATAAAAGACTTCAGATGTCATAAAAGAGACAGTATTAGGGGACCACTAAGGTCTATATAAAAGAGATACAGTATTAGGGGACTTCAGATGATACAGTATTAGGGGACCACTAAGGTCTATATAAAAGAGACTTCAGATACAGTATTAGGGGACCACTAAGGTCTATATAAAAGAGACTTCAGATACAGTATTAGGGGACCACTAAGGTCTATATAAAAGAGACTTCAGATACAGTATTAGGGGACCACTAAGGTCTATATAAAAGAGACTTCAGATACAGTATTAGGGGACCACTAAGGTCTATATAAAAGAGACTTCAGATACAGTATTAGGGGACCACTAATGTCTATATAAAAGAGACTTCAGATACAGTATTAGGGGACCACTAAGGTCTATATAAAAGAGACTTCAGATACAGTATTAGGGGACCACTAAGGTCTATATAAAAAGGACTTCAGATACAGTATTAACCACTAAGGTCTATATAAAAAGAGACTTCAGATACAGTATTAGGGACCACTAAGGTCTATATAAAAGAGACTTCAGATACAGTATTAGGGGACCACTAATGTCTATATAAAAGAGAGACTTCAGATACAGTATTAGGGGACCACTAAGGTCTATATAAAAGAGACTTCAGATACAGTATTAGGGGACCACTAAGGTCTATATAAAAGAGACTTCAGATACAGTATTAAAAGGGGACCACTAAGGTCTATATAAAAGAGACTTCAGATACAGTATTAGGGACCACTAATGTCTATATAAAAGAGACTTCAGATACAGTATTAGGGGACCACTAAGGTCTATATAAAAGAGACTTCAGATACAGTATTAGGGGACCACTAAGGTCTATATAAAAGAGACTTCAGATACAGTATTAGGGACCACTAATGTCTATATAAAAGAGACTTCAGATACAGTATTAGGGGACCACTAAGGTCTATATAAAAGAGACTTCAGATGCAGTATTAGGGGACCACTAAGGTCTATATAAAAGAGACTTCAGATACAGTATTAGGGGACCACTAAGGTCTATATAAAAAGAGACTTCAGATACAGTATTAGGGACCACTAATGTCTATATAAAAGAGACTTCAGATACAGTATTAGGGGACCACTAAGGTCTATATAAAAGAGACTTCAGATACAGTATTAGGGGACCACTAATGTCTATATAAAAGAGACTTCAGATACAGTATTAGGGGACCACTAAGGTCTATATAAAAGAGACTTCAGATACAGTATTAGGGACCACTAAGGTCCATATAAAGGTGCTGGAGATGTCAAAGCTCACATGGACACCGAAAAACCTGATCATATTACATTGAAAAGGTTTTAAGAGTTATTTAGTTGAAGCTGGATTTTGAAGCTGACACAGAATAGGTTATATACAGTATATTATTTCATATTTATATATTTATTTGAAAAGAGAGCTATTATTTTGTTTCAAGTTGTTACAGATTTTATTGTATTACATAAGTTATTTTTTATACCATTGAGAGATAATAAAGCATGTTCATTAACCTTTGAGGAAGCCTGTCTGAATTAGTGTCTCGAGGCCCGCCGAGTGTCCTCTTTTTTGGAAATCAAATATGGTCACCCTACTTAAATGCAAACTATTGGACAGGACTGGACATTGTTATTCCAAGTACACGTTAGAAACAATAACCCAAATTAGCAACCAGTAGCGGCTAAGTATTGGACACAGTCACTACAGCTTGGTAGTTTTCGCTGTGCGCGCACCCGCGGTCTCAGCGGACAACTCAACACACCGGAACGTTGTTCGCGGAGTCGTTTCTACGGGGAATCATTTTGGAAGCAGGAGCGTCAAAGGGCGGACAGTCCAGTCCGTTGTTAGTAACGTTACTGACATTTCGCGTCCCACGTTGTTCTAACTCGACGTTTAAAGGTGTAATGGAACAGTTTTCCATTTCACTCTACGGCTGTCGGATAACCGAGGTTAGCTAGCTAGCTAGCGTCCACCGCTAGCAATGACATTGACTGCAGTGCTGGGACAGTTGTTCTTTATGAAAGTCTAAAGTTATGTTAAGTAAAAAACAACAAAAAAGTAACGTTCACAACCTTTGCAAGTTAAGTCCACTATAGTATGAGGAATTCAAGCCCTCGTCTGTAGTTATTAAAAAGACCTGGCAGCCTGGCAAGTCATTTAGGAAGTTTTACCAGCGAGGACAATATGTTTTTACCATTTTTTTTAAAGAACAGTCGCTTTTCTCTTTCTGCACATCTGACATTAAACTTCCAGGTCTGCAGACGAGCTGGGCATCCTGTGAAAAAGGCCCACTCTGTTTCTTGTCCTCTCAGCTGTCACAGAACAACACACTTTGTTCACTTTAGAGCCACTCCGAGGGCAGCACCACCTGTCTCATTCTGCAGCAATGGGAGGACGCCGTGTTTCCAGATTAGTCCCAAGACCACCTTACCTCTGCACCCTGGACCTGTCCTGGCACAGCGTGGACAACTGTTCCACACCTCAGCCCCTGTGAGGGCCCTGCCTGCTCCTCTCGTATGGTTGCTGCTCAAACCTTTGCAGAAGATCACGGCTATAATACTGGGCAGGTAGGAGACACACTGGAGCTCTATACACTTACACCGAGAAAGGGGTTCATTGCTTTAATGCAACAATATTTAATTCTACTTGAAGAGAAATGTGAAGGGTGGACACCCCTATACAGCATAGTGGATATTAATGATAAACAACTAGTTTTTCAAAACTGGAGGTATATATAACTGCCATAAATTATATTTTGAGATACAATTGTGATAAAAATAACTTTTATAAATAATAACTCATTTATACATCTATATAGGGTCCCATGACATGGTGACCTTAGAGGTCCCCTAATACCGTATCTGAAGTCTCTGTTATATAGACCTTAGAGGTCCCCTAATACTGTATCTGAAGTCTCTTTTATATAGACCTTAGAGGTCCCCTAATACCGTATCTGAAATCTCTGTTATATAGACCTTAATGGTCCCCTAATACTGTATCTGAAGTCTCTATATAGACCTTAGTGGTCCCTAATACTGTATCTGAAGTCTCTTTTATATAGACCTTAGTAGTCCCTAATACTGTATCTGAAGTCTCTTTTATATAGACCTTAGAGGTCCCCTAATACTGTATCTGAAGTCTCTGTTATATAGACCTTAATGGTCCCTAATACTGTATCTGAAGTCTCTTTTATATAGACCTTAGTGGTCCCTAATACTGTATCTGAAGTCTCTTTTATATAGACCTTAGTGGTCCCCTAATACTGTATCTGAAGTCTCTATATAGACCTTAGTGGTCCCTAATACTGTATCTGAAGTCTCTTTTATATAGACCTTAGTGGTCCCTAATACTGTATCTGAAGTCTCTTTTATATAGACCTTAGTGGTCCCTAATACTGTATCTGAAGTCTCTTTTATATAGACCTTAGTGGTCCCCTAATACTGTATCTGAAGTCTCTTTTATATAGACCTTAGTGGCCCCCAAATACTGTATCTGAAGTCTCTTTTATATAGACCTTAGTGGTCCCTAATACTGTATCTGAAGTCTCTCTTTTATATAGACCTTAGTGGCCCCCCTAATACTGTATCTGAAGTCTCTTTTATATAGACCTTAGTGATCCCCTAATACTGTATCTGAAGTCTCTTTTATATAGACCTTAGTGGTCCCTAATACTGTATCTGAAGTCTCTTATATATAGACCTTAGTGGTCCCCTAATACTGTATCTGAAGTCTCTTTTATATAGACCTTAGTGGTCCCCTAATACTGTATCTGAAGTCTCTTTTATATAGGCCTTAGTGGTCCCATAATACTGTATCTGAAGTCTCTTTTATATAGACCTTAGTAATCCCCTAATACTGTATCTGAAGTCTCTTTATATAGACCTTAGTGGTCCCCCTAATACTGTATCTGAAGTCTCTTTTATATAGGCCTTAGTGGTCCCCTAATACTGTATCTGAAGTCTCTTTTTATATAGACCTTAGTGGTCCCCCTAATACTGTATCTGAAGTCTCTTTTATATAGACCTTAGTGGTCCCCTAATACTGTATCTGAAGTATCTTTTATATAGACCTTAGTGGTCCCCTAATACTGTATCTGAAGTCTCTTTTATATAGACCTTAGTGGTCCCCTAATACTGTATCTGAAGTCTCTTTTATATAGACCTTAGTGGTCCCCTAATACTGTATCTGAAGTCTCTTTTATATAGGCCTTAGTGGTCCCCTAATACTGTATCTGAAGTCTCTTTTATATAGACCTTAGTGGTCCCCTAATACTGTATCTGAAGTCTCTTTTATATAGACCTTAGTGGTCCCCTAATACTGTATCTGAAGTCTCTTTTATATAGACCTTAGTGGTCCCCTAATACTGTATCTGAAGTCTCTTTTATATAGACCTTAGTGGTCCCCTAATACTGTATCTGAAGTCTCTTTTATATAGACCTTAGTGGTCCCCTAATACTGTATCTGAAGTCTCTTTTATATAGACCTTAGTGGTCCCCTAATACTGTATCTGAAGTCTCTTTCCCAAAATTCAGCCTTGGTGCAGAGTTACAGCCACTAGAGCCACTCCCACAATGAGCTTTGTGCCATTTCTGAGTCTGTAGGTTTTGAGGAGGAGAGAGGGGGGGGCAAGGTGGAGGCTGGGGGTGTGGTCTTGAACATATATTGCATACATACAGTAATTTGGTCACCATAGTTTCAATTCAAGGCTGCGACATATCGCGAAAGACACTTAGAGGTTTCTTTGAGTTAGTTGAAAGGGCGTATTAGTAGAAAACTACACCTCAAAACAAGGATTTCCAACTTTTTTTCAAACCAAGGACCCCTTAACTCAAAGCAGGGGCCCCCTACTATTAATATTGAATGAAATGAAGTTGCATATTGAATGAAATGAAGTTGCATATTAAACTGGGCCTACAATAATGTGTGGACGGCCTAAAGCCTTAATGCATAGCTTTTTAGCACATAGAATACTAAGCTATTAAAATAATAATTGTCTGCATGATTTAAATGACTACCATATCTCTAGGACAGTAAACTGATCATCAGTGGAGATTTAAATTAGCTAAAAATATGCTGGATTCATGTTGATGACTTTATCATCATATAATTTGCAGTAATGGTGCTTTTTTATGTTTATTTCAATGTTCAATTTGCTCAATTAAATAATGTTAATTAAAAGGTAAATTATGCTTTAAACGATGGATGTTAGCAGAATATCAAAAACAGCAGAAGGGCAAAACTGAGTACACTTTAATATCTATTTATTTAAATAATATCGTTATTGTGATATTCAACAACGTTACATCATAGCGAATATTTTTATCATATTGGGCAGCCCTAGTATGGAGGCAGCTATATGATAAGACAATATGTCATGTATGCAGTATTTGAGTCCCAGACCAGTTTCCTCACAGGGATAGTAAAGCATATTGGGTCCTAACATTCTATCAGTGAGGCATCATTCATTTATTAAGTTCTGTTTTGGGTCAGCTCCCCCATCATGGTACTCTTTGCAATACAGAGAGTTGCTTTGTTTTGTCACTCTTCCAATAAGTGTTGGCCTACTTGTATACTTTAATATTTGACTCTCTCCTGTGGACATAATTACTTCAACATTTTGTGCTTACTATTTTGTGAATGTTTTATTTTTGCTGTTTTTTGGCAAGACCTACTTTGAGATCTCAGTAGTTCTTGCATTTTCTATTAAATTACCACATGCATATCTATCCAGACATGAAATAAGGTTTAAATGATTATTTTCTTCTCACACTTTACCACTGTAGGGCAGTATATGATTTTAAATGTACCGCATAAGGCTGTGTGCTACATGAACCGGTATCACAGACCTTGTATGGCCTTCCTCTGCACAGGAGTATTAGGAAGTGGTGGGTGGCTCTACCAGCTAACCGCGGCAGCTCATGCGCGAATGGGTCCGGCAGCGTCGCTGGCATCTGGCAGCGGGGGCAGGTGTTGCTATGGTGATTGTAGCCCTCCTTCTCCTGACCCACCTGGATGAGTCCCCAATTACGGGACGGACCCGCCTCCTGGTGTTCAGCAGAGAGAACTACATGGAGCTGGCAGCACTGACTTCAGAGGCGGTGAGAGAAGGACCAGGGCGTGTGTGTGTGTGTGTGTGTGCGTGTGTGTGTGTGTGTGTGTGTTTGTTTCTTTTAACAAGGTTCAGAGAGATACAAACAGTGATGATAGGTCAGATGATATGTAGTAAAAGGGGGAAAGGGGAGAAAATTTAATATGAGGAGAATATTGTGGCTGTAAGCAGTCCAAAAGAGGGACTAAACACTGAGAGATGCACACGTGACATGCTCGTGATCGTATTGCAATGATTTTATTTTTCTTCTTCTTCCATATGTACAGTACACTTAGCACTGCTGTTACCTAATGTAATTGTTACCAGGCGAGTACAAATAATTGCGTAATACTGCGTGCTGCGGTCAACAAAAGGGTTCGCTCCCAGCTTCACCCCCTCTCCGTCAAAGCCCAAAAGAAAAAAGGTGCACACGTGAAGCAAACGAATATATCACTTCCGCTCAAACCGTCATGAAAACGCCCACCACCTACAATATCAGCGCGTAACACAATAATCAATAAATGAGACCATGAACAACATAATGTGGCTCCTACAGAGCAATTCAATGAAATTATTCCTTCCGCAACCTCTAGCTCCCCCGGTAGATGGCTTGTGGCCTCTTGCTGCGTGCCTTCATCTCTGTCTTCCCCCCTTTTCTGTCATTCTTCAGCTGATCTCATTAAAAAAAAATGTACTAAAATTGTGTGTGTGTGTTTGTCAGTACATGGAGGAGTTTGCAGAGCTGTTGGTTCCGGTCACTGACCCTCGTCACCAGGTGGTGGAGCGGGTGGTGCAGCACCTGGCACAAAGAAACAAGGACATCCCTGAAGTGTCTGAAGTCACCTGGAGCATCCACGTGGTGCAAAGTCCCAACATCAATGCCTTTGTCCTACCGGTAAGTCACATGTCATATTATCATGTTTTTATACACATAAAGAATATCTTCAAACACCAAATGGCTCAGGCTTGGATTGTACTTTCCCTTATGTAGAACGGGAAAGTCTTCATTTTTACGGGGATGCTGGATGCTGTGGCGGATGTTCACCAGCTCACCATTGTCCTGGGACACGAGATGGCTCATGCTTTATTGGGACACTCGGTAAGTACACAACCCTCTGCAGACTGGGTTTGTAGTTGTAGCATTGTTTATACCCCTGATTATATTACTATATATCATCATATTATTTACTGTAGGATAGGGTTGGGGGGAGGAAAATCAATTTTTAGATGCATCGCGATTCTTTCTAGAACAATTCAATGCTCAATTCTGATAAGTTAATAATTGATTATTTTAAAAAAAAAAAGGTTGATTATTTTTTTATTTAGAAGGTACTGTCTCCAGAAATGTACAAATCAGGAAACAGAGTGACAAAAACTTAGAGTTTAGGCAAGAGTGCAGAAAAAAACACACAAATGGCCAAAAGGGAAAACAAATGTAGTTTTGTATAATACACATGATCTAATAGGACATACATAAAATAATTAGGCAAACCACAAAAAGTCTGTTGATCTACTTTATCACATTACATGTGACCACCTCATGTTTCATGTTCTAAGAAGCCAATTCTCCACCTTTAAACATGACTGAGCCTCTGACATGGAAGATCACAGTGAGATTAGGTGGCTTTAACAAGCATGTTTAAGGCATGGAATGACTACACAATAAAACTAAGACAAGAAAATCCATTAAAACATGTGTCAAATACTGCATATGTCAAAATCTAACAAACTCAGATTTATATGTATATTTTTTAAATCACACATGGAAATGTACATACAAAACTGCAATAAGCAAGGGATTCTACTGTATTCATTTACATTGTTTGTTCAATGCAAGCTGTTGTATGAGAGAGTCTATAGAACTATTTAGATGGCAAAAAAACATAGCACTCTAGAGTTTGATACAAAAACCCAGAAACCTGTTTAGCGCTGTGGAGAATGATGTGCTGCAGTGTACAAAAGCCTGTGTGCGGTGTGCTGACATTTAAGAGGCTCAGCTAGTGGTAGCAGACCTTGCTTTGCATGAGGATGAGTCATTGGAACCACTTAAAGCGCAAGAACAAAGTTTAGTCATTTAAAAGCCCTTGGCACACGGTAGAAGTTACAGCTGGCAGTCTTCCAGGTTTCTCCTACCCAAGGCTGTAAAATAAGTAGGTGGACCTCCTATAAGAATGTGCATTATACAATGAGTTCTCTTGACTAGAGCCCGACTGATTTTTAAGGCCCATACCAATACAAATATTTGGTTATTTAAAATCCGATATATTGGCCCATATATATAATTTTAAATCCAGTTACGCGTAACAAAACAGCAACAATGTTAGTTATTTGTAGTTATTTACAAATTCCCACTAAAATAATAATATAATAATTTAACTGAACACAGGAACATTAAAATATATTAAAGTTCTGATAAATAAAATATATAAAAATACAAACTTAAGATATGAAACTTAGTCCTTTGAACAAAAACACAATAATAATAATAAAAAAGAGAGTGTTGCCAACAGGGACGTTGTAGAGCGTCCTATGGTGGACAAACTATGCAACGCCAACACTCATAACATGGTTGACCGTTTAAACATTAATTTATCAGAATCATTTATTTGTCATTATAAATGATTCTGATGAATGTGTGTATCGGCCATAATAAATACGATAGTTTGGGAATATCTAATATTGGCAGATAATATCGGCCTGCCGATATCTGTCGGGCTCTACTCTTGACTATTCCTCAGCCCCCCCACTTCATCTCAGTAACGTAAAGTATCGCAATGGCTGAAGTGGCCCCAGTTGCAGTGTTGTTGCATCAGCCGGTGATAAAGACTCACTGACAATCCTCTCCAAACCCTCACTAATCCTGTCTGTGCTATGACGACCAAAGTCCTGTCGGCCCAGGCTATTGTCATGCCCCATTCATCCTCCACAGATGGCTACGCTACAAAAAAACCCATTCTTTTTGTTTGGAAAAAAAACCCAAAAAGTGTCTAATGAAGTTGTGGGTATTTCAAGACTTAAAACGTCCCAGGAGGAAATGCTTGAAGGAGATTTTAATTAGATGAAGGGAATGAGCATCGATGGGCTTGGTATTACCGAGTAGGTGTGCTCTATTGGATTGGCTGTTAAAACCTCTAAATCTGTGTAAAAGTTCCTCTAAAATAGATGGGAACAATCAATATGTTCCAGCAGCCTTGTTGTTCCAAAAACTTTGTGCCTCTGTTATTCTCTCCCTCTCCCATTCCTGTCTCTTTTCTTACCCTAATCATTTACTTTTTACATTCCTTCCTTGTCTCTCTCCTCTGTCACCTCCTCCTTGACATCCAAGTCTCTCTGCTCTCCACCCCCAGGCAGAACAGGCCAGTCTGTCTCATGTCGTGGACCTCCTGTCCCTTATTCTGCTGACAGCCATCTGGGCCGTGTGTCCTCGAGACAGCCTGGCTCTGCTGGGACAGTGGGTACAGGGCAAGCTTTCCCAGGTGAGGCCTATTCCAGACTGATGCACCGTATAACACACTTTCCAGGTTGGCCTTTAATTGAAGAAACATCACATTTTCACACACATTGTTCAGGCAACACTTTTACTATATCTTACTTTTAGTGCCATTGTGATTGTAGATCTGTCTGAAGTCTTAAGAAATTAGAGTACTGGAATAGACTTGGTCTATTGATAAGGGGAATGTGAAAAAGTGTATTAATCTTAGTTTGTATAACCTCATACATATGTCATTTGTCCCTCCCTTAGTTGATGTTCAGCCGTCCCTTCAGTAGGAAACTGGAAGCTGAGGCTGATCAAGTTGGATTGCAGTTGGCTGCAAAGGTATCATCATCACTTGTTTTTATATAACCAAAAGGTAAAAAATATCTGTTCACTCATTACTAGACTCAAAGCTGTTCTACAATGTATTATATGTATTATAAGGTTTTTCCTAAAATTTCAGTCTGTTTCAGTTTGTTTTGGATCAGTTTTTCGACTGTATTTAGTCTGTTTTTGGCCAGGTTTCAGTCTAGATTTGGACTGTTTTCAGCATGTGCCTTTTTCAGACATTATTATCAATGTCATTTTCAGAGGGTTATCTTTCGACATTACATTTTTAACAGAAAGCTATTGAGTTGCATTATGCAAATTTTAGGATCCAGGATTTTTGGCGCTTGACCCATCCAATGGACTAAAAGTTGGCCATTGTTTTTTCAGTTCCCTAACTTTATGGAAGTAATAATACCAAATCGAGTACCCCTTTAACATGATACTACTAATGACCATTGGTGCATTTTGGAAGTCATGATTAAGAAGTAGTTTAAACCTTTTTACTTTTAGTGTTTTAACATTGCAAAATTAGCTGCTGCTGTCCAACCTTGTAATCTGTCTGCAGGGCACTAGGGGGCACTGTTGTCAAACTAAACTAAAGTCAGAGGATTTTCATCTCAGCACCTGACTCTGTGTGTGTGTCTGTGTGTGTCTGTGTGTCTGTCCTTCCCAGGCATGTGCAGATGTGCGAGCAGGACCTGTATTCTGGCAGCAAATGGAAATCAGAGACCAGCTGACAGGAGAGCCCACCTTCCCCGAGTGGCTGTCCACACACCCGTCACACAGAAACAGATTCGCTCAGCTGGATCGCCTCATACCACAGGTATAGACACACACTAATAAGATTCTCTGCTCAGTTCAAATAACAGCAGGGAGAACTTTATTTCTTTTACCTGAATCATGTGTTTGTCTTAAATATAAGACTCTTTGACCCCTGTGTGATGAGAGAGCCCTACACCTGTCTGTTGTGCAGGAGAAATAGTGTCGCTTTAGGAGCTGTTGGAAGGAGTCTTATTGGAACTAATGAAGCATCAGGAGAGATGTATATCCACCTGCAGACATGTGGCAAGGAGGAAGAAGAGACTCAGGGAGGAGAAGAAAAGATGCAAGGTTTTAGGAAGACAGGAAAAGCATTTTGCCACACAGGGCCCTGGATTTGATGAGTTGACGATCTGAAAAAAACCCGCCCCATGGTAGAAGCTCTATCTCACAGTCTTACACACTGTGCTGGCACTGTGGCAACAATCGATGGTGTCTTAAGGCTAGCACGAAATCAACAAGCGGTTAGCACAGCAACTTCTATTGAAAGAGTCAGCATTCACAATCATTATGTTTTGTGTGTGTGTGTGAGTGTGTGTGTCAGAGGGAGAGACAATGTATTAGGCAGAGGGAAGTTTAACCTTGAGCGTGAGATGGACTGTTGATACACCGTCAGATGCTCCAAGTACGAAAGATGAACAGATGGGTAAACCACTAATTGTCCATCAGGTGCCAGTGTTGTTGTGTGTGTACATGTTCTATGTGTGAGTGTGTGTTTGTTATATGTTTGTGCGTCGTATCCCTGTGTGGTATACTGACCTCTAGCAGCAGCCGTTGTCGAGGCCAGGCTGCAGCCACAGGCAGTGAAGTGATGAAGACTGTTATTTGGGGATTCATCAGCTGTGTGTGTGTGTGTGTGTGTGTATGGGTGTGGGTGTGGAATTGCACACTCCTCTCACCAAACAGTTGGATCCAACATGGCAGCACATATGAGCCAGTTAACAACTGAACTCACTTGCATGAAAGTGGTGCATAATGTGATGTTTTTAACCTTGCGAGAGGTGACAGCATCAAGCTACTTAACCCAACTCTTGTGCAGGCACTCCGCCTCCACTAGTGCGATCATCATCCTTAAGCAAAGCGCATTAAGTCCACTGGTAGCATGAGAGGGAGAGCCTGTTGAGTGGAAGCCAAGTGCATGTATGCATTGATTCTTGTAGTGGAGTCTAAGTGAAAGGTTAATAAGTTTGGTGTGTGTGAGACAGACCGAGAGAATGTTTCTAACTGCTGGGAAGTGCTTGTAGTTAGTTCCTACCAGCTCTGCTTATCCAACCTGTATGGGGTAGATTTAAAGAAGAGAGATTGCATCTTTAGTCATATTGTTATGCCTCTCTGGAAGTATGGATAGCATTGTCAGTTGCTCAGTCAGTCCACCACTTCAGACTGATTTGTCCAGACTGATTTCTGAATGAATATATATGAATATATATATATATATATATATATATCTTGTTGATTCTTCCTGTGTTGTCCCATCTTGTTGCTCTGTCTTTAGCTATAGCTTTAGTCTATAGCGTTTATCAGTTTATCTTTGTTGTGTTAGTTTGTCTTTGGTTCTTCACATTCTCCTTTCCTCCTTCTTGTCACATTCATTTCAGCTCACAGCATTTTTATTTTTGAAAGGTTATTTTTGGGGCATTTTAAGGCCTTTATTGACAGGATAGCTGAAGAAAAGAAAGGGGAGAGAGGGGGGGGAATGACATGCAGCAAAGGGTCGCAGGTTGGAGTCGAACCCCGAGCCCACTGCGTCGAGGAGTAAACCTCTATATATGGGCGCCTGCTCTACCAGCTAAGCATTTCGGGCACCACCACAGTAGTGTTTTAATGAAAAGTCTTATCTACTGTACCTATCACAAAAAAGACCAAGTAACTGATTACTTTCTCTACTACACTGTAAACAGAAACAACAAATGGTACATCGCTACAGAAACAAAGATTTTATTTTAAGGCTTCTATTATCCATCTTTGGACTTGTTAATGAACTTCTTGTCTGAAGTTAGGATAAGTCAGTACATATTGAGTGTGGCTTAATGTCTGTTCTTCATTGTCTCTGTCCAGGCTCTGGAGTTGAGGGAGAGCTCCGTCTGCCCTGCTCTACCTCTTACGGACCCTCGTGTCGTCTTCTCCAAGAGTGTCCACGTGTTGCTGGAAAACGCTAAGCACCAGGAGAGAGAAGGCCCAGAAGGGGCACGCAAGCCCCGCCTGCCCCACAGCCCGGTCTCACTCCCCACTGGATTGTGTGCAGCTCTGCCTACCCAAACTGCCCTCCTTCCTTACCCAAATGTGGATCAAGAAATTAAAGGCCCAGTCCCTTCCGTAGCTTCAGCTTTAGTGGTGACAGCCTCTGTCCCTGCTCCTGCTGAGGGGGAGGGACCCCACCCTGTGGTGCAGAGCATCAGCTGACAGAGGTGTTAAATCAGAGTCCAGACTAACTGGCTTTTTGAGTGAGTGTGTGAGTGAGTGAGAGAGTGAGTCAGTCAGTCAGTCAGTGATTATGTTGGTCAGCTAGCATATTCATCCAACCATTTGCCGCTGCTAAATGTTTTGTTTTCTCTGCACCAAAGACTGTTTGCCAGCACAATGGAGGGCGGAGCTGGGGATGGCACTGTGAAAACAATTGGCTTTGGAGAAAATTAGTGGAAAAAGTCTATCTGATCTATACTAACTATAACTGAATTCAATGCCCCTGCTAACCTTTCCCTCTACCGCAACACCCGGCTGACTGAGCTTTAGATCTAGATTTAGTCATTCTTGCCTAGTAGCTACAAAGATGCCACATTAATAAATAACCTCGAACAAGAAAACGGCGAATGACTCTTAGTAAAGCTTCCATACATTGCCAGATTAATATGTGCATTATTCATCGACACATGGCAACAGACCAGAGTAAGCACTTTGTGTGCGCATGTTGGAGGCTCCGTCCATGGCAGAAAGAGGACATCTACATTTTAATTATGACGACTACATTTTCATGCCACACACACATTTTCTACCCTGAGGGACTTAATTGTGTAAATTTATGCCGGGTTGTACACAGGTTTTAAAACAAAGTCTTCTGCACACTAATGCCAATATCCACTGTCAAGCTCTGAGAAATCTTTCATGGGATTTTGTAAAATCTTATTTAACAAGGCAAGTTGACTGAGAAAACATTCTTATTTACAACAACAACGAAGAGGAGGGAACAGTTATGGTTCAAATCTTTTTTTAAAGATTATCTTTGGGCATTTTTAGGCCTTTATTGAGAGGACAGCTGAAGAAATGAAGGGGGGGGGGCGCACGCTCTACCAACTGAGCAATCTGGGCACCCATCACAGCGTGCGTTGAGAAGTAGCCCACTTGGTGTAACTGTGAAATCAAAGAACTGTGTTTTCATATGGGATAAATAAACAATAATAAATAAAATGTATTTATGTCATGCAATTTAGGTTCAGCTTCTGTTTTAGCTTACAAAACAGATCAACAGCTTACTTGTGCTGTGAAAGCTTTGTTTCACAACAATTGTCTATATTATAGTAAGTGGCCAGTGATAGGTTTTTCCACAGAAATGTGCAATAAAAAGCCAAGGGAATATTGTTTTTTGAGTATCAATAACTCAACAACAAGAACATGCTCTGTTTCCAAGTAGCAAGCAAAAAATAAATAAGCTTGAAAAGAAAAATGCTTTATGTTGGCTTTTTTCCCATACTGCAAGATCCACTGAAATTCCAAATGATCAGGTATTTACATTTATCAACAGCAGGAATGAGAATTATGGAAACAGTGTAATATGTACTGTGTGTGTTTTGAATGTGTAAGAGGAAAGGATCAGCCTGTGACAATGCATCAAAGAACATCAGAACCATCCCATTCCCTCACCAACCAATTAGACAGTTGGTAAAAGATGAGAGGAGATGTAGACTGAGTTGTAGATTTCTTAGAGAGAGTGTGTGTGTGTGTGTGTGTGTGTGTTAGCAGCAGTGACTTATTGATGCCAGGCTCCTGGGGAAACACATGGCCTCTCACAGCTGATCAGACAGACGTACAGTTTGGAAATCTCATAGACAAGATAACACCAAGGCAGTCGTAATCAAATAAAAGCTACTACAATTCCCATTAGTCTCTTTCACCGCAGTGCTTTTATGCCTGCCGACTGTTCTGAGTTCTTGCTTCTTAAATTCTAGATACGTCTTATTATCTTGTGATTACTCCGTTTTAAAGCCCATTGGTGCAATATCCGAGTTCCCTTTTGAGCATGGCCCTCTGGGTTTCTGCTGCAGAAGACTAAAGCTCAGATGTCTCGAGGTGTTGCTCTTCCTGGTCACACAGATTTGACCTTGCCGTATTTATGGATCCACATCTTGTCATTCATCCAAATGGAGACTTCCCATTTCTTGGCGACATTGTTGTGTGCACGCTAAAGCATCTGGATGCAGCTCTCTCACCACTCGGAGAGAAATTGGAACATGAGCAGGCAACAGCAGGCACACACTCACACCCAGAGGTAATTGTAATGAGCGTGATACAATACACACACAGTGTGCTGAGTAATTGTAGCCTACTGCTGGAGTCTAAACATGACTGCGACAGAGGGCTTAATCAAAGAAAACAAAGAGACAGCAGAAGTCAAAGGGATTGAAAGGACAGAAATGGAAATTAGACAAAGTGGAAGCATGGGGATTGACAGGAGAATAGAAAATATTTCAAGTGTGTGAAAGAGCATCTTTTTTGTGTTATTTACAATTAAATGAAATATTTGATTTTTTAAACATATTTTACTGAAATACTGGATGGGAAAGTCCTACAATTCTATGTAGTTTCTCAGTGTTCACATATGTAGCCTTGGGCAGATCTGTTCACCAAAGTGAGTTAGAAATCAAGTGTCTGCCTTATGTCTGCAAATTCACCTCAAGTCTTAGATTGTTGTGTGTTTGTATACTCTTCCGCCCACTAGAGACATCACAGACTGCTTCTGAGACCTCTGACAAACTGCTTGCAGGTATTTTTAAGATATTGACAAACAGAGAAGCGTTGACAAGTAGAAGAAGAACAAGAAAAGGTAGCACACCCACAACAGAGAAAGCTGAATGCACGATAGACGGCAAACCCAAGATGCTGTTTCCCAACAAATACATTACCAGAGAGAGTCAGGGCAGTAAGAGAGCAACCCAACACATCTGCTGTGTAGGTAGCTGAATGACGTCCCAGAATGCAGTCTGGCTACCCTCTGACCTCCCTGTGGAGTGTTGCTCGAAGTGGCTCATTCACAGTCCCATTTCTTGGATCCACCCTGACACACATGCAGCAGCTGCAGGGAAAATGGTGATGTGTGTGTGTGTGTGTGGTAAAAGTTTCTGTGTCCTTCCTCTGTGCATTAATTATACATGTGGCATGTGGGTGTCTGATTGAAATGAATATTTTACTGCTTTTAATCACTGCCATTGCCAGAGTGATGGAGCATCTGGCTGTTACCTGGGTAATTAAAGATGCTGTCTCACACATGCACACATGCAAGGCTCAGAGGTTGTGTCTGCAGTATGAGACGGAAGTACTCCAGAGGCTTACTAATGAGTAAAATTAGATTTGAAAAGGTTTTGAAGCAATGGGGCACATGAAAAAAAATAAAGATTGCTTTTGTCTAATTTTGATTAGCAAAAAGCTTTTCATACAGGCCAGGGGACAATGGAAAATGTCTTTTAGTTGATGTGGGATTAGTGTTGGGCAGAGGTAACCTTGGCTGCACTTAAATCTTTATTTTTGTTGCCATTTTGAGCCCTAACTGTAACATTTAAAGATATATAGTTAAACATGGTGGGCCAACCTATATGACGTTTCTGCTGTGCTTATTTTTGTGTACTGTGTTGCTTTGCTAAAAACCAAATCCAGAGTTACGAGGAGCAACATCTTACCGCTTACTGGGCGGTGTTGTTTTCTCAAATATGTGGCCCAAAAGGTAAATTAGGTCTTCAACCTAATGTTAATTTAAGTGTTGAAATATGAAAGCACCAAGCATGCATTGTGCATTGCAAAAATGCCTTGTGCAGCTTTAATTTGAGCTAACGTGTGCACTAATGTCTGCATTGGTCATACAGTACAACATTTGTATTGCAGAGAATTTAAAAAAAAATTAACATAACCATAAATGGAAATTGATCTCCACTTTCTAGTTAAAGATGATTTATATATCTGGTATTTTTAACATGATCTTAGGTCAGTGGTTTCCTGTGGAACGATGCAGTCTGTTGTGTGAACTGCAGGGAAGGAACAGTCTGGCATGGGGTCATCGAGGCTATCTGGGTGTTCTCTTTCAACACACAATACAGGTCTTCCTCTAATGGCTCCTCATGTCTGTCTTATCATCTCGATCTGTGTGTGTGTGTGTGTGTGTGTGTGTCATGGTTGAACTGGTAGTTTTTTTCATAGTCTGGCTGCTCTGATGCTATTAGAGATTAGGATGTTAACACAGTCCCTCATCTGACTGCATCGATCCCAACCCTTGCAGTGGAATCACATTAATACTAACAACGTCAGGTACAAGCTTTGTAGCTCTCTTTAGCCCTCTCTCTCTTTTTACATCTGCTTCTCTGTCAGTGTTGATTTGAATTTGAATAACCAGCGTTCTTCTCCATCTTTCAAAAGGCAGAGGGTTCAATCTAATGAAGGGCAAGAGGGAATGAAGATTGCAGAAGCAGAGGAGGACTCTAGAGGATGTGGAAATAAGATGAAATAAAATTGTTTAAATCAGTTTTCCTTTGACACTGCTAGCTTTCAATGTTTGAGCGCTTATATCAAGTCACAGCTAAGGTGAGCATATTAGGATAGTGAAAAATTTCTTTGTATAGGCCTTTGAGGAAAATGAACAGAATGCAACAGTACAGTTTACTTAAGAGCAGGTGGTGACAGTCAGATTAAAGGTGGTTTATGACTGTGACATATCAAAATTGACAGACAATTAAAGTTTAAATGTTGAGTGTAGGACTCTACAATTATCATATTGCATTTTACAATTAATTTAACCCCTTTTAGAACATTTGGTTGGTCACCCATGAGTTAAGACATTTGTGTTGTCCTGGCGTAAACAAAACAAAAACCAACACAGACCATTTTTTACCCCTCTCTGTGTACATCAGTGCAGCAGTGCATTATAGTCTTCCTCTCACCTCTTTTGTGGTCCCTGTGAATCCAACAAGATAACATAGGAGAGAAGAATTCACACCAAAACACTGTCAATGTCAGCTGTGTTCAACAAACTGTGACGGACCTGGTTGAACAGTCAGACCAAGAGTCGGCTTCTGTACAACTGGCCAGCACGCTACGTGTGTTTTGATGGCTTCCACTTTAGAAAAACACATTCAACACTGATTTTATCCACACCTTAATTAGATTATGAATATGATTTCATTTATGTATATATAGGCTACTGTATAGCAGTGTTCACAGAGCAGCCAACTCTGAAATTTCCAATTTTGGAGCCTTTCATCAGCTCATGAAAGCACCATGGTCTGCAATGACAAAAATAACTTCTTTCTATATTAGTAGCCTCACCAATATAATGAAATGTATTTGAGATAATGTAAGTCCACCAAACATGTGTCTAGAGCTCCTAGAGTCTATAGGTTGAGGTTCAGGAGCGTTCTGTTGGCCATTGTTTTATGTGTTCCTGCCACTAAATAATTTTGTTCATGGATGACCAGACAGTTGCTACATGCTTATTAGCAGCCATCAACAGTTACTGTAGGCCTACACACACACACACACACACACACACACACACACACACACACACCACACACACACACCCAATAGACCGTTAATATTAATACAGTCTATGACACACACACAAAAAGGCTAACAAGATGTTTCAGTTAAGGATGCTTCGGAATATCGCAGAGAGCAATGAGCCAACCATGGCTTTGTAACCAGTTTAATATGATGCTTGGTAATGTAAAAACCTACTTGGACAACCTAGCCACAGGTGAGATGTATGCATTATTGTAAGTACTTTTAATTACTTTGTTTCATATTTACAAGACAAAATGCTTGGATGGATATGTCTCATTGACTTTGATACGAGTTATAGCTATAATTAGGTGAACACATGTTACAAATTCAAATGTATATGCTAATTCTACAAGCTAGCTAGCTATTTGCTAGCTATTTTTTGTTAGCTAAAACATGCTATACGTTATTGGGCTGAAACCATGAATTGTATAAAATAAAACGTGCTATAAGATAAAGTTTATAATTTCTCTGGGTAAATATAACTACAAGTTTAAATTAATATGGCAAAACATGCTAGCTATATGTTTTAGTAGCCTAGCTAATTGGTCTAGTCTTGGTATTGGTCGGACTATTCCTAGCTAGCATGGTTACTCAGGAAAAAGGGCTCATGCTAGGTGTAAGTGTGTGGGAGACTGAAAGAGAGTCTACTGTATGTGTGTCTGCCTGCTTACAGCTACTTATCAGGGATATTATGAGGGATTAAGCCTGGAATAAATTACAATAATTTCACATTAATCCTTGTACGTTTTGTTTCTGCAAAGTTTGTTTTAAATTTGACATAATTCCAGTTTACTGCCGGGGGGAAACAAGCACAACATCAGAGGGAACCTTAATGACAGCCACTACATGCTGTAAGCTTGGTAAGGTTCACAAAATAGACTTGAGTGCTAAAACCTTAGTGATTGGGAATATGTGCATGAATTCTGTGGGCTGTACATGTTTAATGACTAACTTTGATAGCTAAGCTGAGACTTAAAAATTGTAAAGAAAAATCCTCAAGCCCTTACTAAACCAAGTGACTCATATTAGGCCTCAAAGTCCTACAGATCTGCCAGGAAATTAAGTCTGTCTTATTCAAACATGCATGTAGTGTAAGGTGGGAGGGTGTTGAAAACTAGCATTGAGAATCCTTTTTTTTGTTCTCCCACACATCTTCTCAGTTTACCTCTCCTTCTGTGGTCCTCTTAGAAAATCCCATCTAATATTACACATCCATCCTCGTGCTGTTTTGTTGTCATGGTTTCATTATGCTTCCTTGTCTGCTCTGGTTTGAAGGACAAAGTGCTAATGGTGGGTAGGCTTTAGAGATGGAGGGAGAGTGAAAGAGGCAAAGCAATCAAGGATATGATACCTTTTTTCATGTCACTGGTTGTTTAATGGCATCTCGTACATAAACACCCAAATACTAGGGCTGTAATCAACCAAAGAAAATCTTGGTCGACTAAAATGTCGTGAAAATTTCGACTAAAAATCGACTTGGGGGGCGGAAAAAAATGCTAGATTAATTAACTGTATTGTCCTGAAGTCCTTGTCCTTGTAGGCTATTTGCAGTATATTCAATTGTTTTGGACCTAATTATTTTGCACTGAAATGACTCGTCTGTCGGCTCTGACAGCGCTGCATCAGCCTCATATCCTGAGACATAAAGTCGACAATTCTTTCCGTGATATTATTTTAGCGTTTGGATGATAGAGGCTTAACATCCAGCGTGGTCTGGGTGTGTCTGGGGAACGGGTGGGTGCGCCGGTAGTTATAAAACGATTATTAGACTATGAAATATGCCAATTCTGATATGTTCATACAGCCTACTCAAAATAGACAGGGCAACCTAACACAGGTTAGTTTACCGTTTTTAGGTGATACGCCATGTTTGTAGTCCAGCTGCGATATGCAAACTGTTGCTTGCAAACTTTGCAGTCAACTTTTTTTCGTTATCTATTTTTGTAAAATGCTGCCACACTGCCGATGTCTTCGACATGGTAGAGGAGGACTGACTGGAAACTAAACACTCACAATTAAATAAATATTCAGCAAACCATCAGACAAAGGCTTTCTAGTACTTTCTTCAATCTGTCTCTGGTGGGTTGGGCTAATCCAAAAAAGGTGAAAACAAGGGGGGTGTTCTGAAGACAGCCTGTTACCTGTGAAACAGGGGTGCTCTGTAAACACCCCCATTAGCAATTAGTGCTTTCCTGCCATAGACCGTAACGGTCTATGCTTCCACCCATAGACCGTCAATAAACCTGATGAAATTAACACGGCAAAAAATCAACCAATCAGAATTTTGGTCGAGCCACAATGTATCGACCAATAAATCGACTAGTCGACTGGGAGGTTACAGCCCTACTAAATACAGACTCACTCACTGTGGTCTTCGATTTGCATCCCCAGGGTTCCACAGAAGGTAGAAAGGCAGCTCTACGACAACACCCCTGTTGGCGTCAGATGCTAAGGCCTATAAAGCCTTATTTTTTAACTGATCAATGGGTGCTCTCTATGGGCTAGACTGCAGTCAAATAGGACGGCATCGAACCAAATCAGCTTGTACCAGGCCTGTGTTATGCTCCTTGATCATGCTGCACACTGCGTAGCAATACAGGAAAAAAGAATTTGTCCTGAAATCTACAACTAGCAGAAATTAGGCTAAAACCGTGGACTTAATTTAGCTGACCTGGTTGGAGAGTGAGGAGCAGTCGGCAGAGATGAGTGTGAGTGTGTGCGCGCAGATGAAAATGTGAAGAAAAGAGAGCTTAAACTCAATTCCTTCAGCACCACACACATCACCCCCTGCACCGTGTGACTCTCTCCACCCTCTCTTATTGTAAGGTTCTTAGGCCCTTCCTTAACTTTTAATAAGAGTCTTTAATAAGTCCCCAGATCATGGCTTGGTCGGTCAGGGCTTCTATTTCAACACAGCTCTACTTAATCTCACTCTAAAATAGATCTGCTTCTTCCACTCTCTAACTCTTAGACTCTTAGTATTTAGGCGGTCTAGCAAAGGTATATGACGGGGTGTGCCTGCCAGTTCTATTTCTATTAGGAAGGATCAATGGGGAAGTTTTTACAGCAATGATGGGCACATTTGGCAATGGTGAGGACATATTTTTTGGTATGAATCTATGAACTGTCGACAGCCACAATGAAAATGTCAGGTAAAGTCAGAATTAGGCCATGAAGAGATTTAGACTGTTAATTCTTCCTTCCAGCCAGTGAAATGTTTGGCCTCCTGTGACTGTACCATTGACCAAAAGTGACTCAGCCATTACACACACGTGCACACACTTTGAATTGCTAAATTTTCTCTTAAAATATGCTATTGGTGCTTAGTGCTCACAGTTTCCACGGTCTTCATGGTGATGCTATGGTGCATTTGTGTGTCATACTTTAGTTTCAGTCTCTTTGGCCTACTTAGGCGTGTTGTAAGTAGCACACTGAGCAGCTTCTCCCATCCCCGTGGACTCGGGCTGAATAATTGAGTGGCGCTGAGGCCGGGTAATAAGCTACACTGCCGCTGTAATAACCTGCTGGACAATGTGTGTGAGTGTCTCAGTGAGTGTGCGCGCTCATATTGCTCGTGCAATGTAATGACTGCTATTACTCCAGGGCTTGGGAAGCAGACATGTTATGTGAGTGTGTGTGTTTTATTTTATATATTTATTTTTGTCTGGATGCATGCTACGAGAGTAGCACAGATGCACAATCTGTCTTGTGATCGGGGCTGTGCTCAACTAGTCTTTTTGCTTAGGAAGGTTGTCACTGTTCGATGTGAGTCAAGTGTAGATTTGAGTCGCGCATGCGTAACTCTTTGACAAGTAGCCTACAAGATGCTAACTACACTTCTGTATGTAATGTAAATACATTAAAAATGGACCTACTTAACAAAGTTGGTTCACTGCTGGCTACAAGTTAGCATCAAACACAACAGAGGCTGTCAGTTGAATGGTGTTTTGTGCTAACGTTAGCAGTCAAACAGCCATAGATAGCTAAAAAGTGTTTGAAATGATTCCCATCTTCTGTTATTGTTTGTAATGAAGTTTATTATTTTAAGGCTTTCAAAAATTTCAGTATGACATGCCGTAAACAGTTTAAATCTCACGTCGGGCAGTGACAAAGGTTCCTAACAGTGAAATGACAGATTAGTGGCAGCCATGATAAGGCCTGGTCGAATTCTCTAAATGTTAAATATCAGTGCTTCAGTAGGCTTGTTCCAGATGAGCCAGGCCTGTGCAGAATCTATCGCCGATGATCGCTGCTCAATTCAAGCCAGTTAAATTTGTGTCCGACTTGCTCTGACGTGATGCACGAGGGCAACGATAACCTCACGAGAACAAGACTCCTGCTAGACGCACAGCACGAAGACTAAAATGAAAAGGAATGTAAACAGACTTTTTAGTTAATAACTTTAATTTAAAAAAATAAAGAAGAAATTAAGTATTTATTTTTTAACTTTGATTCTCATTTAATTTTATAAGCCAACTGCATCACAAACGCTACTACTTTCTTCTGTGAGTTTTAAACAGACTATAAAAAACAAGTTTTAAAGTGCTGCAATGCTCTCCCTTCTCTTCATTGATGCCTCTATGTTTACAGGCTTGTGGTGATCCGCAATGTGCTTTAGGTGCCAAAAAAATTCAGTTTGGTACTTCCAATTTGTTTTTTGTCATGGTCAAAAAATCGTGGCAGAGAATCATGATAACAATTCTAAGCAAAAAATCAAGATTCATATTTTGCCCCGAATTGTGCAGGCCTACCCTGTTGTCAACATTGAACTAATAAAGGACTAACTTAAGTGCAAAGGAATGTAATTGCCTTGTTGCTGAAAGGTGCTGTCATCAGGGCATAGAAACCACTGTTGTGCCTGCTTGTCACAGAGGAAATGTAAAGTCAACAGCACCGCAACCGCTTTCGCCTCTCCATTATTATATTGCAGCAAATGCTGTTTGTGTGAAGTTTTATAACGAAGTTGCCATTCTTGAAACCACTGTATTGGCATTGCCGTGACTCACTGTGTCTTCAACAAAACTGCAGCGCTGATGTAGTTTGCCCATCTTCAGAGCTGTCAACATGCAGAGAGGATAGATAAGCTTGGGTTTACACGCTCGGACACTGTTGGAACCGAAATTTGGCACCAAAAGATAAATAATTTTTCGATTTTGGCGATGTAGTTAAGGCGGCAGGCTGGTGTCACTAAGGGGGCCGCCTTAGCTACAAAGTGCTGCAGGAAACCCTGCAGATGATCCTGTCCGCTATAATCCGCGATTATGACGTTACCTAGCTTATCATTACTTTTCTTAAGTCATTTTGTTTGGAGTTAAGTTCAAATTTCATTAGTCAGTCCTTCCCGGATTTTGCGGACTTTTTGAGATTGTTGCGGCCCAAAATGCCTGATGTTGCAGGAGCTTTTGTAAAAAATTTTGCTAGAAGTTGCAGTGTTTGTTGCAATGAAGTTGTGGGAGACAGGCCACTCTACAGCTGAGTGAACCCCTCCCCTGCTGTAATCTCAACCCAACATCACTTAGATCCCTTAAATACTTAATGTCCTAAACCTGGAATACCTCAAACCCATTCTCCAAATCTGTTTAAATGACTGACTGATGGCTGCTTGTTTGATTTGTTGACTCTATTTAATAATTCAAAAATAAAATTAGGAGCAAAACCAGTTGCTAACCAGACATTGTATAGCACATTTTCTGATGCCACCATCTTTCCTCTTGCTTTGTACCTTTTCACAGATGAAAGCAATGCCTCCTGGTAACTGAAACATGACAAATTAGAAGGAGAATGAAAAAAAGCCATTTATCAAAAAGTTGAAGTTGACAACTCCTGTTTTTCTGCAGTGTCACACGTAGGTAAGTGTTCTTTCTCCTGGTTTTGTGTGTGTGTGTGTGTGTGTGTGTGTGTGTGTGTTTTTTGATGATGAATACTTTTTTTTTCTGAAAATACAGTGGAATGAAAAAAACAACAACCATGCAGACACATGGACTGACACACACACACAGAGGCTCCTAGTAGCTGATAAAGACCTTTTTGGCAGAAGTTCTCCTCTGTGCTGTGGGCTCATTAATGCTCTGAGTGTGTCCCTGTGACTGAGGACTAAGCCCTCAGTTCTTATCAACACCACCAGGCCTGGTCGGCTACACACACACACACCACCTCTCTCACTCACACACATACACACAATGGATTATGAAGAGTGTGGATAAGTCGCCAACATCCGCTCCGATATCCCCTTACAGGACAATGACGGACACCCCTCTCCAATCCCACTGTCACAGTCATGGATTGTGTTTGTGTAAGGGTTGGAGGATGCACTGCTTTTCAATTGATCCATTTTGTATTTGATGATCCAGTTCCTAAATTGATAGGTCATTTTGTGAGTTTTATTTTTTGGTTTGAACTTGTGCATTGTTAGGTGTATCAGTTCCACACAGGATGACATAAATGCTTACCCATACTTTCCATGTGGGCACTATTTGTTTCCTCCAGAGCGCACACACATGCACACATGTACAGGCACTGTGGGGTTATTTACATATTTATTACTGCGCTGTGCTCCACAAATTGATATAGTGTGTGTGTGATTAACTGGGTGTTGGTGCAGAGTAATGTTACAGGCCTGGTTCAGTGAGGACAGTGTGGGCGGCTGGTGGTTTATGGCTCTTTTAAGTTTGTGTGTGTGAATTGTTGTTCCCATGTATTGTTTGAGCCCTCCGGCGGTATCTATTCAGCTTGGTAGAGAATTATTATTACTTTTTCCTCAGGGAGTGCAGAGGTGACGTACTGCAACACCTGCCACCCATCACCACTCCCTGGCATGTTCTAACGCATGCACGTGCGCACACACCCCAATACAAACTCTAGGCGTCTTCCCCTACACGTGCATTAAAAAAATGAGGGAACAACCCATTTACATGCAGTTATAGGAACTTTTATTGTTGTTTTTGGTTCCATTACAAAAACAATCTTGCATTATTAAAAAGTCAGATTTTCAGGAATGTTGCACAGTGGTCTCGTTTTCAATTTCTGCATTTTAACAAATGTTATGGGGTTTTAGTGGATTTTATTAGCCCAGAGGTCACAACAATTGTTCCACTTATTAAAGACCTTCAAATGAAAACATGCAAATCACCAAAATTGTAATTTTAACAGCAGCAGTACTTTACATCTCTATGCTTGGTTGTCACTTTTAGCCTAAGGCTGTTTTGGAAGATGCAGGGGACTCTCCTCGCATTAAATCCCTCTCTCCGCTTTGTCCACCTCCCTCTTTCTCTCCTAAGAGCAGCAGATGTTTAATTCACACCAGAAAAAATATTTTATATTTCATTTTAAGCTTTTGAATCTTAGGTCTTTGTACAAGAGAACAAGTGGACTGGATGTCCTCTGGTGGGATCAGATCTAATCATGTTAAAAGGCAGCCAGTGTAGCCTGCAGTTCTCCATAATTGGTTGACCCCAGAAACACTCAACTCTGAGGATATATTTTACAGCTGATGCTAAAATGCAGACAGCTGGTACTAATGGTGGTTCCAGTCAGGACCAGTCAGGCTGCTGGCTACTTATTCAGAGCAATGTTACCATTGCCATAGCTAATTAAAGACTGCATTTGGGGCCTGAAGAGATGGCAGAAATGGCAGGTTTTTAGTGAGTAAGAGTTTGAAAGCTCTACCAGTAATGCAACACTTGGGCCCAAACTCAAGGACAAGATCTGAAGTTTATCCATTTTCTAGTCAATGATGTGTTTTCTATTGCAGGCTGTATAGTGTGAATATTTGTTTGCCTCTGCGTGTGCATGCGTGGGTACTGTGTGTGGTTGTAACCCTTTAGCGTGTCTGGTGCGTGTGTGTTCCTTTTTGTCTGTTGAGGGAGTGAGAAGCATCTCTTTAATTTGGTCTATAATTGAATTTGGCCCATGGGCATGCCCTACACTTCTGAGAAATTGCAGCTAATGAGAAGGGGATGAAAGGAAGTGGCAGAGGGAAGGGGAAGGGGACAGGAGACGAGATGGCAGGAGGGATTGTAGAAAAAGAAGGTGGCATGTGGATGGAAGTATGGGTGGGGAAATGAACAGAGGGCAATGTAGGAAGAGGCTGAGGGAGGACCCGCAACTGCATCCTCAGTCCTTTTGTGAGACTTCATAAGGACTGGATGCATGGGCGAGTGTCTTGCAGTCAGTGTCTGAATATTGCAGGAGCCATTCTCTTCCCTCCTGCCCTCCTTAATTATTAATGTCTGTCTCAGAGTTGGCTCAACTTTTCCTTGAGGCTCCCCACCACACTTGAAAACAAGTAAAATGCACAAACAATGGAAGCAAGATAGCCCACTAGACAAGCGAGTGCCCACTAATCTTGGCTCATTGATAAAGTTGGCCTGATGAAAAAAAAAAAACAGCTTCAATTATAGTAACGCGCCGCATTTTTTGGCAGTAACGGCGTTATTAAGATGGAAGAGTAATCAATTAGACTCGTTACTGAAAAAAGTAACGCCATTAGCAGTGCCGTTATTTTATTTGTTTGAATTAGTAAAACCTGCAGAAACCCTGTCATCACAAACTGTTGCGGAAATGTTGATCAGCTATTTTAATCTTATTACTTCAGAGCACAGCATTCTCAATTTCATCCATTTCTGTGTGTATAAAGTAATTTTCTCCAAAAAAAATTTTATCACAAGTTGAGTGTGTTTTTAAGACATACCGGGGCATTTTAGTTTCAGGCAACATGTTTGATACTAGATTTCTGTGTGCATATTCACGCGTGTTGATGTTAAATCATTTTGAAGGGTGTGGAAAAAACTACAGCTTATGGCCCTTTTTTGAAAATCAAACTTGGAGTTGTGTCAGGGTGTCTAATGTACATCAGGTTCAAAAGGGGGGTTTAACAGTTAGGTTAAAAATGTAGAGCACATGCATAGTATTCAGGAGTCTCTGTTAGGGCTGCTTGGGTATGGAAGAAATAGGGTTAGGGATAGGTATTTTGGTCAATATTGAAATCACAAATATTTAACTCATATTGTATATTATATTATATATTACTCATTGACTTTTGAATATGATGTAGCAATTATTGAACTTAAAATTGAAAGTTGAACAAATACAGTGACACCTCAAACTGTGAACTTTCCCTTAATGCTTTTCCTATTTGAACTTTTTTTTAAAATTCAGAACACAAGACAAAATAAGTTTACTTGCAAAACGTAATGTGCAAAATAATCGTTGTTCGTGATTAATTGCAAAGCCCTTGTATCCTTTAATGGTAATAATACAGGTATTGTTAGCGCTGTGTCAGGCATGCAAGTCGTCTATAGTTCCTGTGGTTAATGTGTTAATACAATATGTCATTTTAGAAACAAAGGGGAAAAATGAAGGTCAGTAAGTCAGCTGTGCAACAGTCTACATGCATTGACCTGTGAGGTAGGAGTTATTCAGCCTCACAACAGAATTGGTTGCAGTCTGTTCTTCTCAGGGAATCTGAAATGACCTAGTTGACCTACGTGTTACCTGCTACACTTATGATATGCCACACATAAATTACACAGGCTGTTTGGAGGATAAGCATTAAAACGACTGATAACTTTCACTTTCAATTTGTGTTTTGTCATAATAAATCCGTGAGTGCAAGTGTCACATCAGATATGTGAGAGCTGATAACCTTAAATGTAATGCATGACCACTACATTGATGCAATGTGACTTCTTCTCCCTGAGTGACCCCATCCTGGGCAAACTGTTACCATGACGCCAGCCAGGTTGATGACATTATGGTTCCTAATGACCTTACCTGCCGGTGAGGAAGGAGGTACATTGGAGGGAGAAGGTGGGAAAAGAGCAGCTGTAATGAGTGTGCGTTAATGCGTGTGTGAAGGCCTGAGGGTGGGCTGGGTCAGTGTGATTGACAGGGTGTTGGCAGGACATTGGCACAGCATCATGGTGACCAGGGCGAAGGATGATTTACACACACACACACACACATACACACTGCTTGTGTTTTGAATATTGACCTTGTTGGGTTGACAGAGTTAGCAGGAGCAACACCTCTCTTTGGCAGCATCATCTGTTTGCTTAGAGCAATGCTGTGTGTTACTATGTGTGTTTCTGCACAGCCTGTGTAGTTTTGGTTAAACTCCCCATAGACTTAATTTATCTATTTCATATCCACAAGTTTAAGAATGTATGCAGAAAAACAAGAGAATAGGAAGAAAGAGGGTAAAAATCAACAATAAGCTTACAGTTTGTCTGCCGTAGGCTTGCCGTAGATGTTTGAGGTAGTTTGGAAAACCGGCATTGTCTTTGAACTGGGTTGATAAGAAGATTTGACAAGTTGCATGTATGCAGGCATCGTTTTTGGACCCTAACCCTATCCATCAGGATGGATCCCTGCTGTAGTGGAGTGCCCAGAGTCAACCTGCAAGTGTGTTTTGTTTCAGAGTGAAGATAAAGAGATTTAGTTAGATGTAGTCATCAGCCCAAGAGGCCATGTACAGAGAGATTGGCTTGATGTGGTTTTTGCTCCATTTCAGACAGCAGGTTTAACTTTTTAAGGCCCTGACACAGAAATTGTCGGTGGGGATTGTTTCTCAGCCTAGTTTTGCGGCGTGTCCCGCCCCATTGCCACTCGTTGACCCCAGCAACCTTTTTTTGACCGATTCAGAAGGTTGAATAAGCATTGTCGCTGTTGGTGAGAGGGATCACTCTTATTGGCTGCTCAGCTAAAACAAATTAGTGCACAAGAAGAAAGACTGAAGTGAGGAAAGCATGTTAAATGCCTGATGTCAAAAGGTCACACACAGATGGCCCTTCTCATTTTTAATCTTCATTTGAACTGATCAGTCTAATACAGTATAAAATTGTTTGAATGTTCCTTCTAAACTATTGGGATATCTATAAAATATTATTAAAGTATAGCACAAAACCCAGAACCAGTTTCCTTGCATATTAGCGTAATGACTTGTGTGCATCTAATGGTAACCACTATTTGGTAAGACCACAAGGCGTCATGGATGCGTTTTTGGTAACGTGTCTGAGATGGCTGTTGGAAACGGGAGAACAGGAAGCCATACAGCTCATGGTGTAAAACAAAAATGCTCGGAATTGCTGCTCAGAGCTGCCTTCAAAGTTCAAATTATTTCTACTTTGACCCTCGTTACAGGGTTTCCCACAGGTTGAGAATTTACTTGTGGTGGTGGGCGGCGCAGGATGTGACGGTGCGGCACATGATGGCTAGGTTCAGTGATAAACTAGTCAAATGATAGTGTAAAAAAATGACTAGATAACATTATCAGATAATTCAGAAATTAAATAATTATTTACATATTAAACAAATTAGAATAAAAGTTGATAAAAATGAAAATATTGACCTATGCTGCTTTTCACACAATTTCAGGGTATTGGGGCTGAACGATATGAGGAAAATATGCAATATGCCCCAATGTTGAATATTGCAATAATGATAAAAAATGACTTGCAATAAACCGATTCAAATCTATTTTTTGTCTTTCTCTTGCTTTGCATTCTGCTAAAATACAACAAATTGCTCTTTGAAATTAAAACAGATGACAGCAAAGTGTAGCCATGATGTGATTTGTCAATTAAATCAGTTTTTGCCAAATTTAAAAATAATGCCAAGTTATAAATATATGGATTAGAGGAGACTGTCACAGACAGGTGTAATGACCAGACTCTGATAGAAGGCTTTTGGGGAGCTTTCACAGCTGTATAGCTGTGGTGCGTCTACGGTTTTATTAGTACAGTTAATCCTATTGCAAGACCCCCAGCAGCATGCTACTAATAACCTAACGATAGCCTCTGCCTGAAGTGCAGCGCTGATGCTGCTGTTACTCCCCGATGTAAGGCGAGTGCAGATTTGAGTCGCGCATGCTCAGATTTAAACGGTTTATGGCTTAACTGTCCTACTGAAATTTGTGAAATCCATGAAATAATAAACTTTTCTCATTACAAACAATAACAGAAGATGGGAATAATTTCAAAAACGTTTTAGCTAACTATGATTGTTTTATTGCTAACGTTAGCTCAAAATGCCATTGAATTGATAACCTTTGTGTTTGATTGCTAACTTGTAGCCAGCAGTGAACGTAAGTCCGCTTTTACTGTATTGCCATTACAAAAGTCTCTGATTAGCGTCTTGTAGAGACTTCACAAGGGGGGGTTAGAGTCAGAGAGACTGAGGGAGAGGAGGGAAACAAAATGCAGCTGAACGAATATGCTGCATGTTTTAAATAGCAATAAAAATAAATAAATAAATGAATAATGAAACCCAATATGTGGTGGCCGGTGTTGAGTCTGTGGCACACCGCCACAAATTAGTCTATGTGTGGGAAACACTGCGTTTCCACTGACCTGTCAAGGCTCAACCAATTTCAGAAGCAATGATGGTGTATAGCTGTGCTGTGCTGTGCTGTGCTGTGCTGTGCTGTGCTGTGCTGTGCTGTGCTGTGCTGTGCCTCTCTGCTCTGTGCCCTACCTCGCAGTTTTACCGTGTGTCACGGCTAAATGGACAGTGAGTTTGTGGACTAAAATAGTCTGAATATTAGTTTTAGTATATTGTCCAAACAGTTAAAATCTAATTTTGATGTTTGTGTGCACCTGTGTGCATATGTTAAAATGTATATTTAAGTATTTGTATATACAGTTTTAGTGTAAGTGTACATGTGTGCTTACATTCAGTGTTGCTAACATGCCTGTATGTGTGTGCAGCAGTGTGAGTGTCTCTGCCTGTGTGTTACAGCTCTTATAGCAGTGATTGACGAGGAACTGTGAGTTGCAGTAGGAACAGAGCTCAACCCCATCTGACTGATCTGTAAATATTCCCTCTTTCTGCTGCCTCAGCAGTCTCTGCTGGAGCACAACATATGGATCACATTGGCAGGGTTCAGGCAAGGAGGGAGGGTATGTGGGGAAAGCTAACAAGTATAAGCGAAATAAGAAGGGAGGTATGGAGAAACTGGGTACTGGAGGAGTGTTAGAAAGGGGGGGAGCAGAGAGAGGAGAGTTGGGCTGCAGAGCTCTCTTCATCAGAGCTGCAACATTGGGTCCTCAGGCCCTGCTGGACCACAGCCAGAACTACACAGCAGCAAACTCAGGATCTTCTCCATCTGTTGTTCTGATTCCAGGCTTCTCTGTCTTCTTTCCTTGTGTCCTCTTCTCTTAATCTATCAGCTTTGCTTTGGATAATAATAATATGGATAGAAGAGATGGATGAATGAGAGAGAGAGAGAGGCCGATAGGAATCGGAAAAAAAAAAAAAAAAAATTGTTAATCAAAAGAAATAAAACCATCGGGGTTTTCCCTGGCTGAAAAGGGGCCTTTGGTGGGACACAAATGGAGGAGGGGGGGGGGTCTGGGGTTTCTCAGGACTTAATGTTCTGCATTCTGATAAATTCTCAGGCACAACTTTATGGTGAAAACGTCTTAATTTATGTCAAGGAAAACAAAATTCTGGTGGCAATTTATTTATAGTATTAATTCATAACAATAACAGATAGAATAGATCTAACAATTCAAAATATAATGGACTACAACGCAGTAAGGGCAGGGGGCGTTTGCATTCTGGTGCAGCTTGAATCTGTAAATGGAGATCCCATTAGCAGTAACTTCACAGCGGGGCGTTCAGATCCAGTCAAATCAGCGCCAGCCGCATGTGTAGCCTATATAGCAGCGGTGGATGAGAGGGAGGCTGACTGCTGAAAATCAGACGTTTTGGCACTTGTGATTTTCTGCTTGCTTAAACCTCTTTGCCCTCAACTTTCTCTTTGTAGGAAAATCCCTGAGTCAGACTTTAAAAACAAGAAAAATTGAAAGCCGGTCAAGTGTGCATTCCTACCTACAGTCCTCAAAGTAAATCACCTAACACACCATAGAGCCTCTCATTGACAAGTGATTATGCTTCATGTCAAACAGGCACCTGAATTCCTTGGGAGACAGAGAGGACAAACAGCATGCCCGTAAACGACAACAAAACGGTATTGTTTCTGTTCATTTGGCTTAGGCACTGTAACGCACTTGTGATCAGGAAAACCCTGTGTGTTTTTTTTTTAAATTGTATCCACATTTTGGAAGATTTTATGATATTGTGTTTTACATTTATCATCTTGGTTTTTTTAAATCTGATTTTATCTGTGGAATTTTCACTACCAGAAATGGCAACAATAAAACAAACCTTGCATGTATGACAGAATAAATAAAAGAACTTGCTGTAGAATGAGCTAAACATTGGCAGATGTAGTAATAATACTAAAAAGAGAGACTAGTATCAACAGTATAACCCTGAAAAAAGTCAATGGTCCATGGGTAGGTGACCAAACAGGGTGGATGTTAGCAGATGTGATGGCTGAGAGGGAGTCAAAGATAAAAATTGAGCGGAACAAATCTAAAACATGGGGTTAAGATTAGCTGATCTGAGGTGACAATTTGTGACAATTTTATCACAATTTGGATCAGTGCCAGAAAGTGTTCAGTGTTGAGCCTACAATGTAACCGGACCACCACAGTTTATGCATACATGTGAACCGCGGATTAATTTTTAACTGGCCATTAAACTGTTTTAATTTAATACTGATGCCGTCAGATGGACGCACGGACAGACAGCAGTCAGAGCTCCGGCGGGGCTATGCATCGGTCAGTAGTGTCTTCTCGTTGTGCAGCCGGTCCCCCAGAGCAGCATGATCACCGGGAGAGTCCGGTACATCCTGAACTCTGCAAACAGAGATCCCGTTAGCGCTAGCATCACACCGGAGCGTTCAGTTCCATTCAAAACAATGCAGTTTAGCGGTCTTATCAGCCCTAGCCCCATGGGTAAAATATATTAGCTGTGGATGAGAGGGAGGCTGGCTGCAGAACATCATACGTTGCAATGTTCAAGTTGATTATTATATTTATTTATCAAATCCTGCAATTCCATCCATGTTATCCGCATCATGAAAATCATAGGTCACTTAATATGTTGCTATGTTCGTCTCCAACTTTTTTTGTCTTGTATCCAGATGCTCTCTAACAGCAGTAATGGTGAGAAGCAAACACTTGGCTTCAGATGAAATAGACATTTTGATATTAAAGTGGAGCGTTATTGGGTAATTTTCTAAAGTAAAAGGACATTTTAGTCATGACCTTTTTCCGAATCTATTTCACACACACATCCTCATATTCACATTTCACAGCAGCGACATGCCGAGTGTTTCGGGGCGGAACTAAAATCTTTTAAAGCCACTTTGTAAGGTTGGTCCACTGGCTAATTCCATTCAGTGTGAAATGAAATTGTGAGCTTTTGTGAGGCTTGTCCAAGTCTTGATTCAGAGGCCTGCAGCTCATTTTTAAAGGAGGATTTTAAAAAGAGCAAAGGTTTGACACAAAGTGGCTTTGTTGATTGCGTGAAATTAGGTCCTGCATATGGGCTTTTTACACTGCTCTTATGCAAGATGCCATTCCCCCTCTTATATAAAGCCTGCTAGCATTTCCATTACTCTTCTGACAGAAGCATATGACAATAGCTTTCCTGTGCGATAATACGATTACAATAACATGGTGGAATGGAGCCAGTTGCTACCAGAAAGCTAAAATCAAACGGGCTGCTTTTTGAATGGCTGCTTCACTGCATTTAACAATAAGGACAAACCCAAGTGGACATCTTCCAGGGTTAAATGAGAGCTTAGTAAATATTGTTTTTACTTTGTGTATCTTTTTTATACTCTTATAACCACTCTCATTTTTTTGTTTGTGCATGTTCTCAGGTCAGTTCTTGAAGCCCAAATGTAGTGGAAGCAACAATGCTCCTTTGCCGCTGACAAACATCGCAAGCGTGATGCAAAAGGTAAGAGGAGTCGGCATTGTTAGTCCTCTCACCTGCTGTCATAATATGACATTGTGCACAAACTGTGTGTGCAGAGTCTGAGTAAAGCAAAAAGCTTTCTTTTGCGTCTATTCCAGCAACATTTTTCAGGTACACTAAGTGCTTTTGATGTTAAAAATGCAATTGAACTTCTGTATTGTCTTTATGCTTGGGTTGAAAAGAAGCTGTCAATCCCATCTACAGTTTACAGATCCAGACTGCCATTACTCTCTGTGGATGTTATACAAATCACTCTAGGACATTATACACAATAGGGTGGAACAGAAGTCACGGTTCAATAGGGCTGGGCAATATATCGCTGTTGTATCGATATTGCGATATGGGACTAGATGTCGTCTTAGATTTTTGGATATATTTTGTAATATTGTAATATGGTAAGTGTTGTCTTTACCTGGTTTTACAGGCTGCATTACAGTAAAGTGATGTCATTTTCTGATCTTACCAGACTGTTCTAGCTGTTCTATTATTTACTTTTACCCACTAAGTCATTAAATCATTTCTGGAGAATATTAATCAAAAATCTCATTGTGTAGATAACATTTTGTTAAAGCACCAATAGTCAACCATATAATATCGTCGCAATATCAACATTGAGGTATTTGGTCAAGAATATATTTGATTTTCTCGATATCGCCCAGCCTTACGGTTCGGTTCAGACCTCTGTTCAGACATCACAGTTCACTACAATGGAGGGAAAAGCAAAACAAAAATGCAGAAGTCAATTTTGTTTTATTGTTTGTCTCAGGCTGTATCAGTGTTACGCACTCTCCCCTGAGCTAGCTGCAACAGCTTAAAGTGTGTATAGTAAGATGTAAACAATAGGTACCCCACATCATCTCCAGGCTCCATCTGTAACTTGTAATCAAAATAAGACAATCGGCTATTAAACTGAAAATACAGCATCTCTGTTCTCTGCAAAGACTAAATTACCTGATTAATGCGATGTTATCACGATGTCTCCCGGCCATCTTTCACCGCAGAAAGCTGCTCCCTGCCTGGCTGAAGTAATATAGTTAGGCGTCTGTTGCAACTAACGTTCGGAGCCGCTTTATTTAGCTATTCAATTGTAAAAATGTTAAATCATAGGTAGGATATTGTAACTTTTGACAAACATCCCTACACTGCATTTTATATATCAATTATATTTTTAATTTTATGTAGCTTTTACTTAATACATAATGATGTAACTGTTCAATCCCAAGCGTCTTTATTGTTATATTGCCCATTTTGTTCCTATGCTGTTTCCTAATAATTGCTGATGCAGTGACCCAGTTTGCACACAGGGATCATTAAAGTTTAATATCAGAGAAATAACCTTCTTTTGCGGTTATTGTTTTACTTCTGTAATACATTACGTCAGCATTCTCAAGAAATGTCACCAAAATCAGCCATGTCAACCAACTCCTAGAGCAAGAGGTGGTTCAAAACATTAAAATTTATACTGAAGCTTCCAGGTTTGTTTTGTAATTGTTTCTGCCTTAGTGGCGTTCTCCATGTGCATGATAAAAAGCTGGTGAAGCTCCATTCCAGCACATCTGAGACATTCATCCTCTGCTCCATCTGTCTGTGTTGTGGCTAATGGCCTCGCATTCTGTCTGAGAGCTGGGCTGTTACTGCACCTGATCTCACTGAACAGATAGCAGAGAGCAACTCACGAGTTTACCATACAGCTTAATACTATAAGACCATCTTTAATTGGGTCTTATGTCCTTATGTTTTTGTATTAGGGTTTTATGGATGTGCATGTACAGTAAATGTGTCTTGTGAGCTTTGATGTAAGCAGAGATAGTAGAGCTACTGTGATAATTCCTTTTAGCCCCTCTTAACTTTGAGTGGCTTTACATAGTGTGTGGGTGTGGGTGTGGGGAGAGAGGGTGCATTGTCATCTTGATATTGACCCTAAGTTGTCCTCGTAATTAAAAGATAACCTTTAATGAGTCATTGGCCTTACAAGCACTAATCACAGAAATGTCACATCCTGCGCCTACACATACATTCACACAAATGTGTACACACACACACAGACACAATGTAGAATGTGTTAAAACTGTCCTGTCAGGGCATAAATGTCATCTGACTGTAATGTTCAGGGACGGCCTTTGTGCTCTTTACAGACGGATTGTGTGGGTGTGATGGAAACAGACTGGAAAAGATGAGCCTGTCACGATGTGTTGTCATCGTGTATTGAGAATAACAGTGAGCCGATCACATGAACAAATTAGTTGAATGTGACAGTTTAGATTTAATCAAGAAAGTCATAGCAGTATCCATTCAAGACAGTGTATATCCAATCCTGAGAGAACAATGTCTGAATCATTAATATAAAAACACTTTTTCTAAAGACGGGGGTTCAAACCCAGCTAGCACAATCTCTTGCCTCCCTTCCGTACACTTGCAGCTTCCCTTCAATCTCTCCTCCTCCTGTCGCTCTTTCTTTTCTACACACTCTCTATATGCTTCGTCCCTGCTTCCTATTGGCCTCTCTTTGAACACAAACAACTTTTCTGTACATTTATGGGGATGTACTGTAGATTGATGCATCTGAGGTGTATTTCCAGAAATGCACATTATAAAGAGGAAATGCAAATATACACTCACGCGCAGACACAAGGACCATCTCACATCCAGCCAGACATCCATCAGGGAGCTGTTTGTAAGAACTCTGCCCTGGATTTGGTCACTGAGGTAAGCTTTTGAGCCATTTTCTTATTGGGGCTAAATAGATTTTCCAGTTTTGGGCTGAAAGAAAAACAACCTGCCCAGATCGACAAGAGCATTGCACTCACAGCTTAACTCTGAATTAACCTGATAGGTTTGTAGGGCTTTCCTAATCTTCTCCTGGAGACCAACATGCTGATTTATTTAAAAACCCATGAATATTATAATGGAAATGTATTTATGTACAGTATGTATATGAAGAAGTGAACTACATGCTGGGAGTTTGAAGAGGCAAATAGGCTTTCAAAGGGTGACTTACAATGAATGCTTATAGGTTGACAGAATATGAGAACAGTACTGATCCTGTACACCAATACATACATATCCAAGTTTTTAGCATGTTGAAACATAGCATGTTGATGTTAAACGGGGAAAACTTATGTTTGGCTATTCATTGACTTTGCAGCAGTGAAAGAGGCTGTGTGAGTGTCATTTCACTGTAAATTAGTTTTAGAAGTGAAACTGTCAACTTGTATCAAGCAGATACGTGACGGCTTCTGAATCGTGTGTGTGTGTGTGTGTGTGTGTGTGTGTGTGTGTGCGCGCGGCTTTGTTGGCCGTTCTGCACTGCAGGCTAATGCAGAGATGTACTGTATTGGTCGCATCCCCCACCCTTGTGTGCTCGCACACACCCATGTGTCAAGATGTACGAACAGACACAATCACATAGATATTCCCCCTGCAACTCAAGCTCTCGTCACGCCTCACTGACTTTCTCTCAATGTCTGAATCCGAGATGAATACACACTCAGACACACAAACAAACACATACACATTCACACAAATTATAACACCCTCACAAACATGTATTTCTTTAGGTTAGAGGACAATTTGTTCAGCATCTGTGAAATTAGACATGGGTTTACAATGTAACCTTTTCAATACTGATCACTGTCGTGCGCGTGCATGTGTGTGCGCACGTGTATGCTCCATGAGCTTCACTCATAGAGAACCAGCAGACCTCTGACACGCCACCACACACTGAGAGGCAAGTCCAATGTAATACCCACAGGGTACCATACTCTCAATCGCTACACATGAAGAATGTTGACTGCTCATACTGTGCAAAGCTGGTGGATTTCACTGTTTGCAGCTGCAGAGGGACTGTTGTAGCCATTCAAACATCAAACTATAGGCTACAATTACTACAGCTCACTACAGCAGGATGAAAATGTCATTCAACTTGGCTCAAACATTTGCAGCTTATAGTCTGAACTCAACTCAAGAGTTAGACACTATTTATTACGAGCTGCAGCTGCTTTTCATTCTCTAACCTTTAAAAAAATTCATTGTGATGACATTTCTGCTTTATTAGATAAACGGTTGATGGACTTAGTACTTTGAGTTGCAACCTAGCTCTTTAATAAGTGACGCACCGGTGTTGGCTGTTATTCATTTAAATGTGAAATGATTCAGTGCACAGGCGTTTATAGAAAGTTATTCTATTAAACAGAAAAACTATTCACTTTTCAATAGTCAGTATTCAGCAAAGCAATAAGTAATCTAATCATCTTACTTAAATTACATCCACCAGTTAAAGCTTCTCTGTCCATTTCAGTGACTTTCTACAAAGATCTGCCTGATGCGCTCTTTATCCTGTAGCTGTGTGCATAGTGAGATTCTTCCTAGTGTGGCTTATAATCTTATGACAGTTGTGAATAAAAGAGACGGCGTTGTGCTTCCTGTTAATGTCTATAATACATTTTCTTTAATACGCCTATTCGTATTCAGAGCCTGTTTAAGTAAAAGCATGTCACATAGAAAACTATTTAGCTATGTATTATAGACATTAACAAGAAGAGCAACGCTATCTTTCTATTTTCCTTAACAGCAAGCCACATTTGAAACTCGACTGACAAGTTTCTTTAGACAAAACTCCAAAGACAGAGGTAACGGAAACGTCGTTTTGTTTTAACATTTTAATGACAACTTATCAAAAAGGCATTCCCGCGGACAGCTATGTATCCTCTTCCTGTTGTCAACAGCTGTCATCACTACAACAACAGATGCATACGCTGCTGGTCGCCAGTTAACATGGTCTCTCGTTAAACCGGAACACGGGCAGTACGTTGTTCAAGCACCCATCTGTGGACTCGTAACTCCAGCTCAGGCCATCTTGCTTTCAGCCCGCGATTAGCTTCCTTTGTTTTCTTCTTTGCAGTAAGAGTAACTTTTTTGCCAGTCCCTCACAAGTTTCTCACTCACTTCAGACTTCTTTTCTGCTGCTCGATTACCGTTTTTGGCTGTAATACTACCTGCAGTTTGATCTGCAGAAAAGGATTTTTTTTGGGGGGCGTTTTGTTTGTGTTCAGTCTCAGTTGTCTTTAGGAGCAGTATATAGTTGTCACAAGTATACGATTTTGACTTCCCACGATCAAATTTGCGTGATCAAGGTTTTATTTTTATTTTTTTTAAATGCGTCATTTTCATAAAACTCTTTTTTTTTTTTTTTTTTTTGCAAAGCCCATCTACCGCTCCGTAAACCCCTGTCTGATCATGTGCCAGTCAGAGTTGTTCCCTGCACCGCGCAGCTTAGTTTCAAGATGTAGACAGTCACAGAGGACAGAGTAACGGGAGGAAAACTCAACAGATAGCAGTCGGTTACACGTCGGTCTCAAGGTTTACCAGTTTACCAGTAAACAACATTTTGTCCCGTCTGTGTTGTTAGTCAGACAGCAGTGAGCAGTGCTAGTTGGTGGCGGTGCTAGTTAGTGTCTCTTAGCTCACAGGCTCTAGGGCGCGAGTAACATTTTTCCTCTAGCACGCACCGGTGCTAATGTCCTCGCATCCGCTGCAATGTTGTTATATGGATATGGTTTAATTTTGCGTTACATGACCCATTTTGTCTGTAAAGCTGTGCCTGTGTTGGCTCTCTCCTCTATACTCTCTCTCCTCTTACTCTCCGCGCAGCCCCGACACACAGCGCCGGTCCACACTTCTGACATTTGTCTACAGTTTTAATTGTTATTAACACAGCTGTATATTGTTAAGTATGAGGGGCAAACCTGTATTTGTACCAGTGTTTCCGCTGGTAACTCTGCTATCGCGGTCGCCACGGCGAAGAACACAGAAGAAGTTATTGAATGCAACTAACTTCAGTTGGTAGAGTAATAGCGTGTGAGACGGAGCCTGCTGTACCTGCAAAAGATGTGACCCATGGCCAGAATATCATAGTTGATAAAAATGCAGCGCAGTGACGATACAGACATTTCATACACACGACGTGTGTATCCGCTGTTCGACCCGTGCAGGACCCGTTCATAGTGAGTCAGTCGCTCTGTGAGTACGTCCGTCTCACTCCCCCTCTCTCCCTAGCTCTTTTAATCAGTTATTGTTGAAAACAAGTGAAGGAGCTTTCTCAGAGATACATTTAAAAATATATATACATCCTACGCTATTTATTTCAGATAGATAATTTCCATTTACGTGTGTTGCAGCTGTATGTCTATACAACATACAACTTCAACATAAGAAGATGGTAACATAATATAGATGTGAAAGCAGTTATAATCAGCCTATGTGACAATAACATTTGTTTTGGTTAAAATCAACAAATAATCGTGAGAATAATCGTGATCACAATATTGATCAAAATAATCGTCATTATCATTTTGGCCATAATTGTGCAGCCCTAGTCACAAGCCTAGAGCCTCTCGCGGCTGTAGACGGTATGGTTTTCACTATGAATTAACATTTAAAACATGTTATATGTATATATTTTGATATAAAAGTTGCGCCGGACTATAAGTTGTAAGACCAGCCAAACTATGAAAAAGCGTGACTTATAGTCTAGAAAATACGGTAATTCTGGACCCTGCCTTTGAGAGTATGAAGTAGGGCTGGACGATTAATCGAAAATTCAGCCAGTCACCAGCGCCTCCACCTGCAGGCTGTCAGCTGCCTGCTATACTCTCGGACGGCCCATTTAACTCGCTGGTCCTCATCAATATAGTTTCATGTGTCACGTAGCTCTCCACAAGCAGAAAAAGAGGAGCTTAAAACACAACTTGCTGGTCAAAGTTAGGACCAACAAGAAATGGATTGTTTAGCATTACTTTTTGATCATGCAAAAGACATTTTTTAAAACTTTATACAAAAAAAATGTCAAACGCAGTGTCCGTCATTGAATCACAAAATTAAATTATCGTTCATATTGTTATCAAGGTAAAATGTGCAAGTAATCATGATTTTGATTTTAGGTCATATCATGCATCCCTAGTATGATGGTATATTTCATGACACAATTCAGATTTTTATCAAACTCTGAAATCCCAAAACTAAAGTATTGGTGCAAATTTTTAATAGTTTTTGACCCTCCTGAGAGAGAGGCTTCTCTGTGCTGTGGATAAATCAATTGCTACAATATTTTAGTAAATCTTTCCAGTTCAGATAAAATGAGCGCTGGGAGATTAAAGCCATAGTTTACTGTGCCCAGTGGTTTAATTAAGCTGCTAAAATGGAGCACAGAGCGTAGGCCTTGAACAGAAACATTAATTTGTGCCACCTAGATGAGCTGATGATCAGGTGATTCCTCTAAGTACCATCTGCACACCCATTCACATAATGGAGTGGTCTATTCAAACACAGAGTTCCATAGATCTGCCATTTGATCTGTCATGTTGGCCACTGCAGGCTGAAAAGTGCCCAACCTTCACCCATAATTTAATGTAATTTAAGCACATTCAGTGACTATTCACTATCTCTTAAATATGTGACAACCTGTGCCTTTAAACCTATTTTAACCATCTATGTTGTCATTTGTATATAATATAAAACCCTCACTTCACAGTTAAATGTGAAAATATGCTGGCTCTACAAGTTCATTCATGCCCCCCATTATATTAGTAAAATGAAATGACAAAAACCATAGTATTGATAACAATGTTTTACATTTGTGACGAGCAGGGCTTTCCATAGTAGAATAAGTTAATTATTGCAATGTTTACTAAATTGCCTCAAACTAAAATAGTTTAAAGACTCTGTATTGTCCTGTGTGACCAATGTCACTAATCTGCTATTCCAGAAAGGTTAAAACAAATGTGTTTAATTATTTTCTAATGCTATTTGTTCAAGGTCTAGTATATAGTAATTATCAGTCCTTCAAGCTGCCAGGTCTGCCAGTTTCATTCTGCATTAACCAGCTGGGTTATGGGAGATGCAACTAAGCTATTCTAGCAAGCCAGTAGCAAGTTGCAGCATTTTTTGTGGTGCTGTCCATTGACAGCTGCTAGTCAAGCTGGCATTCATTATCAAGGAGGAAATAACACAGAGCACTGCGTCTAACACAACCGGCAGTGGAGTCATTAATATAAACAGGACCCTAAACCAAAACTCAATTTACTTGAAAGCCTCTTTTGAGACGGGGGTTTAGTAAAGAGAGAGAGTGTGTGTGTGTGTGTGTGTGTGTGTGTGTTTAATCATTCCTCTCCCACAACCTACCACACCAATACACACTGTTCAGTTCGGAGTATGTGCATTACAAAGCACCAATTAGATAGCTGATCAGTGGTGTATATTTAAGTAGTCACTCATCTCTTTTCCCTCCCCACCCCCACTCATATCTCTTCCATTAATGAGTCCAATTAGCACATGCAAATATTTACTTCTAACTAGCATTTGTGATTTATCACACTTTTCACACTTTAAAACAAACAGTCTAAGTCATTTTTGTGTATACTGTGTGTGTGCTCACAAATGTGTACGTGGGTTTTCTCTCTTTATTCATGAAGGCCCGTCAGCTCATTAGGCCCTCCTGTAGAGTAAGATCATCAGCAAAGCGGAGAGAGGAATCAAAAGACAGTGTTAAGAGGAGGAAAAGGAACATCCCAATATTCTTCACAGCAATATCCGGCTATGCAGACACACATACACCCCCATGTATCAGTCATTGATTTAGGGTGTGCAACTGTAATGGGTACACTCCACCACCATCAGATTAATAACACCCAGACATCGCAGAAGGCACTGGGAGGAGGAGGAAAAAAGAGGGAAGGGAAACAGAGAAATGCTCTTTTAGGGAGTTATTGCTGAGCGGTTCTGAAATATGCTGCACACAGCATTTCAAAATATCAATATATCATTGGCAAATGTCTTATACCTTGGCAGTGTTGGGAGTAACGTTTAATTACAATTACAGCAATGTATTCCTTTTTGCTGTAACGCAGTAATATAACGTATTACTAATTAAATTTTGTTAATATTATACTCGTTATAATCTCAGTAATGCGAGTTACAATGCATTTAAACACAACATTTAGTGGTGGCTTTTTTTTTTTAAGAACACTGCAAAACATTTTTTTCAAAGGAGGAAAAAAAAAGCAGTGAGTGTTATTTCCTGCTGCTGTATTGGATGGTTGAGATGACTGCAGAGACAGATACATTTGCGAGATGGATATTTTCAGGAGTTAAGCTGCGTTGAAGCAATGTGATGTCCCGTCACTATTCCCGTGGTCAGAGCCAGAACCAGAGACAGTATGGACAACATGTGTCCAACAGGTGACGGTACATCAGCGTGGACAGCAGTGGGTCCGAGCTGCTGACAGATGGAAACATGTCCGGAGTTAATGTTTAGGCTTGCTACAAGTAAATGCCGTTGCATTTTATTAGCCGGGGAGAGTAACCATGGCTGTAGTGGAATGGCTTCAAATGACGACCAAAAACGCTTGTCTTTTACTGTGACCACTTAAAACTTTAATATGTTGCAATTTTACAAACTAGAAAGTGAAGAACTTAAGCTTAACTGACTTGTTTTGCATCTAGCGTCTCACGTTCATCTCAGTAAGCTAGCAAGAGTACACAACAGACCATTTCCGTGTATTCTGCTTCAAAATAAAAGCACTTCCTGCGACAATAACAGTAAGTAGTAGTAGTAGTAGTAGTAGTAGTAGTAGTAGTAGTAGTAGCAGCAGTAAAACTAAATTACTGTTAAACAAGGGTTGTGTACCTTTTCACATATCAACGGTAAATCAAGTACTGTAAATAATAGTGAGTTTTAATCACACTATATTTTACAATTTCCTTTAGACTAGTTTTAAACTAAACTGTAAGTTAGTTTTAAAGGTCCCAAAAATGTCACTTTGAGATTTTTTAACATTGTGCGTTCGCCCAGCCTGCATATGGTCCCCCAGTTAATAGAAATGGCGATAGGTGTAAACTGAGCCCTCGGTATCCTGCTCTGCCTTTGAGAGAATAAAAGCTCAGATGGGCCGATCTGGAATCTTGCTCCTTATGAAGTCATTTTTTTGCTTTGCCCACCCAGCAATATGTGGCGCCTCCATCTTTAATCGCGTCATCTTGGGTTACTTGTGCAGATCCAAAGAGTTTTGTGATTATAATTTCACCAACAGTAATTCTGGATTACCTCCACTAAACAAGTACATAGAAAATGAGCAATCGGAACACTTTGAGCCAAAACAAAAGTCTGCTACTTGTGATACTTGGAGCAGAGTTTCATGTTGTGTTGAGCTATTGAAAAATAGTGATTTTGATGCTGTCATAGTAGTGCCTCTAACACTTCCATTCAAAAGGCCATTTGACCAAAAACAAAAATACGGTTTGTCTTAAAAGTGACGCTTCTGTCCTAATTATGCTTTTAAACAAAAGTTTGACTCGGGTACATTCACAAAAAGACCATACGTTGCAGTTTGGCGAGAGTTACGCTTTAATGCTAAATTAGGGCTTGTGCTAGTTTAAGGCTAGCAGCTTGCTGACCTCAGAATAAACCGGTACCGCTCTGACTCGGAGAGCCTCTCTCTCCCTCTCAGTTATGTCGCTAGTGCATTATTTTCAAATAATGCTTGCCCATTGATTTACTATGGTTAACATCTAGAAATAATAACCTTAACTTGCTTGCTGTTGGTTAGCTAGCATTGCATAGCTTCTCAGAACTTTTTTCTCCATATCCTCGATTTTCTCATAGTAAAATTTTGTTAGCTGATCAACAGCCAGTTTTGCTATTTTTAAGGAGGTCCTTTTTTATCACGTAAATTGACGCAAATAGACTGCTGAAGATGATTTTTAAGTAGCGCGGGTCACAGAAGGACTCTTAAACACGCTACATTTTATGGTAGTCTATACATTTTTTTTTTTTTTTTGCCGTATGGAAATAATTTCGGAAAATCTTGGGAAGAATTAAATCTGGATAAACACACTCCTGATGCCATTCAGTAGGTCACCAAAGAGGGAATATTTGGGAGATTGATGGAGCCTAAATCAAATCATCAGTCATATATTCAAGAGTGTGTACCAATTACTTTTTATGATTATCTCTGACCTGTAGGTGAGTGTGATTCAAATGAGAATTGGTTTCTCATGTCTTTGCATAAATGCGATTGTACAATGTGTGTTTGCCAATATGTATCTGTGTGCCCTAATTGGATGGCTGCAGCATGATAATCTACAGTATGTTTTATTCATGTGGTAGTTACCAGTTAATGGAAAGAGGAGGTGCTTGGGTCCACATGCATATGTGTTGTACATGTCTGCATCTATATGTGTGTCTTAGTCAGGTTGCATGGGGTGCTTACGGATAATGAATTAAAGCAATAAATTCCTTTTATACTGTTACCTAACTGTTGTCGTCCCATGCATTCATGATTTAGAGCCATTTTCAGAAGCATTGACGGAAGGCAGTGAAGCTATAGTACAGTGAGGAAAATAAGTATTTGAACACCCTGCTATTTTGCAAATTCTCCCACTTAGAAATCATGGAGGGGTCTGAAATTGTCGTCATAGGTGCATGTCCACTGTGAGAGACCTAATCTAAAAAAAAAAATCCAGAAATCACAATGTATGATTTTTTAAAACTATTTATTTGTATGATACAGCTGCAAATAAGTATTTGAACACCTGAGAAAATCAAGGTTAATATTTGGTACAGTAGCCTTTGTTTGCAATTCCAGAGGTCAAACGTTTCCTGTAGTTTTTCACCAGGTTTGTACACACTGCAGAAGGGATTTTGGCCCACTCCTCCACACAGATCTTCTCTACATCAGTCAGGTTTCTGGGCTGTCGCTGAGAAACACGGAGTTTGAGCTCCCTCCAAAGATTCTCTATTGGTTTTAGGTCTGGAGACTGGCTAGGCCATGCCAGAACCTTGATATGCTTTTTCCAGAGCCACTCCTTGGTTATCCTGGCTGTGTGCTTCGGGTCATTGTCATGTTGGAAGACCCAGCCTCGACCCATCTTCAATGCTCTAACTGAGGGAAGGAGGTTGTTCCACAAAATCTCGCAATACATGGCCCTGGTCCTCCTCTCCTTAATACAGTGCAGTCGCCCTGTCCCATGTGCAGAAAAACACCCCCAAAGCATGACCAGCTCCTCCTTTGTAGTTCTGGGTTTATTTATCACCTTTCCTAAAATCATTGAGACCCCACAAGATGAGATCTTGCATGGAGCCCCAGTCCGAGGGAGATTGACAGTCATGTTTAGCTTCTTCCATTTTCTAATGATTGCTCCAACAGTGGACCTTTTTTCACCAAGCTGTTTGGCAATTTCCCCGTAGACCTTTCCAGCCTTGTGGAGGTGTACAATTTTGTCTCTAGTGTCTATGGACAGCTCTTTGGTCTTGGCCATGTTAGTAGTTGGATTCTTACTGATTGTATGGGGTGGACAGGTGTCTTTATGCAGCTAACGACCTCAAACAGGTGCATCTAATTTAGGATAATAAATGGAGTGGAGGTGGACATTTTGAAGGCAGACTAACAGGTCTTTGAGGGTCAGAATTGTAGATGATAGACAGGTGTTCAAATACTTATTTGCAGCTGTATCATACAAATAAATAGTTAAAAAATCATACATTGGGGTTTCTGGACTTTTTTTTTTTAGATTATGTTTCGCACAGTGGACATGCACCTACAATGACAATTTCAGACCCCTCCATGATTTCTAGGTGGGAGAACGTTCAAAATAGTAGGGTGTCCAAATATTTATTTTCCTCACTGTATTTGGAATACCCCGTTTTGTATGTGCTGTTTCAAATTGATTTGCACTGATGCAAAGTGTGTTTTGTAAACTATATTTCAGGCAGTATGTTTGATCTGTTCAGTACAAAAATTGTCAATGTAAAGATTTTTTGAAGATGGAGGATCACAACTATTCTCAAGGACATGTAACGGAGTTGTCAAGGAAGCAAAAAAGAGAATTACAACAACAACGCGACAGGCAAAGCAACAAGACCAAAGTTAATATTAGAGTTGGTAGGGGAGAGCAAATTTTGGGTTTGGCCAGCGTAGGAGTGAAAACATGCTTGGAATGGGAAGGGCTAGAAAATAATATTCACTTGGTGGGCATATACTGTACAATTTCACCGCTATATGGGAGAAATTCTTAAATGTAGTTTTAAGAGAGCTTGAGTTTTACAATTTATAATCCATCATATCTGCAGTTTATTTTGGTCTTTATTTTTTTTTGGTATTTATTCCTTTCCAGAAGTTATATTGCAGAATGGTCCTTCCATTAGAGGATATCTCTGGTAAAGTGCTAAAAAGACAAAGCAAGGTGTGAATAAACACCAGCTAGTGGATTTTCATTCCACTCATAGCTTATTAGTGATCTGACAGAGAAATTCGTTTTTTATATGTTCCTTATTAGACAATTCTCTGTAGTAGTGTCTTAGAATATTATACCTTGCATGCTTAAATTCATATTCATATCATAATCATAACTTTCATGCTTATCATATATTCATATCTTGCTTGACGTATATTCATGTATGCTTTATATTTTATATGCACATTTAACCAACTATGTTTTCCTTGAAACACCTCCATAAAGTACTCTGTTGTAAATCCTTTAGATAGTCTTAATTTCGAGGTCAGGCGGAGGGTCAGGTTGCCCCGGCAATCTGCACTCTGTCCTCCTTTTTCTGTGTAGGCATGAACCAAACACCAGATGCCTTAGACTCAACAACTGTAAATCTTTGTGTGTGTGTGCTTCAATAAAAAGACTTTGCTTTTAGTTTCTAGTTGCCAGAGTTCCGTGGAAGCAATGCTCAGGCAGGTTGCTGTCACGGATCTCTCCCTTTTGCAAAAGTCTGTCAACTGCACATTAGCCGTCTGCGTCTCGTTTCTTTGCTTGACCATGGTTATTTAGTAAGATAAAGTGTCCTGAACCTGACAGATCTATAAAGCATTCATATGATAAAGATTAAACTATTTAAACTTATTAGTTACAACTTAAAATAAAGTATGGCTTAGAAAGTGGTACATAAAGTGTTTTTTTAAACTGACTACTCCTTTGTTGTATGGCTTTTTTTCCTTTAGGGTCCATGGGATCACAACAGGACTCACAAATAGATATTACTGTTAGTCTTAAAAGGTGAATTTGCATACATGCATTAATTTGGCAGATGATGGTCATATGGGGGAACAAAAATGCATTGGTATAATTTTAAATAAAAGTTGTATTTTATCAAGGCGATCCCCCCCTAGATATTTTATTTTCTCTGTATAATGCTTAACCAAACGGCTTCTAAAGTCTTCCTGTGTTCGGCTGCTGTGTGAGCTTCCATCTGCAGAGATGGCCAGCAGCATTTACCCTTTGATCTCCAAAGCTGTGCTTGCTGAGTACTTACTTCTCAAATACAAACCAGAGGGAGATATATTTTTCAATTATTTCTCAGCTTCAGCATTCCAATACTGCACCTCATCTACTTCCTCACCCATCAGTCCCCTCACCTCACCCCTACCATATAAACCCCTTCTGTCGCTCAGCAACCATCCGTAATTAAAGAGCTTTTACAGTTTTATCTGACTTTCCTCAGTACTGGACTATGGAGGACCGTGTCTTTCATATTTAAAAATAAATACAGAAATAAATAAATGCTCAATAAATAAATAAGCACACAATTAATTGCCCCAAAAAATACAATGAAGAAATAAATGTAGGTAGAAATTAAATTATACAGTGAGACATAAATGTATATATCTCTTTTAATTAGCTTCTTTATTTATTCACCTTTGTAATAATTACCTTATTTATTTATTGTCCGTTATAATCTTCAACTTTATTTATTCCTTACTTATTTTTTAAATGTATTTATTTCTGTGTGTGTTTAATTTTTTTGTCTGTTTTATTCTTCCGTTGCATTTTCTACCCTATTTATTTTCACCCCTGGTATTTATTTCTGCCTGTCACTTTTACATTTCTGCCTGTCACTTTTACATTTCTACATGCATTTCTGCCTCATTATGCAAATGAGGAGGGGCTGGTCTTAAGGGGTTAACTTCTGCCCATTGGTTGGTTAGCATTTTACTCCCTCGGTCAATCTACATGCCACCGGCCACAGACACAACACAGATGGCTAGCTACGGTGAAGTTGTCAGTGAGCTCAGGCATTTAGCAACTGTTTTTGAAAACAATGCTAACGTTATAAGTATTGACTTTATAATTTTTTCGTTTAGACGCTCTGACAGAACGTGTGTTTCAGTCAGCGGTGTCGTGCCAATGTACTCGTGTATCCCCTGGCCGCGGGAGAGCGCGCATGCACACAGAGCGGAGCTTCTGCTGCCCCTTCGAATTGTTTAACTGCTGCACTTTGAATTAAACGGAACAAACAGCGACGTGGAAGACTCGGCAGGGTTACCATAGTAACAGGGGTCTCAGTTAACTACATAAATACGTGTATTTGTCTGTTACATTAAGGCGACGTGTCAAATGTTTATAGCGTGGTTTAATATCGAGTGATAGGCGTATCCTCCCTGTCCCTGTCTACCATATGAGTTACATAAGAGGTACTCAAATATCAGGCCGTTTTTTCACCTGATATTTGGGTATCCCCTATGTAACTTTTGATAAACAACAGCAAACCTCTCCAAATTGTGTCAGGTTGTTTATTGTGACCTATTAAACACAAAATAACACCCATGATGACAGGACAGACCCTTTGCATGTGGGGCTCCGCGTCCGTCTGTCCTCAGTGTCTTATCTTTCTCGCTCTCCACCTCTCCTCTCCGTCGCTACGGTAGCAACCGTTGAGGACGGAGCCCGGGGCTTTGCCGTGCACGAACACACACATTTAGTGCCTGACGCGTATGCACATGCACTCCGCGACGCGAATTTCTACTGGCGATCCAGGCGCACAACGCGTGGGGGGTTTCCCTTGCTAGAAGCGGCCCGGGAGTGGGTTGTCTGTCTCCAAATCCACTCCTCTCTCTGGCTTCCTGTCGCACATCAGAAGAGACAGAATGATAACAGCCGCAGTTCGTTCAAAGAAGGTTGCACTACAAAAACCCGATGAAATTTAGCAGGTGGATGTTTAGAATAAATCCAACGGAGACGTCACAGGATAGAGAAGTCCTAAGTTGTGCGCCGCTTCTAACGGCGAACAGGTTGATTAGTATTTCTCACGGCGGTGTGTGTGAGTGTGTGTGTGTGTGTGTGTGTGTAACCTATGTGATGGCACTGCATGAAGGACTATCATCAATATCAATATCAATATCATTTTTCACCTGATATTTTATGTATCCCATCCCTAACATGCAAAGGGTCTGTCCTGTCATCATGGGTGTTATTTTGTGTGTTTAATAGGTCACAATAAACAACCTGACACAATTTGGAGAGGTTTGCTGTTGTTTATCAAAAGTTACATAGGGGATACCCAAATATCAGGTGAAAAAACGGCCTGATATTTGAGTACCTCCTATGTAACTCATATGGTAGACAGGGACAGGGAGGATACGCCTATCACTCGATATTAAACCACGCTATAAACATTTGACACGTCGCCTTAATGTAACAGACAAATACACGTATTTATGTAGTTAACTGAGACCCCTGTTACTATGGTAACCCTGCCGAGTCTTCCACGCCGCTGTTTGTTCCGTTTAATTCAAAGTGCAGCAGTTAAACAATTCGAAGGGCAGCAGAAGCTCCGCTCTGTGTGCATGCGCGCTCCCGCGGCCAGGGGATACACGAGTACATTGGCACGACACCGCTGACTGAAACACACGTTCTGTCAGAGCGCCTAAACGAAAAATTATAAAGTCAATACTTATAACGTTAGCATTGTTTTCAAAAACAGTTGCTAAATGCCTGAGCTCACTGACAACTTCACCGTAGCTAGCCATCTGTGTTGTGTCTGTGGCTGGTGGCATGTAGATTGACCGAGGGAGTAAAATGCTAACCAACCAATGGGCAGAAGTTAACCCCTTAAGACCAGCCCCTCCTCATTTGTATAATGAGGCAGAAATGCATGTAGAAATGTAAAAGTGACAGGCAGAAATGTAAAAGTGACAGGCAGAAATAAATACCAGGGGTGAAAATAAATAGGGTAGAAAATGCAACGGAAGAATAAAACAGACAAAAAAATTAAACACACACAGAAATAAATACATTTAAAAAATAAGTAAGGAATAAATAAAGTTGAAGATTATAACGGACAATAAATAAATAAGGTAATTATTACAAAGGTGAATAAATAAAGAAGCTAATTAAAAGAGATATATACATTTATGTCTCACTGTATAATTTAATTTCTACCTACATTTATTTCTTCATTGTATTTTTGGGGCAATTAATTGTGTGCTTATTTATTTATTGAGCATTTATTTATTTCTGTATTTATTTTTAAATATGAAAGACATGGTCCTCCATACTGGACACATCTGAGAAGCCGAATGGAATATACACACAAGCCTCTCCCTCTATGCCCACCATTACCTGGAAATATAATTACTGGAGGATAAATACACACACACACACACACACACACACACACACACACACACACACACACACACACACACACACACACACACACACACACACACACACACACTTAAACACACAGACTTAAACACAGACTGAGTAAGCCCAGGTTAATACCAATATTTTTCTATTATATTTTTTCCTCTTCTCTGCACTAATTAGAAATGTTCTGATGAGAGTAATTTGTTTGGAAGTTGAATGCATTGTGCAATTGTTGTTATTCAGAGACTCAAAGTTGGATAATTAAATCCATTTAATGATACGCTTTAGGGAGTGTATATGTGTATGCTAATGACATGCTCTGAGGCTCTTAATGAGCATACGACAGTGGCAGGGAGATGGAACAGCATTATACATTGTTCAGCCAGTCAATACTTAAACGTGATCTACTTCCTCTGTGCCAAATGACAGTTCACACACCCTCTTATCAGTCTACCCCTATGGCCACACTTGACAGCTGTCAATAGACTGGCTTCTTGCAACATCTTCATCACCAGGAAGTAGATGGAACCTGTATCCATGACAAAACGAATTTCCTAGATAAAATGCTGTTCCAATACCCATGTGGATCCCCTTGTGGGAAGCTACACTAAACGTGGTCTGCAGTAAAGAATGATGCAGGTGTGTGTTCTTTCATAGATTTGACACAGGGAGCATGTAAGGGCATAAGCACATCCTATACTGGCACTCGTTCAGTGTGGAGTGAAGCAGCATAGTCAGGTTTATGGCTGTGGCCATAGCACAGCCATTACTAGAGAGAGATTACTTTGTTTTATTTTTTTAGGGGTGATTCATCTGAACAAGGACATTCAGTGCGAGAGGATAGTGAGGGATGGATGGAGGTGGGGTGGGGGTGGAGAGGGCTGAAAGAAAGTTTATACATTTCTGAGTGGAGGCTTTCTTTCCTATTTTTTTTAGCTGTTTGTTCTACAAGCCGGCAGAGCTATAAGACGGACGGTTTATGAGTTTGTCATTTTCTTCTCTGTGCTCCCTTGAACAAGAGCTTTATCCACAGCTGGTGTTACATATGGAGTCACTATGTTGGATCAGTGCAACAACAGAAGAGAAGTGACATTTTATTATTCAACAACAATCTTCACCAGGCTATATGTTAATGATTTATCCAACTCTTTTCCAATCTACACGTTACTCATTTCCCGGGTTGCTCTTTTTTCCAATGGCTCCCCTTGACTTTCCCTCCCACTGTTAATGTGTTCATCTCTTCCCTCTCCTCTCGGAGGGTGTCTGTATGTGTAGTCTGTCTAAAGCTAATCTTAGTGTTAGGGAGGGCTGAATAAGCCTGTCTTTGTCAGGGCATTAGGTTTGGGGGGATGAATACATTAAATGATAAATGGTGGCGGCATGTGGATTGGATTCATCTGAATGCCACCGCCCCTCTTCCATTTTTGCCTCCACTTCTGTCATAAGTGTGCATTTATTTTTTGTATTTGTATTTTAAAGGGTCAGTTCACCCAATTACTAAAAACATTTTATAATTTAGTGTTGTATCTAATTATGCAGATAGTTTGTTTGATGTCCTGAGGTTTTTCCTAAGGTTTTCTTTTCATAGTTTTTAGTTTGGTAAAAAGTAGTTAAAAAGAATGACCATTATTTGTTAAATTTGTGTCAATGTCATTTTTTAGTGCTTGGAGCTGTGCAAACCACATTCCATTCACTTCAATTTTATTAAAGTCAAGGCAGAGACGAATTTTTTAAAAGCTGAGCAATTAAAATGAAAAATTCCTGCAGGCATACACACCATTAGTACAGGCATGGACAAATATGTGCCATTGACACCCAACAGTGTGCCGGTTTCCATTTCAACCAAAACCTCCACTCACTGATGAGCACTTCAAGTAAAGGTAGAGCTGGGTACCAAATTTGATACTCTTTCGGCACAGACTGAATGGCATCCTTAGTACCGGAAAATTCCTCGTAATTCATTACCAAATTTCAATACCTAAGGGGCAAATCTCATCAGTATTAGTGAGCCAATAAGACATGCAGGAAAAACTCTTTGTTGCGCACAGAGACGGGCTTGTGTAGTAGGAGCTGAAAAATAAAGATGGATTTTTATAAAATTGGTATCGGAAAAGTATCATTGAGGAACTGGTATCAAAGTCATGATATTGGTATAAGTATCAAAAATGTTTGAATGATACTCAGCCTTAAATAAAAGGGAAGAACGCGGTAAAATCACTCGCAGAGGTGACTTCTTTAAATAAAAACCTGCAGACTGGTAACTTTTTGACTTTATTATTGCTGCCAAAGGCAAGCCAACCAAGTGAAACGTGGAATTCATACAGAATTCAAAATAAGATGGTTTGTTGGTGGTTGCGTGTTGATTTTTTATTTCTTTTTTGGGGGGGCATTTTAGGCCTTTATTGACAGGACAGCTGAAGAAGTGAAAGGGGAGAGAGAGGGGGAGTGACATGCAGCAAAGGGCCACAGGTCGGAGTCGACCTGCTGCTTTAAGGAGTCAACCTCTATATATGGACGTCCGCTCTACCAACTGATCTATCCGGGCGCCCAACATCAGTCATTTTTTAAGCTTTCTTTTAATCTCCTGCCCAAAAAACACCTACACACCTTGGAGAGAGTGAGTTGATTTGTGAGCTGCAATACTCTTCAGCATTGTTGAACGTACATCACCGAGCTTAAGACTAACACGAGAGCTGAGCATGAGCTTGTTGTGTACTTTGGTTGAGGGAGGGAGGAAGAGAGGAGTCTGCTATCAGGGGTGGAATGTGGTTACTGTGAGAATGGAGGGGAGGGGGAAGAAGCACAGTGAGAGCAAGAGAGAGGCAGGCGGGGGGGGGTGCTAGGCTGCTGACTCTGAGCTTTGCTGCGGTGAGCTTTGAGCTAGCGACTCTCTGAGCTCTCTGGCTGTGTGTGTCAGTAGGCTGCTGTGGTGCAGATCGTAGCCTAGCCACGTTAGCCACCCTCCACCACCTCCACAGCTTAGTCAGCCAGCACCTCCGGTGTGCTTCGGCTGCAGTTAGGCTCTCCAGTCTCTGAGTGTCTCTGTCTGCAGCTGAGGATTTTCTGCCTCTGCAAGGATTCACTCTCTTTCTTGCCAAAGCAGAGGGAGAAAGAGAGGGACAGAGAGTAAGACGGGAGGGGGAAGCGAAACAGCGGGCCAGCAGTGACCTTCGTGGTGTGGTGGCAAAGCAGAAGAGGACCCGGGGAACGTGCATAGGATCCATCAGGTGTGTGTCAGCACTTAAAAGGATGAGTAAGAGAGAGTTTAAGATTCTGCTGTGGGCTTCTTTGTACTTAAAGGCTGTGCATGATATACTAGGAAGGATGCTTTTTATATGGAGTAGAGAACTGTCACAGGGAGATTTCTTGACACTTAAATGAACTTAAAGGTCCTTTCGTACTATAATGCAGCGCTAGTAGTGCAAAGCTAAGGAAAAACAGTTGTAAGGGAAGATAAGCATTAAAAGAGATATGGTTCTCTGACAGGTTGTAGATGGATACACCCTCAGACGCCAGATAGAGAGAGAGGACTATATACAGTAAATGGAGAATACCAGAGATGGATGGAGCAGGGGTGAGGGAGATGTATGTTGTGCCAGCTAGAGCTCAGTGAAGATGACGATATGTTTGTGTGTATGTTTTCTTACTGGCTTGGACTTGGTTACGGAGAAATATGCTTGTATTGGAGTATCAATCACTGGGCTGGGCTCTGCCCCAAGGCTGCGGGCTAGAGCACTCACTAGGAGCATCTTTGTGTCTCTTTTTTAATTTGTCCTTCTGGGGAAATATATCATAGTATTAGAACATTATGCTTTTTTACCGGAACTGATGTGCTGTAATCACTATAAAATGAACATTTCTGTTTGAGAGAACTGGCCCTCAGCATGTGGTTGTGATGAACTGTACTATTCCTGTATGTATTACAGGATCTAACACCTGAGGCCCTGCAGTACTGCCAACTGGTAAAAAAAACATTTTGGTGCAAGTTTTTGGAAGTTGAATGAAATCAGCAGGAGGCTGTAGCGAGCAGGGTTACTATCCTTCAGCCAAAAGGCTTGGGTTAAGTCCTACAAGACGGGTATCATTGGTCCTGCTGAAGTGGCCTTGAGCCAGTGAAACTCACCATCTAGAAGTGGTACTGCTTGGGGCTAAACCTCGCTGCTGTCACATTTGTGCCAATTTTTGTTTATTTAAGAGTACAACAACAGGATGAACACTGTTCAGAAGATGTTGGAAAATCTCTTTTCAAGGCCACTTAAAGTTTTGGCCGATACCAATTTAAAATAACAATTTGGCTGTTATTATAGTTATTAATCTTTAAATGAGGACACATTTAATCATACACATTTATTAAAACAACCTTTTAATATATCCTTCTTTCACATGAACAATTCCACACAAAGAACTGCTTCAAAAGCCCATTTATCCTGTAAAAGCCATTACAAAAGCAATAAAATAGTATCCTTGAAGTGTAACACTGGTTTTATCAAGTTCAGATCTTTGTCAACCCACTGTGCCGTGAGGCTAAGCATACTCACACAAGCCAGTAGCTCATAAATGTGTGGGGCCAAGACGTAGAAGACGGGGAGACAGACGTCATCAAAGTGGCGTCTGGACTGTGTGTGGCTTTCAAAACGCCAGGTCATCTAATGCAATGAACGTCATCACCTTCTCAGTAATCCCTTTAGCTTTGGCCCTGTCCCTTGGGAATTTTCTCCCATTCTCAAATGAGGTGGTTATGAGTCTTGATAGTGGCGGTTAATGTCGCTGGTCTATCTACTCCCACGCCAACAAATGTATTTTTTTTTTTTTTACAGTAAACAATCCACACATGACCTCATACATCATATGTCAAACCAGCATTGTATCTAGTTAGTACCTTCTTCTCCAAATCAGCAGCTGCAGTAGCAGCATTTGGTAACGGACTGATGTCCGAGTCCGCCTGTAGATAACCAACACAAACATCTGCCACTGCGATCGGTGCCATATTTGCTGATAGGCCCGATGGCATTCTGTGGTGAATATCGGCCTATACCAATGTTCTGTCGATAAATCGGTGCACCCCTAGTGATTTTACACATTCAATGATTCGTCTGTAATTTTAAGTGCTAGAATGTGCATACCACTGACAGTTAAGAAGAGAGCAAGCGGTTGTGGGAGGATGAATGGAAAATGGAAAAGCAATTAAAATACCAAAGATGAAACCTGCAAGTCACTACACTGGCTCCAAGCCAACCTATGGGTGAATGCTTGGGTCCACATGTTTATGTGCATTTGTTTGTAGGACAGCCAGAGGTTGAGAGAAAGGCACAGAGGGAAATGTAGTGTGTGAGCGAGATCACGGTTTTGATCTGCATTCCTCGGCGATGGTCTGTCTCCCTGTATCTATCGGTCTCTGTTTTTTTTTTTTTTTTTTTTTTTTATCACGTGTTTCTGAGGGAACTACTAGACATTGACCTACTGAGAATTAAACTTGACTCAGGCTAATCCATTCTGGACTCCTGCGGGACTCGGCAGCAGACGAGCACACACATGCACACACTTGCTGGCTACTGGTAGTCTTGAAGTTAATGAAATTCTGTTCTTGCTTCTGTATTGCTGCAGCACAGAATATTGACTGTGAATATTGGCACGGATATAGGGTTTTCGAAAATTGCTACTGCATCACACTGGCAGTTTGCTGTTTTGTACAAGTGTGTTTGAATCTCTACAGGTGCTGTGCAGCACTCATAACTTTCTACCCCTCCACAGCATCATCTGTTAAACCACGAGGGGAGAAATCCAATTACATTCTCCTCACACTGTCTGCCAAAAAGGAGACAGGCTTTTTATATCTTTGATTTTACAAATCTCTTTCAATCATCAATGGGCCGAATGTACCTTAAACGGTATGCCTTTATTGTATTCATTTGGCACGCAGCATGTCTGTGGGCTTGAGAAAGTTTTGTGCACATAAATGTGTGTGTGTGTGTGTGTGTGTGTTCAGCTAAGGATAAGTGTGTTATCCATGTGGAGGTAAAAGCTTTTCCTTGATAGATCCTGACAGAGAATTCCATTATCTATGTAGGTGTTTTCTATAGCCTCTATGAATGGAGTTTGGTTTGAAGCACTGCATAGGTGTGTGTGTGAATGAGCAATTTAAATGCACATAATTCTTTTACGTGGTGCTTGTGTGCATTTATTTGTGCAAGTTATATAAATGCACATATTTATTGTAAATCTGCAGTATGTACCTTGTCCTTTTGTGTCCTTTTTATACATTAAGAACCCTTGGACATGGTAAATGAGGGACAGTGAGAATGAAAGGAGGAGAGCATATCTTCCTCTCATCCCTCTCTCTGGTGCTGGTTGTTACTATCATGGCTATAATGAAGGCTCATTTATCTCCATCTCAGCACAATCTCATCATCCACAATGGGATTGCAGTAGCTCTGGAATGAGGATGAGTGTATATTGTTTAGGGGATGGTCATTTGTGTGTGTGCACGTGTGTGTGTGTGTGTGTGTGTGTGTGTTTGTGTGTTTGTGTGTGTGTGTGTGTGAATGCAATCAGTGCTGTAGAAATGCACCTGTTGATTTACCTGTTGAGTAGAATGAGTGAAAATGGATCACATTTGATACAAAAGGGCCATTCTTTGTTGTGTTCAGCCTTGTGAGGGCAAACTGTTGGCCCAGAATAGGATCAATGAACAAAGTTCACATTCAGAGTTCTGGTTAAGTAAGCATCCATTTGAGCTGTGGAGCCGCCTCTTCGGCTTGGACAGGAAGGGAAGAGGAGAGGGCAGATTGGAAGACAGACGCAGAGAAACAGAAGGATGTGTGTAGAGAGATAAAGGCTGAGTAATGTCATCATCGGCCCCATGTCCTCCAGGTCTGATTAGGAGCCTCTCCGAACACTCCCAGACGCTGGACTGTGATAGGCCAAGGTCATGGCGAATCACGGCGCAGCGCTGCAGATTGATGCTTAACTCTGTCAGGAAATGTCGGTATCTAATTTGAAGAAGGGGACAATTCCCCTCACCCTGGGGACCTCCGAGGAAGTGTGTGTGTGTGTGTGTGTGTGTGTGTTTGTGTGTCTCTCTCAATCAGTTTGTGTGACACTTGTCAGTGTGTGGTTAAGGATTGTGGTGTAAGTGATTGGCAGGCTATCTTATTAGTTTAGGAATAATAAGAGTGTAATAACTCTGTGGCGTTTGCCTCCAGAGAGTGACTCTAAGGTAATCACATTTACTGAACACAATCCACACGCAAAGTGCCCGGCACAGGGCCACGCTCTTTTTCATTTCCTCTTATGAATGTCATAAGCTCTGGGATGTGTGAAGCATTGTTTGTGTTTGTATGTGTGTGATGCAGTTGATTCTGTCTCACAGCTTGGTAATGAGTGTGAACTGCTTGTATTTGTATCTTACAGTCTCTGTTAATGTCCATAGGTATGTTGTGAGAGGTTTGCAGTTATTATCCAGAAGTTATCCAATTAGCCGTATTTTGTGTAATCTATTTTCCTGTTTTTAATGCAAACACAAATGATGGTATCTAAATGTATTATTTGTAATACTTGTGTTTTCTTAATGACTATACTGTGTGTGCATGCATACTTGTAAGGATTGCTTTAAGTTGTAGAGCTTTGAACTCAGGACATAAACACAAATTTTCTCTTTGAGGAAAGCCTATGGTACCCTTAAGGTTAAACACAATCTGCAACAATAAAGTGCACAATTTGATGAAACAAAAGTGTCTTTTCTCCAGATTGATCTAAGAGGCTGTTGTAAGTGAAATGCAAGGAAGCAGAAATTCAAAGATCAATTATGGGAATTCAGTATGGCAGTGTTGGTTGTGTTGATAAATAGATTCTGTATTGTTCTTATCCAATGAAATATGTTGCCACAGTCTATACAGAGCCTCATATAAATACAAAGACACATATATACACTACAACATGACTACATGAAAGATTCATCCACATTCTATGTGTATTTGTTACATACACACGGGCACGCACACACACACACACACACACACACAGGCTACACATATAGGAACACTTTTTTATTTGAACAGCAGATGTTTTAAACTTGATGGATCTTGAGATCCATGATTGAGAGTAACTAGGTACTACTTCCATGTTGAATGTTGTCTAATGGACGACTAACGGTAGATCTCATCATGTTCTCAATTATATCAAGAGAATCTGATAATAGCCGTGGATGTTCAACACATTCATAAGACATACAAATAGTTTACCAACTAACAAGTGATGCGTTTTCTTTGATTTGGCTTAAAACATGTTTCTGTATAATAATGCTTTGTTAATTAATGTGCACTTTTTTATTAACATTATTTTTTCAATAAACCATTCACTTTATGACAGAACAACCCACAACCTAAGGTCTTCATGTTGTTGTTGCTTGTTTTGTCAGACCAACAGATTGAAAAACCAAAAGTATTCAATAAAACCATAATATAAAACAGTATCAAGTACTTTTAATTTCAGAAGCCAGAAACAGTATACCAATATGTGGCCTCAGTCCTCAGTGGTGCAGTAGTGGAAAGAGAGGGAGAAAGCAGTGAAGATAGTGGACCAGGGGTAACAATATTGCCGAGCTGGTGGATCGATAATAAACTCTCTGATCCATAACATATTAATAGGAGGGAATACATTATTACTGTTAAGAGATGACAGGTGGACAGAACACACACACACACACACACACACACACACACACACACACACACACACACACGCCTACCTCTGAGTGCTGGGGAATTTTCAGCTGAGCAAAGGTGAGGGACACAACACTGCTTCTGGGAACAATGCCAAAGAATAAGCCTCAACCCTCTTCTCCCGTCATTCTTAACCATGGGACACTCTGTAGCGCTCCATCTCCTCCTCCCCCTGATGTACGCTCCTCTGTCCATTTCATTTCCTGTCCTAATATCTTGATTGAAGTGGTCACCTTTCTCTGTTGTGGTTAATGAGCAGCAGGTGTCTGAAGGCAGCTCACTCGACCGTGGCTGGCACCCAGGGACCAACTCACAGTAGAGCAGCTTCTTTATCAGCCTGGAAAAGAGGATGAGCCTGTAGTCCACCCTCCTAAAGCATTTTAATGGTTTCTCATGAAGAGTGGAAGTAAAAGAGACACAGGGCAATGTTAGATGTAGCATTAGAAAAGTGTGGCCAGGTTGGTTCAGTGGTAGAGCAGGCACACATGTTCTGTCGAGGTTTATGCCTCGACGCTGAAGTCCAGGGTTCAAATGCGACCTGTGATGATTTCCTGCATGTCTTCCCCCTCTGTCTCCCCTTTCTCAATTAGCTGTCCTATCAAATAAAGGTGGGAAAAGCCCCCAAAACAATCTTAAAAATAAGAATAGTGTGGCAGGGTGTTGCTTGTTCTACAAGTTTTTGTATTGTAAATGTTTTCAGTGGTTGAACTCTGTAAGACCCTGTATTTTTGAAAATTATTCTTTACTATAATTATAAATCACAAATTATAGTGTAACCCTTTGCCAATACAGAAATGTACAAAATGTAAATCCAATAAACAGTACGGTACCAAAGTTGCAGAGTTTCAGCGACAATTTGAATCCACACAATAATAGTCTCCACATCAACAGTGTGCACTCATGTGTATGGGTGTGTTGGTGCAGTATGACAGCACCGTTTTGGCTGTGTGAGTTGTCCGTTGCAATGCCACCTAGCCCAGCAGTTTGAATACACACAACTACACCCACTACATGTGAAGACAGAGGTGGAAAAAACAAACTTGTCATGGATGTGTCTCAATAATCTCAGCTCTCTGCTTTAATGCTGATACTATGATCAAACCATTGTTCAGTTTTGGTTGAAAAACTGTTCTTGCAAAAAAGATCTTTCCAAGATTGGATGAGCATGCAAATAATCTCTCATGACGTTGAACCTAGAGTACAGATGCACACATTCTTCCCACAGGAAAGGAGCTAAAGTGTTTTGATAACCATGCTCACTTAATTGTGCACACACTTGTTTTACTGGGTGTCTTTGCTCCAGTAATTATGTCAACATATTTGGACACCAAAAATATTAAACTACGCAATTGCCAGCATGATAACTGGGGCTTGAAGTTTCATTGTCCTGATGCTACACTTATCATCGCAATCAGCATCATAGTCATCATTCCTACAAACTTGTTATTCATCCTCTTAACCAATCAACAGTCATTAACACAAAAGAAAAAACATGTTTTGTCATTTTCTTAACTCTCACTTTCTCCATATTCTTCAGTGTCCTCTCCCTTCTCTTGTCAGTCATGTCACGTTTGTTTTAACTCGGTGCATCAAATAGTTTGGTATGTCTTGTTAAAGATGTATGTTTTCCATATTTATAATGTATACATTTCTGCACACCCTTGAATTATTTGTTTTGCACTGTGCCTGTGAGTATACAGAGAAACAAGGCACATTTAAAATGAACTGTTTTCTGTTAGAAGTGAAGAGGCTAGCAAACTACTTATTGTGGTCTTCACCCTCCGAACCCAATGATGTGCCCTTGAGCTAGTCATTTAACCTCAGCCATGCTCCAGGGAACAGCTGACTGTTCATACAGAGCACATGAACCTTTGTCTGTGTATAGCAGAATATTAGACACACAACACTTAAAACGCATAGTACAGTAGTACATAATGAATAGGGACATTACTGATAAGTAGGAAGGTGTGTTTAAATAGTGTATTTCAGTAGGGAACAAATGTTATATAAAAAAACAAGTCTCTACTCATGAGCTCTCCAGGCTTTTCAGGATCTCACACCTCTGATTTTAATGGTTGACTGGTGCAATGTTGTTTTTGTTGTTAAGAGGAAGCTGGGTAGGTGCTAATGGATGGCTGCCATTTCTAAGACACAAAATAAAAAGTTACACATATGTAGAGGGTCAGTGACGCCACCAACCTACAATTTTACAGTCCTGGAGGAATTTAGAAGCTTGGACACTCTTTTAGGTTTACAGCTAAAAATAGCACAGATTGTTTGTAGAAAGTGAACAAGAGTTAGAGAAATGGGCACTGCATTTTGTGTCCAGCTCCAACTATGTATTTATCTCTAAGACACAGCTGAGCTTAAACTGGGACGGGGGGAAAGGTGGACAGCCGGACAGAGAAGTGGGTGAGAGGGCGCACACACACACACAGGACTACTGCCACAAGCCTGGCTTCAGAGTTTGTAACTCTGACAAGCAAAGATGCAGTACGTTCATATGCATTGTACAAACTGGGAGGTGTGTGTGTGTGTGTGTGTGTGTGTGTGTGTTTGAGAGATAGACAGAGCAGTATAAAGCATTAAACTGTAGACGCAAGGCTTGTTAGAAATGAGACAGGCCTGTGCAGATTGTCACGTTAATATAATACGGCTATTAGAAGTTAATATACAGTATGAAGTCAAAGCTGACTCTGACAGCTAAAGGGAAGCTAACATTAGCTATCATCAAGCCATGAAGCTCCCAAGTGAGCACCTATTACTAGGTAACAAGAACAAGCTAATTAATGATAACATAAGTATAACATAAGCGTGGTCTGGGTGTGTCTGGGGAACGCTACCGTCGTTGCGGGGGGGTGCGCCGGTAGTTATAAAACGATTATTAGACTATGAAATATGCCAATTCTGATATGTTCATATAGCCTACTCCAAACAGACAGGGCAACCTAACGCAGACAAGTTAGCTTACCGTTTTTAGATGATACGCCATGTTTGTAGTCCAGCTGCGATATGCAAACTGTTGCTTGCAAACTTTGCAGTCAACTTTTTTTCGTTATCTATTTTTGTAAAATGCTGCCACACTGCCGATGTCTTCGACATGGTAGAGGAGGACTGACTGGAAATTAAACACTCACAATTAAATAAATATTCAGCAAACCATCAGACGAAGGCTTTCTAGTACTTTCTTCAATCTGTCTCCGGTGGGTTGGGCTAATCCAAAAAAGGTGAAAACAAGGGGGGTGTTCTGAAGACAGACTGTTACCTGTGAAACAGGGATTCTCTGTAAACACCCCCATTAGCAATTAGTGCTTTCCACCCATAGACGGTCCAGGCTTCCACCTGATGGAATAACACGGCAAAAAATCGACCAATCAGAATTTTGGTCGAGCCAGAACGTATCGACCAATAAATTGACCAGTCGACTGGGAGATTACAGCCCTAATGGTTTTCCTCTTTTTGTTGGTCCCTTGTTTTCTTGTCCTCTTTCATCCTCCACCCTCCCTCTCTCTCTCCCCCTTCTTTCTCTGCGGCGTGAGTGAGGTGAGGCTGGATGAGTTGCTATGTCAGAGAATGCAGCAGTGAGGGAGGTGAAGATTATTTCTCAGTGAAAGGTGTATTTTTCTCTTGTCAATAGGCATGGCTGCATCTGCCTCTCCTTGACCCCCCCTCCAGCTTCCTTATATTTCTCTCTCTCTCTCTCTCTCTCTCTCTCTCTCTCTCTCTCCGCCTTCTATCTAGAGCTGTACAGTGGACCAATTGCAGGTATTATTTGTCGACTGAGTTTTTCTGCCATGCGGTGATACTGAAGGTCCCATTCTGCTCCTGTGTCCAAGATAAATCAAAAACATTTCTCTACAACCATAATCAATGCCCTAGCCCTTTTTCAACATATCTGCCTTCTTCCCCTCTCTCTCTCTCACACACACACACACACTTACTCTCCTATGTTTCTTCCTGAGGCAACGGTTCTCTCTTGAACGCTGACATCAGATAGCCTCCCTCCAGCAGTCCACTCCTTTGGGAGGGATTTGCATCTCATTTGCATATCATTCCAGATTCAATACAGCAAACTGTGCTTCATCTTGACTTAAAATGACGATGGGGATGAGGAAGGGTAATGATGGCTGAGGAAAGTCAGTCTACTGGTGGCTGTTTGCCTCCAAGCAGCTGTTACTGTAGATCCCCTGTCTCACACACAGTTATGCCCCTTAGCATTTAAAAAATTATTCTTGAAAAATAAAAATGATAACGATAATGTTATACATTATGCCACCACTGCTATAAGTGCACACTCTTTACTGTTAATTGTCCAGAGATGACATCTGTTATGATTGACACTGTAATAAAGAATTGAAGTGAACCTTATCGAGAGTAGAAGTAAAACTGGAACAGGGTTTTGTTTCAGAAGTAAGAATTCAAAATCACAATGACATGAATTACACAAGAAAATCCTTGCTCAACAGTATGTTATGTGGTCCACTCAATTTGTCCAGACAGGGATTTAAAAAAAAACAAGTTTTGGTTTGGTTACTCAGTGATCTTAGAAGATACAGTAGCAAACCCCAGGAACAGAATGAAAGGGTGCATTGAGTCACAGAAGCCAGTGGAACAGCAACTGGATGAGATTGTTTTTTTTTTTAGGGTAATGCGGTGGATGTCCCCCACCTTAAACGCTGTTTGCTTTGGAAATCAACAACTTCCACCTAGCAAGCTTCATGCTGAAAATGGAAGGTTTTGAAGAACATTTGAATAGTGCAACAAGGGAGGGCAGCTTTGTTCTCTCGGGGAATAATTGTAAAGATTTACAAAGAATATGTGTACAAGATTTGCTATCTAACTAGGATTGTTGGGTATTGCTGTGGAAAAAGTACACGCACTGCTACACACTGGTGAGAGCAAATGACGTTTAACCATGTTTCCAGCAGAACAGCTTGCGTTACTGTATTGTGTGAACAGTTAACATCATTTAATATTGTATGTGTCGTTTTCTTTTGCATGGTGCAAATGTTTCACCAAAACAAGTTCCTTCCTGAGACCATTTTGCAGTGCCACCATCGCTGCGTCTGGAGCTTAGCTCCGCCCATAATGCCAACAAGATGCAATGTAACGTCAGGACTCTATTGATCTCTGAAGAGAAATCCCTTGCCAAAAAGGCAACTCAGCAGGGCAGGTATTTGCTGACACAGCAAACCGAAGGACAATTTTTGAAATCACTCTACTGCCATTAAAAAGCAGTAGATGGACTGTTTAAGACAGTATTGTGTTCCTTTTCTCTTATTGTACAAACAACAAAAGAAGAGCACACTTTTATATACAGTTATTAGGGCAGAAAATAATTTGTTTACGTAAATTCATATCAGCCAATGTGTGACAATCCTGAGATAAACTCTGGTGTATTACAAAGCAATTCCCTTATTGTGCTGCCTCTCCTCAGCAGCAGACTCCTAGAAGGAAGAGGCTTTTTCAATTAGGACTCCCCCCCCCCATCTGAGCTCCACTCTCTGCCACACGCTTTGTGTATGCGTGAAAATTATTTGGTAACCTTTCTAATTTCATACTTGTTAAATTTCCATGTAAAAGGCAACATTTTACAAAGAAGCCCTCCGGATGGGTGAATGTCATTAGTGTGTGAGTGTGTATGTGGGTGTGTGTCACAGATTAGTAATCTGAAGTCGGGCCGGTTTGAGACTCTCAAGGGCCTTTTTCTACACAGACCTGGACACACACATTTGTACACAAACATAATACATTACCATACTGTTGTTTACGTTCCTGCAACCAAATGAGATGCTCCGCCATTTGTCTGTAATCTCAGGCCTCCCCTGGCAGACTGCTGTGGGTTTCTATGATGCCGATAATGCTTCCTTTGTGTTTGTTTCTCTCTCTCTCTCTTTAATTTATGTGTTGTTGTTGGAGCTGGTGCTGATAGGCCCAGAGATGGCATTTAGCTAAAGAGCAGAGAGGCTGTTAGCTTCTCCATTCATCTAATCAATCTCACTAATGAAACCACTGTCCTCTCCACAGCGTCTTTCTCCTCTCTCTTCTCTCATCCTTCTCTCTCTTCCAGCCCTCTAACCTCTCATCATTTGCTCTCCTTGTGCTTGTATCCTTTTACTGTCTTGTGGGAGACTGCTACCCATTCTCATTTAGTCTCCATCCTTCTCTCCTTCCATTCTCACTTCCTTCGTGCAGCTGTCCTAGATTCACCAGTGGTAGATTATTTCCCAGTGAGGCTGCTTTTTCTGGTGTTTGCTTCCTGCATTTTAGCAAAACCCATGTCTCCTCCCTCTCCCAGCAGATTAGATGGATTGACCCAGTTAGGGTTAGAATGGGTATTGTACTTGGCGTGTGTATGTGTCAAGGTGTGTACATCTGCCTACGTTTGCATGCATGTGTGTTTTTTCACATATGCACGTGGGGCTACATATATACATGCAAGTGGAGCTTTAATTGGTTGATGCTGTAAATGAGAAGTGCTGGCGCTTCAAAAGAGTAATTTGGTTTAATGGCTAATTGGTTTTTAATTGGACATTGAGGCAGTGTTGTAGACACAATAATAATAATGTAATATAATAAAAAAAATGAGGTCTTGTTATATATGAATATAATCAATGACATAAAGGCCATACACCAAAAGGTGGAATGGTATAATTTTGACAATGGATGGAAGTCCTTTTTTGAGGCCATATATTTGATGGTTCCAGACTCTCGGATGTGACAATTTCCTGCTTCTCATGGTTTTATGATAGAATAAACTAAATACCGTTTGGCTTTGGAACTTTTGTTCGGCCAAAAAAAGACATTTTCAAGATGTCACCTCGGTATCGGGGCCTATTTTCACCTTGTGTATTTTGCCAAATGATTACTTTATTCATGTAAGGTAGTAAATTAATAAGAGAAATGAACTGCAGACCAACAGTCTGCACATTATCTGACTTGGAGCTCCGACTTATGTCTCAACAGACAGGACAATGAGAAAAAATCTTGAGGGATGAGGTCTTGGAGCACATGGTTGTAACAAGAGTTTTAACAACTAATACAACACGGTCCCGCTGCCGGGACGTTTTTAGGAGAAAACGTTTCTTCAGTGATAAATTGCAAGCATTAAATCTTCATAAACACGCACATGCAGCACATCATTAGAAAGCTTAAAGTCTCATGATTCCATCAAGCCCACACACAAAGCACAAGGTGACTTACAGCGGTTATAATCATCGTATGAAGTAAAGAAACACAGAAAGATTCTGTCTAAAGTCGAGCCTGGATCCCTACCTGTATCCTCGTGTCTTTCTTCACAGCGGTGAAAGATCGTCATAAACTTTTTTTTCCTACTTCGCCAACAGTTCTAAGAATAAGTACATCCAATCCTTTTAATCCAAAACCAGCTGGTCCCCTCACGATCTTGTAGTTTCTGGCCGAGTTTCCATGTAAACAAGGCTGAAAAGTCCATCATTTTTGGATTTTGATCGCTGCTGGCGTCTCCCCGCCACATTGTATAGCTCCACATTGCCGTAGAGCCTGAACTCTAAGGAATTGAGTAACAGCTTTTTTCAGCCAATCCGTCGACGGTAATTTGAGTTATCACAAAAGGGAGCAAATGAACTCGCAGGATTTACAGAGGGAGGGACTTACCAGTTAGAAGTAAAGGTTATGAAACTGGCCTCCCTGTGTAGCCAATAAGAAGACGAGTGGATTGATACCAAACATGACCAGAAAATGTTAACCCTGTGATGGCTCCAGCTGTGTCAAAGCAAAAATATGGCCTTCTCATGGCATTTCACCATTTCATTAAATTATAATAACTTATTTCTATAAATGTATGCATGTAGTTATTTCAGGTATATGTGTGAGTGATGTAGATGTGTTTTTGTAGATTTGAGAAGTTGTGTATTTTGCACTTTTTGGGATTTTTTCTGAAAGGAAATAAGAAAAACGCACAGAAATATCTGTAGAAATAAATTCATATAAAATCCATTTTAAAAGTCATTTTTTTCTGGATTTTTTCTGTTTTAAGTTGAGACATGTGGCTAGGGTTCTATTTTTGTATGTAGCCCATGTAATATGCTTACAGTAGTGTTTTTTAATCATTTTACAGTTGATTTACTTGGACGGAAATAGAAATTCTCCATTCTAACCTTTTTATATCTGTGTCAGTAAGGCCTAGTGTCACACTGACACTAGAAACAAAAAGTTGAGAGTGTTAACTTCCCAATGACCTCAGGGTCATCCCAGAGGGCCAAAGGATGTGGAAACTGCATCACTTTTTTTGGGTTTAAAAATTTAGGCGAGAAAAGCATGGATTTTCAAGTGTTGTAAAACAGGTTTAACAACTAACTTGTCTTTATCAAAAGACAATAATAGACATCACATGTTGCCACAACAATGCAAATTGTTGTGGCAACTCCTCTGCCTAACCTGTTAACCTTCTATATCAGAACATATCAGGATTGTATCTAGCTTATACCAAGTCACCACAGTAAAAGACAGAAACTAGGTCCAACTCACTATCCATTAAGTGGTAATGTAACATGAAGCCGAGGTAGTGTTGATGTTTACCTGCAGTGTTATATTTCACATTGATTTAGCATTGGGGTTAAAATGTCACCACAAACCTTTACGTCATTCAGATTGAACTGATACCTGTCAGCCAATTAGTAATAAGTATTTCCTTTAGCCATTTAGTAATGGAGCATTAAAACATCTAGATGTTATTTGGTCAATTCTTTAGCTGTAATTGATCTTCTTAAAAATCTCCTTTTTCGATTTGGATATCTAAAAAGTGTTCAAAACTCATCTAGGGTAGTGTACAGAGATGGGAAGTAAAACTAACAAGAAAAAAGCAAATAATATAGCTTAAAGTGATGAGATGTCTCTTTAATAGTGTACTGTAACTCTGTCTAGAGAGTGTGAGAGAAAGCAAGAGAGACAGGGAGAGGGATTGCCCTTGGGGCCCGTCTGTTTTGTTCTCAGCACACTGAAATCTGTATTTTTGTCTGTGCGACTGTGTGTGTGTTTGTGTGTGTGTGTATATATATATATATATATATATATATATATATATATATATATATATATATATTACTGTGTGTTTGTGTGTAGCCTTGGGATGTTGACGTGTGCTGGACAGAGACCTTACAAAGAGCCTTTGTAGAGAAGTCTTCCCTGCAGCAAGGTCGCAGCAATATATATATATATATATATATATATATATATATATATATATATATATATATATATATATATATATATCTGTGCAACATTTACAGTTGTCATGTTTCACACACGTGCAATAGCAGGTCTCTGGTGAGGCCAATAGCTGCGACTTAAGAATATAAAGTGGACTATGGTAAGTTGAATGTGTGCAACTTTGACTTTGGGTCTGCTGGGTAACACAGCTGATTATAATGTATAGATACACTGACTTTTGTTAGAGGACAAAACTTCCCATGTCTCTTAAAGTGCATTGCATAAACATACTTGCACAAACACACAAGCTTATATATTTAAAAGCTGAAAAATCTTCATGTATATGTGTATATGTTGTCAATGTGTTACAAACTGTATGCAGGAGTATATAAACACACAGAACCTTTATTTTCACATAGCACATACACAAGCGGGACATTTTGTCCTTGTAATGCTTTGATGTACACCCAAGCTCTGCACTTTTAGAGGTCTGTGTGTGTGTGTGTGTGTGTGTGTGTGTGTGTTTTTTTTTTTTTTTTTTTTGCAGGACAGCGATACTGTAATTCCCCTGCTCTCCCACTGTGAACAGAGGATCTGCATTGCCATAATTTTACCTTGACTCTTTAATACACACACATAGTGTGTGTAAACACACATACACACCTATGCATGCACTCTCCTCAGTTGGATGCACATCAATCATAGCTCCAGCCTCACCTGTCATTGTCTTTGTTTTTGCATATACAAAAATCCTATTCCTGGTCCACCGAGTAAGGACCCCAATCAGGATTTACATTCACAGCGTAGCACCTTTTTGCTCCCATACACACTGAATCTCACCGGGGAGGAAAATAACACAACCGCAGTGTTTCAGCAAAAACAGAGGACAGTGCTGTTTCTCTCAATTACAGTAAAAAGTGGTGAAATAGTTCTTTTCACTAGGGTTCTAGGGTTCTTTGTGGAAGAGTTAAGTGGATTTGTGAATGTGATAAGATGAAAATTATGGAGGGTAAAGATGTAGACAGCAAGAACGTGAAATTGGGACAATCAAGTCAAGGGTGTGTGTGTGTGTGTGTGTGTGTAAGTGAGTGAGTGAGAGATGATCCTGCGTAAACATGCACAGTACGGAATGCTGATCAGGGGCAATAAAATCTCCATTAAAGATTTATTCTGGAGAGACGGGATGAGGGAGGGCCAGATGATAGAGAGAGGAAGACAGCAGGTGGATGGAGGTAGACAATAATGGGAGGGGGAAGAAGAGAGAGCACTCAGGTTTGTGTCATAGAGTGGATTATACCAAAGATGCCTCTCTCCACCCATCACTGACACACACACACACACACACACACACACACACACACGGGTGCTCAGACTCTGCATTTTAATAGCCCTGTCACCTCTAGCTATAATACCAGACAATGGCTTTTTGAGCAGACACACGTCTTCAGAAGTGTCTCTCGTGCTTCCTGTCAGGCTCAAGCGAGAGCTAACTGGCTAACTCACCACAATTATAGATCTCATCTGTGTAGTCAACGAGCTACGGCATACCATAGCACAAGCCCGAGGCCTACTCTGTCAAAATGTCACCTGGACCAGGCTGTGCTCCAGGCGAGACACCCATGAGGAAAATGTAATTCACCTCCCCCCCTTCTCCAATGAAGTGTGCTGTTAGCTTTATCTCAGAGTTCCAAACCCATACCCCCTCCTTTACAAGCCCCTGCTTTTTTATCCTGTTTGAGTTTAGATTCAGACTTGATGCTGTTGACATTTGAGCAGGTACTTTACTGTACCCCTCACTAGTGACTGACTGGGTGAAATGATAAAAGTACAAAGATAGGAGAAGCTGTGGTGGTGGAACGTGGCAAGAATTTGGAGACGGAAATGGAAAATGGGACTTGGTGGAAAAGAAGACAAAGGATGTTGGGGGAGGTTAGAGACCTTGATTAAAATTACAATCAAGGGAACAGATATGGGAGGGATGGAGGGTCAAGAATGGATCATGATTGAATGGTCAAGATTCCTCCTCGAGGCTCAATCCTCGGGGCAGGAATAAGAGCTTTGAGACAGCCTTCACGAAAGAGCGCTAGAATAACTTCTGGTTCAGCCGAGGAGCAAAGAGCTATCAAATAAGAGAAGTGAGATCCAGCCATGATGAGGAAAGGGGAGATTGGAGAAGGAAAAACGGGGAACCCAAAGGCCAGCTGGGACTAAAAGAAGGCAGAGAGTCTCAAGAGTGGAACATTTACTCTAAAATCAACCGGCTCTGCAGCAGAATCAATAGAATGATCCCCATGTTGGCTGCTAGTATTAGTGTTTCCGTGTGTGTGTGTGTCTGTTTGAGCGAGCGAGCGTGCATTGGAATGTGATTATCAGTGTGTTTGAGAACACTGACAAGGATAATTATGTTTGATTTCTAAAGACCCCAGTGAGGGTTTGCATTATCAGCAACTGTGCTCCTTTGGTATTTTCCTAAGCCTTGATGGTGCGCTGCCATCACGCTGTGGGTTTTTCTGATAGTCCTGTCATATTCTTTTTCTATTGGAACTGTTAAGCTAAATTGGTGTCTTTGATTAATCAGACATTTTTACCCCACCAAGCTTCCCCAATCCACACGAGTGCAGCTCCGTTAAGACTAGTTACGTCAATAATGAATAATTAACTTTGTAGTGGACCTTTACAGTGTTTACAAATTGCTTTGTCAGACACAGTGAACGCATACTGCTCAAATAATATGGAGTGTCGTATAAAAAGCTTTTAAACAGAAAATGAAAAATTTAAGTAAGATGGAAAAAACGACAAAACTTTTTTTTTTTTTCAGGGCACCCAGAAAGCCCAGTTGGTAGAGCAGGCGCACATATATAGTAGAGGTTTACTCCGCAGGTTTGACTCCGACCTCCGGCACTTTGCTGCATATCATTCCCCATCTCTCTCCCCTTTCATGTCTTCATCTGTCCTGTGGAAATAAAGACCAAAAAATGACCCAAAAAGTAGTCTTTAAAAAAAAGAAGGTAAAGCTAGAGCAGACGTTGAGGACAGGAGTAACTGGGGAAACACTGCAATGAGACTGGAGCTGTCCGTGGTGCTGAATCTCACAGGCTGCTTGTTTTACTGATGCATTACAGTAATCTGAATACTATAGGTTGGTGATTAATATTCACAGATGCCTTGATCTTGTGTGCAACCTGGTCTGTGTTGTCAAATTCTGTACAATGTAGCTCTTCTGTGGTTTATCTTCACAGTTCAAGTGACTTTGAACTGCCTCCTGTGTCCTCCTACTTGCAGACCTCAGGTCTGGCCTGCTGTTTGGTTCAGATTGGAGAACGCATTAGCTTTTACACTGTTATGCAGTTTGGTCCAGTTGGGCAACTTTATCACACATCCGTCACAGTGTCCGTTGCCTCTGCCGTACTGTGCATGTCTACGGTTGTCCTCCTGTCTGTCTGTCCTCTGGACCATACCGTCTCCTTCACCCACACACTCTGAATACCCTTCTCACCCAGCAGTCTTTATGTCTCCGTCTCCTCTTTGTCTTCTGCCACTCCTCTCTGCCTCTCCTTAGGGCTACTAAAGGTGCCAGTTAAAGTTGTAGGCAGTAATGAAATCTCTAATGAAAGATGAGGTCATTAGACTGTGCCCTGCCCCAACTGCTTCAAATTCTCTTCTTTCTCTCCTTCTCTGGATTGGGTGGGGCAGATGAGTAAGATGCTCTGACTACAGTGCGCTAGTAGCTGTCTGCTTGAACTGTGCAAGCGTATGACTTATTGTATGTATGGGTCTTATCTTAGTTATTAGTTTATCTCCATGACTATCTGGGTTTCATAGCCCTACTGACTCCCTTTATCACCCCTCCACATATTAATCCATCTGCTCCCTGTTCACCAGCTCTGTCTTGCTAAAGCTCCCAGATAGTCTAAAGGCCATAGATAAGGCTGACATGCTCTTGTCTCCTTTCCATAGACCGTTACAGTCTATGCTCCCTCCACACTAATTGAAATGAGGTAAATTGTTTTGCATCAAAATAAGACTCAAACCCTTGTGACATTTGGTATGTTTTGTTTTTCTTCACCTCAATAGCATTCAGCCATTGGCTCTGTACGCAGATACTCTGCTTAGTGCACCATGATTGACAGCGAGAATAATTTGTCTTTATATGTGTGTGCCTGTGTGTCACACTGGGTACAGTAAATGTGTAGTGGGTGAGCCCTTGTGAGCAGCAAAATCGGCTTATTTCCATCAGCCGCTAAAAACACCTCAGAGGTGCGTTAATGAAAGAGCAGACAAGGAGGGATGAACACTCCTCTAATCCTAATTTGAACCTATTGCTGCTGCCCTGCACCCCCCACAGTCTCTCATTTCCTCTCTGATTTGGTCAGCTATTAAAATTTATATGAGCAACATTCATGTAGGAATACACATTTTTACTTGCAAGTGGACCGCTGGTTTGGAAATATTAAAGGTTTATTCTTCACACATCCTTCACTGTTAAATGACTAATGTAAGCTGTGATTCTGGCTGTGTGCCCTGCTACTGTGGCCAGGGTATTAAACAGTATTTGGTAACATTAGACTCTGGCATTTTTGTATAGCCTGAGGGCACATTCAGATTGATTTCTGCCTAACACCAGTTCTAAAACCGATTTCACCATTTCTGCCCTCGTCCTCTAACCATGCGCTGGAACTTTACTCATTTATAAAAGCACAGAAAAATAGCGTGTGCTGTCAATGAGTACATGAATAAATGTTGGATGTGTAGAGAGAGAGAGAGAGAGAGAGAGAGAGAGAGAGAGAGAGCGAGCTGTGGGGGTTGAGCCTTGGTGTTTCATTTTGAGCTTTGGGACAGGCTTATATTTAATGGCTGGACTAGGGCTAAATGAGCTGAATTAATAGGGTCTGCTCTGAACACTTACATGCCTGCTAAACATACATGTGGGTGGTGTGTGTGTGTGTCATTAATAATTAGGTCATCTTTTAACCATTTCATGCCCTCTCAACCTAGACTGGGTGGATGTGGGTTTGTAGGCTACGTTTCTGAATGTCATGGACATAACAAGCATTATTTTTGAGCAATATGCTTCTAAATCCTTTAGAGTATTGTTGTCAACAAATTGATATAGTTTTTATTTATTCCCCCCCCACATATTTAAATGTTGTTTTTATATTAATATGAGAGGTATAGTATTTTTATTATGTCTGTGTGCCCTGTTTTTTCTAATCAGAAATTCTGCAGACAAATGCAGAATATCAGCCATGCCTCTCACATATGTGTCTCTTGGTGATTGTGTGTGCACCAGGCTAAATGTTGGCTTAGAATTAAAGGGTCATTCCCCAGTGTGTTCATTGAATCAGTCCGGTGCAGGATCACTACACGGAGAATTGGGTCCAAATCTCCCAGTCCATCCTTCCTTCCCTCGTTCTTCTCCCAGCTCCAGTTAATTAACCCCCAGTTTTCTCTTCTACCAAGTCTTCCTTTCGCCACAAACTGGTATCAGTATGTATCTCTCATCTTACATTAAGAATTATTTTTTCCCTCCCCCTGCTCTAGTATGGATTGGTTCCATCCAAGTCAGCCTCAGCAGGGGGCTGACTCCCCACAAATAAGGCCAACCATCCTGACATGAAAGGGTACAGCCTCAGAAAAACAAAGGGGTGTGTGTGTGTGTGTGTGTGTGTGTGTGTGTGTGTGTGTGTGTGTGTGTGTGTGTGTGTGTGTGTGCGCATGTGCGTGTGCGCACATTTATGTGTCTACCTGGTTGTGTTTCAGCAGGCTTGTTTAAGAGGAATGTTTGTGGTGTGTATTTAACACGCAGACATTTGTGGAATCTGTGAGAACTCTATGCATTGCATCCTCATCATGTTTGGGCTAGCTTGACCTTCAGGAATGTTGTGTGTGTTTATGAGAAAGAGACAGGAAGATGAAACAAGTTTTGGCAGAAAAGAGGATCGGTGTGAGTTAGACCCGCGAGAGGAACTCTGTTGCTTTTTGTCTCCGTCTCTTATCTGTCTCCCACTATCTGGGCCTCTGTCGATCTTTTCCTCCTTTCCCTCGGTTTCTTACTCGGATGACGTTGCCTCCAGGGTCAGGATTGGGCAGGATGTTTTTAGACAGATTATCTAGACAGTGAGAGGACTGTGTTCAAACAGAGGGTCATCCAGACTGTCTCGTTCTATCCACAGGCAAAACACACAGAACAATCGGGACTCACTTTGTCTGACAGTGGGAAATCCTCCTGATAATTAAACTCAGGCCTCGGTCCTGCACCTGAATGCACAGGAAACAGCACGAATACCAACGCCAGGTTGTGGGTAGCTCACTCACGCACGCACGCACACACACACACACACATGTGGGTGTTGTGCAGGATATTGTACAAGTGTTTCCTCAGCAATATAGTATCTGATTAGGCTGAATTAATGAGACCCAGTGGAATGGTAAAACTGCTCTTTTGCATCCTTCCTTCTAGTTGTCTTACCATCCCTCCAGCCTTCATCTCTTCCTTTCACACTCACTTCACCCTTCAGCTTGTCCCTCGCCTCTTTCCTAACCATTCATTACCCCTTTGCTCATGATTTTTTTGCTCTAGTTGGGTAAGAAATCAGTGATCAGGGTTTCATTCTGGATATTTGGGATCTCTTCTTCTTTGACCATTTTACTACCAGGGCTGGGCGAGATTGCAAAATTCTTCTATCCCGATACAGGTTGTTTCATATCTCAATAAAGATATGTATCACAATACAGCATGTTTTCTGCCAATTCCATGAATAAATAGTGTATATGAAATAACCACATGGTAAAGCCTATTTTTGTATACTCCTGTGAATTAAATACACAAACAAATGAAAAGTACTTTAGTGGTATTTTCTCATTTAAGAACTTCAGTGCAAAATATACGTTGTAGCGTCGTAAATATTGCGTTAGCAGTTAGGTCGCTGCCAATTCCGTGAATAGAAACAACATAGAAAAATACAATTATAACCATTGTTTTTTTCCGATATATACTTACTACTTTAGGCAACTGTTTTTATGACATTCTGCAACAAAAGAAGTCAAACCAATGGCTAGACACACATATATAAAGACAACACACTCAAGTGCACACATACCCTTTAGCATTTCCGACTGGTGGTTCACACAGAGCAGCATTTTTTAATTTGCCAGTATATTATATTTAATCTGTGCACATACAGTATGTTTAATTAAGTCCTGCTTGCTATGTGTGAAAGCTTTAACCTGCCTGTCTTAATATTGGAGTTGGCATGAAAGGTGGAGGCAGGAGGTTCCCTCATCCCACTGCCTGCTTTTCCTATTTAATACACACTGTGATTTAGTTTTATAATGCAAAATATACTTCATTATGACTGACACCTTGAACATCAGGCCAGAGAAGGAAAGGTTTTGACTGTGTTAGCGTGTGTATGACGTGCGTGTGTGCTCGTATAGCCTTGGGGCTGCTTCTTGTGATGTTTAAGCAGAGTTTTACGTCTCCCCTCATTAAATCAAAAGGAACAGATCTTTTTGAAGAATTGCTGGTGTGAGCAAGAGCTTTTTTCCATGGAGGTTGAGGGCTGTCACTGGTTCCTTTTTTACAATGTAATCACAAAGATCACAAATTACAGGGAAGAGTACTTGGTTCTATGCACAATGAAGGGGTATCCAAGTGCACCTGCTATTTTCATTGATAGGGGTGCAGTTTTACATATGCAAAAAGGGCTGGATGAAGTGGAATAAAAATTGGCAGGTTAATTGTACCTCTCAGCCAGACACATTACTCAACTCATACCTTTTTAAACAGCTGTGCTAGTTTCTGCAAGCAGAGAAGTCCACAAGGTTCAGAGTGGCAATGTGTAAACCTGCCACCTTTATGGCTGTTTAGAGATGGTTGTGGAGTTATTTTTACTTACCCGTATTAAGCGCCTTTTCTGTGCAGGGAAAGAAAAAAGCAAAACGCAGATCACGCGTTTACTTGGGAGTGTAAAACTTAAAAAAGGAGTGTTTAACATTAAAATAATGAATTATAGATAGGGAAAAGATGGATGGGCAGGGGAGAGCATCACACTAGCGTGGAAGTATGTGTGAATTATGGATTTGAGGATACACACAAGGTTGAGATATATTGTAAAAAGGGATCATAAACTGATTATTACTGATTTAGGGCTGCAACTGCAATCTGTCGATTATTTTTTTTTTTTATTAATCTATAAATCTGATTTAAAAAAAATATATGTATGTGTAATAGCACATTTTACATCAATTCAATACATACTGTACTTACATACATACTTGTTTTAGTTACTAGTTGTATAAAGGTAAATAACCCAAAGAGCAGATACACACACACACACACACACACACACACACACACACACACACAAAATTGACTTGATGCTTATTCATTAAATTACCGTCATTGTAGTAAGTGCAAGTTAAGTTCATTTTAACACAGCTTAAGATGACCCACGTGTTATAAAATTACTTTACAATGAAATTAAAAAGTACAATATTTGTCAAAAATAACCGATATGGGACAAAGCACAGAATACATGACAACAGATTGAAAAATAAATGGGCCAAAAAAGGCGAGTGAATAAAAACGTCTTTAGTCTTGCAAACTAAACCACCCCTGCTTTACTACTGTTATTAACGAGCTAACGCTAACTTGTCATGCTCAGAAGAGCTACTGGAGGGATGTTGCGTTCCTCACTTCAAAACGGAACAAAAGTAGGATTCTGTAGTGACTTAGCCTGCTGTGGAACTCCCATTCCTCCTCAAGGACTCCAACATGTTTACGTTTTAGATCCTGAATCATCACCGCGGTATTCCCATGCCATGTCGCTATGGCATATCTTGCAATTAACACACTTTTGTTCCCGATTTATTTAGTGTGACATGTTCCCACACCTTGTATAAATTAGGTCGTACTGATTTCTCTGCCACGCGTTTCAGAACGTAACAGGTCTCTCTGATGGTCTATCCTCTACCTCCGCTCTGCTCTTTTTTTTACTCAATTTGTTTTGTTTTTTATTCTCAAACATCTCCGTGACTTATTGAGTGGCGTAATAGGCAAATCGATAATGACATTCATTGCCAACTTTTTAATAATCAAATTTTATCGATTCTTTTTCTTTCATCGATTCCTTGTTGCAGCCCTAGTTTATTTTGAAATGTGGTTTCATTGCACAAGTCCATGTACAATGAATGCACTTTAATCATATAACTTTACTGATGGAACTGCTAATGTTTTCTGGCGGAGTTATGAACCTTTGCTTCGAACCCATCACATCTTGTAACACTCACTGGATGATGCTAAACAAGAAAACATCAAAGCTGCTTTTTTAATAAGCAAGTTGCAGCTAGCAGCACTTTTTCTCTTTCTTTGGTCTCACTCCCTTTATTTTTACTGTCCGGCCCATCAAAGTGTTGTGCAGGCGGTGATTCCTCTGGAGTTTTGATTAATAGCATTACATTAAGTTTGGGAGCTGGAGAGTGAGAGAAATAAAGAGAGAAATAGACAGAGACTACAGTTTAAAAGGAAGTGAACAGAGGGTGGGAAATGTGGGGAAGGGAAAAGACACTGAATCGTTGTATTTCTCGATAATAACAAGTCTCACTGTCAGTTGTTTCTGAGGAGGATAAACTGTTGACGCCGCATCCCTGTAAAGACTTTCACTTCAGTTGAATTTAGTGCAGTTTAGCAGTACCATCGGAGTACTGGGGCAGGTTAAGGTAAAACTGAGTTAGTTAACCCTGAGATGTGGAAAACTCTGGGTTTTCTGTTTTCAGAAAGGGAGGTTAATCAAACCTGAGAGGGGGGGGGGACTCCAGCCTGTTTCAGAAAGAGAGGTAACTTGTTTTTTTTGAGCATCCAAGATTTTTTTATTTAGAACACAAGGGCCAAACAAATCAGCTCATTTCAAAGAATCAAAATGTTTTGGTCAAAATCTGAAAAAACAATGAATTCTAAAACCAAAGTTATGGTTCTTTTTAAAAGGAGTGGTTATTTGGACACTATTAACATTTTAGTAGTTAAAGAGAGGTAACTTAACCTCAGTCAGTTACTAAGCTTGTGAACCTAACCTGGTCGGGAGCAGGTTTTCGTCAACCTCGAGTTCCTCTCTGTCTCCTCCCTCTGACACAGCACTCTTTCATTTCCTCATTCATTCATTCTGTCTGTATCAGGTACATTTTAGCGCAGTATGTTATCTGCATGAATAACTGTTAGGTCATATATAAAACTTTTTTTTCTCAAAACATGGCATTTCCTTTTGTCAACAATCCCATTGATGAAGAAGCTGTATTACTTCTCAGGGAGTTAAACCTACGTCAGGAGATGACATTGAGGCCCCAACTATAGATGTATTTTAATTTCCAGATAACCACCTATTTGAGCGGTATGGCTTTCTTCCCAGTCTGTCAGTTATGTAACCTACATAAACTTATCCGTCCTCATATTACTAACGTCACCCATTGTGGACGTGCTCCATGAAATTTGTGACGACTTTGTCCATGAGTGTCCCTACCAGTGTAGTAATAGTTTTACGTTATTTTGGTACCATTTCATTGCTAACATCAGCTATTAGGTTCCCATAGATATGCAAGCTAATGTTAGTAAAATATCAGTGCTATCGTTACTCTGTATATTGTACGAGATTAATCGTGTGAGGGGATGTTTACAGCGTAGGAGAGAAGCAACGGAAGTTTGTGTTTTTAATATATTTGTCTAAGCAGTATGAACGATGTCAATCAAACCGAAATGAGCTCTTCGTATCGCCATCGTTTACACGCAGCTGTTCCAGCTGTAGCTGGTCTGTGTTACAACTGCATAATGTGAGTTGTCTACCAGGGAAATCACGACACATATGATTAGGTTTATGTTACAATGTAGACTATCCTTATTCATCATTGACGCAAGGACAAGTATCCTAGACGTCGTTCTAGCGTTATGCACAACCATGCTATAGTTAGCCAAGCAAGTAGCAACTATAAAACTTCAATTTACACACATAGGCAGAATTACCTGTCGGGAAGAAAGCAGGCTACTTCAGCGTCCCTTTTTAAATCTTGAAAAAACACTCCAATATAATACTTTGGTCTTGTTGCTTGTTGCGATGTTGTTTTAATTCTCTTTTGAACTCAGTTACATGTCCTTGAAAATAGGCACAACAGGCTACCAAATCTATCGCCAGTAAAATAATCTTCTCCCCTTCTCCCTCTCTCCCTCCCTCCCTGGCATTCGTCATAGTCATTGCCACTGAGTGAAAAGCACGAAAGGTGTATGTCCCTTACCGGCAAACGTATATGAAGATGGCGCAAGATTCTGGAGCGTCTACCCCAGTTCATGTAGTAAATGTCAAATTCCAATAGGGATACTTGAAATTGATGGTGGTGGTCAACATTCATAAAAAAGGACAAGTTTGTGAAGGGCAATACAGATTTTGATAATGAACAACTACACAACATTACACAATGTAGCTTTAAGAAACATTTCAGCAATATTTTTCAACAACTTCAAGCTTTTCATCAACTCTCACCAATAAAATGCAAAATATAAAGTCTGTATTTTGTATTTGTATTTATTATAAGATCCCCATTAGCTGACTCCTAGTCTTCCTTGAGTCCAAAACTACATTTAATCAGACAATATCACATACTGTAGACAGAAAATAAAATAAAGGAAAGAAAAAAATACAACAATATATGCTTACAAAACTAAATAACAAAAGAAAAGAAAAAAGAAAATTGAATAAAAACAATAGCAAACAGAGAAATATCTTGAAACAAAGTTATAGATTACAGTATATTACATGGCAACCATTAAGGTAGCTCACATTGACCTTTTTTCACCACACAATCAAAAACCTCATGAAACCTCTGTAAGCAGCTGTTATTCATTATGAGAAGTGATTATGAGAAGATGTTGTGGAAAGGGAGCGCTTCTTTTTATTTAATGTTCGCCCTTTCCCCGACCTTTAGATACATTGTCTTCACCACATTAGAGTCAGGCTGGTAAGGTGAGAATGTGGCATGTGTGGGCACCTGTCTTTGCACTGTGTAGTGAAACTTGTGTGTGTGTCAGAGAAAGTGTACATCTAGGTGAGTGAATTTGAACACCAGCCAACAAACATTTAATTATCTCTGATGCTCCATGTTCACAGGCACTCTGTGAAAGCAGCAAACTCTGTATCATAAGCAGAATACATTAGTCTCCCCTTGACAGTTTGCCAGCTAAAACACCAAGTAATATTCGAATCGCTCACTTAATGGAGTCAGTGGAGCCAAAGACTGCTTCATTTTTTGAAAAAATGGACTGCAGTCCAAATACTATCAGGTTATAGGGCACATAACACACAGAAACAGGCCACACCTCCATATACATGATAAACAAACACCCAGACCCACTGCTACACCCAAATAGATCTGTGCGTGTCTGTTTAGACAATTAAAGGTGTGTGGGTGAGAACTCCAAATAGAAAATAGGCTTATGTGTGGAGAAATTGAATTTTAATTGATAGTAAAGCTCAAGAGATTAATCTAATTTCTGATCTGGTTTTACGTATGTATGTGTGTCATTTTGGTGGCAATACAATATCTTACTCAATGGATATCTTATTAAAGTCCCAGGATTCAATTTCCCCTGTGCTAGGGCAAACATGGAGTTGCAGCTGTGTTGAAAAGGAATGGACTTCGTTTGTTTTAAATAAGCTCTTACATAGAGTAGAGTTGACTATTTTGTGCATAGATGAGTAATCTTGCATTTTAAATTGGCACTGAGATGCTCTTCTCTTTAAGGTGAAGTGTGTGTCTGTGTGTGTGTGTGTGTGTGTGTGTGTGTGTGTGTGTGGCAGGTGTCTCTGTGCATGTGTCTTTACTGTATGTGCTGCTTGGTGAGTGTGTGGTTGTGCATGACTGGCTCACATTTGTATCCTGACTGTCTTTGATTTTAGGCCCTCAGCCTGTGTTTGTAAATGTCCGTATGTGTAATCACTCATGTGTCCATGCATGTGTGCATTTGTGTGTGTGTGTGTTAGTCATTCAGTGGGACCATGAGCCCGTCAACCTGTCCGTGTGCACCTCTCTAGGCTCATGTACTTAATGTGTGTTGGTGTTTGTGAGCAGACACATCTGTTGCCCTGTTGTTGAGGCAGTTGGTTGCATGATTGTTGCACAGTTACTGTGCGTGAGACCTTACACTGTATGTAGTCATTTGTTGGGTGAGATATTTGCTGGATACAAATGTGTGTTCATTAATGATGTTTACTGGAACGTTGTTGCACCAGAAGTATTGATCGGAACCAGGCTCTCTGTGTGCGTGTGTTTGTAGCAGTGAGACTATTGATCTTTACCACTCCCAATAGTGTTTATTCCATACAGCAAGTCTGTCAAAAGCGTAGTAAAGTGTAAGTAATCCCTTTTCCCCTCTTCCCCATTTCTCTGCATTTTTCCCTCTTGTACAATTTGTCTCATTCAGTCAGACTTAAAGATTCTTTTAAGTGAATGTATTCATGTCTTGCTCTCCTTTTATTTATATACTTTCAGCATTGTTTGTCCTCTTACATTTTGTTCATTTATTTTCTTTGATATGCTTTGTCACAGCTCAGACAAAACCAAAAGTATGAGGGTTTATATATTTGGTTGGGTAACTCTGCTTGTATACTTTGTAGCCTACCAACCCTTCTGCATTGAAACAAATGAATAAACTGTAGCATCAGATTATGCTTGCTGCACTGTGACTAAATTCCACTGATAAATGTCTTTTTTTTTTAACCATTGAGTAATGTCCTATTTGCTGTGTAGTGGTTTGTGTTTGAAGCTTCGGGGCTCAGTCTCTGTCTCTAATTGCTTTTGACTTCCAGCTTTTCAAACACATTACCATGACAAGGCAGACTCTGAATCCAAACTGCATTACATTAATTGTTTGTCAGAGTTGCTGTGTGACAGATGAAAGCACAAAGACGCGCGCACACACACACACACACACACACCCACACACACACACACACACACTATTTAATGTTGCCTAATAGCCACCCACATCTCAGCCAGTGCTTTGCCAATTTGTTTTAATGTTTAATGGTTTGTATCTAGCTTCCATGATGCTGAAGCTCACTTTACTGTGTTTTTAAAAAAACAACCACTGAGCCCCATGATGGGTCTGTGTTCTTTTTGTCGGCAGTGTTGAAAGATGGCTACGTTCACGCAGCCAGTCGAACACTGTATGCCTGTCACTCTACTGTGAGTGTAACATAGTACATTTGTTCAGACACAGTTTGGGCTGTGTGTGTGTATTTTTATTTACAAGTGCATTTTATAACTGAAGTGAAAGAAACATTTCAGGTGATTTCTACAGATTTTGAGAGTGAATACAAAGTGTGTTGTAATTTTCCATGGTTTCCAGTTGTTTGTGTTGATCAAATTACTTAATTAAATTTGATATATCAATAATTACATAATTATTTTAATTAGTCTACAAAGGACTTCACAGCTAAATTAATTAGTTACATTAGTTCGGGTGCATTTAAACAACTCCATGCCCACATGTTGCATCATCTGTATTTAACACTTTGAAATGGAAAGGGAGACATTTTGGACATTTTGGTTATAGACACCTATAAGTGTGGATATACACTCAACTAAAGGATTATTAGGAACACCTGTTCAATTTCTCATTAATGCAATTATCTAATCAACCAATCACATGGCAGTTGCTTCAATGCATTTAGGGGTGTGGTCCCGGTCAAGACAATCTCCTGAACTCCAAACTGAATGTCAGAATGGGAAAGAAAGGTGATTTATGCAATTTGGAGCGTGGCATGGTTGTTGGTGCCAGACGGGCCGGTCTGAGTATTTCACAATCTGCTCAGTAACTGGGTTTTACACGCACAGCCATTTCTAGGGTTTACAAAGAATGGTGTGAAAAGGGAAAAACATCTAGTATGCGGCAGTCCTGTGGGCGAAAATGCCTCGTTGATGCTAAAGGTCAGAGGAGAATGGGCCGACTGATTCAAGCTGATAGAAGAGCAACTTTGACTGAAATAACCACTCGTTACAACCGAGGTATGCAGCAAAGCATTTGTGAAGCCACAACATGCACAACCTTAAGGCGGATGGGCTCCAACAGCAAAAGACCCCACCGGGTACGACTCATCTCCACTACAAATAGGAAAAAAAGGCTACAATTTGCAAGAGCTCACCAAAATTGGACAGTTGAAGACTGGCAAAATGTTGCCTGGTCTGATGAGTCTCGATTTCTGTTGAGACATTCAGATGGTAGAGTCAGAATTTGGCGTAAACAGAATGAGAACATGGATCCATCATGCCTTGTTACCACTGTGCAGGCTGGTGGTGGTGGTGGTGTAATGGTGTGGTGGATGTTTTCTTGGCACACTTTAGGCCCCTTAGTGCCAATTGGGCATGGTTTAAATGCCACGGCCTACCTGAGCATTGTTTCTGACCATGTCCATCCCTTTATGGCCACCATGTACCCATCCTCTGATGGCTACTTACAGCAGGATAATGCACCATGTCACAAAGCTCAAATCATTTCAAATTGGTTTCTTGAACATGGCAATGAGTTCACTGTACTAAAATGGCCCCCACAGTCACCAGATCTCAACCCAATAGAGCTTCTTTGGGATGTGGTGGAACGGGAGCTTCATGCCCTGGATGTGCATCCCACAAATCTCCATCAACTGCAAGATGATATCCTATCAATATGGGCCAACATTTCTAAAGAATGCTTTCAGCACCTTGTTGAATCAATGCCACGTAGAATTAAGGCAGTTCTGAAGGAGAAAGGGGGTCAAACACAGTATTAGTATGGTGTTCCTAATAATGCTCCTTTAGTTATTTAAATGCTAGACTTCTGTAAAAACATATCCTAAGTCTATCACAATATCATCACACGTTATGTGTCACGTTAATCTAAGGAGCAATTTGCCTGTTATTACGCTCAGTGCTCATTTCACATAAATATTGTACAGTGCAATTTAAGACAAACCGTAATTAATTAAATTCATTAATAAATAGGTTTATCAGCCCCAAACACTACACTAGCTTGCTGTATGAATGTGGCAGTGAATCCTGTGTAGCTCAGTAAAGTAGGCAGTGAATGAATGCAACTAAACCTGCTGCAGTGGACTTTTTATTTCCCGCTGGCCACCCTTAGTAAAATGTATGCACTGGTGTTGAATGGTGGGATAGTCGAATGGATTTCACAGGATTGGATGGGAGAGGAGCAGTGGGAAGGGGCAACGGCTGAGAAGAGAGGTGAGATAGTAATAATAAGATTGGAGAAGAAAATGGAGGGAAGAGATGGAGGGCAGCGTGGGTGTTATAAGGGAGGAAAACGGTTGTTCAGGGTTGAGCAGTGAAGCAGAGAAGCTGTTGCACACTGAGGCTGAATTGTGTGTGTGTCCCTTGGTGTGGGTGTGTTTGTGAGTAAGCGTTTGTATGAGATGAGTTTTAAACCCTAGAACTCAAGGAGCCAAGTGTCCTTTCTCTGCCTCAAAGTCACTTTCCCTAGTCCTTCCCTCCTCTTTCTACCCATCAACCCATCAGCCCAAAGTCACTGGTTCCCCTCCACACACTCTCTCCGCCTCTCGTCAGGGGTCCAGTCAGCTCTGGTATTAAAATTCACACCACAACTCCCAGCCATAAATGACAAGGCTAGACATGTCTTTTCCACAACTGGGGTCCTTCTCCTCACCATGCCTTTGTTCTCACAGTATATACTTACGTAGATCATCCCCATGTATGTTTGTTTTAATACTCTTCATGCAGTAATACATGTGCCAAGAGTGTGCTGAGACATGTTTTGTGTGTCTGTGCATGCGATCACACACATGTGTGTTGTCTCTAATTTTCTCTTTTCTGTGCCGGCCTTGGGATTGCACCTCATTTCTAAATTTATCCTCAAAGTGTGCCACCTCTCCTGTGAGCGGCTGCTTAGATTCTGTAGTGGGGGGGGTGCAGAGGGGGTAAGAGGGGAGAGCGGTGGAAGGGGGGGGTTAATCGGGGAGGAGGGAGGAGAAGAGCGGTGAATGTGGGAGGGGGTTTATGGTGTATGTATGTGGGACACAGCAGTTCACATCCTTTTCTCTGCTTTCTTCCTCTTTTTCTTATCTCTTCTGCCATCATCCCATCTCTGTCCCCAGGCTGCTGGGTTTATTTGGGGGGGATTAGCATTGTGAATGTGTGTGTTTGTGTGCAACTGTCTTGTGTGTAAGAAGCATTTGCACTGTTACTGCTTGCATAGTCCTTTATTTGCATATTTGCATTGAAATATACATGTTCTGAACCCCAATTCTTTTGTTCTGTGTTTACAACACGGTATATCAGGGCCTCCGAGTCATGTAACCAACTATAATACATTTAGGATTACACCGGACAGATACTGTGTGTGTGTGTGTGTGTATGTGTGTGTGTGTCAGTCTTGGTGATTGATAAAGATATAGCCCTATGTATTCACTTGGATACCCAGAAATAGAAAATCAATATACTCAGCAGAATTAATTACTGGGCACATAGGATGTGCAAACCTAGTGTGTACATACCACTGGCGTGCACCCCATGACATTTGCTCACCTTGTACAATATTAGTGGGAGAATCTTCAAAGCTGTAGTGTTATAGTCTGCCTGGTTTTACGTCTTCATTGATGTTAAACAATAGCTGTTATGTTGAGGGAATACGTTGCTCTGTATGCGTCAAGTGTGGTGCACACACACGTGTGCACACATTTTCTACAATGGCTTCTATGTGTGGTTAATCTCTCTCCGACAATAGCCTCCCTGAGCTGCCAGCTCTCAGGCCCACAGGCCTGGAGTGAAGCCTAGGGAGCAGGGTTGGAAGTCACCCAGCCAGGACTCAAGGGACTGGGCTTGGACTGCCTCCAACTCTCCCTGTGTGGGGATGATTGAGGGGGTTGCAAGGACACCACTGCTCTGCAAAGAGGACACCAAGAGATGAGGATAGTTAATGACAGGAGAGAACAGATGGGAATAAATAGGATGAGCAGGGAATGAGCACATTAGGGAAAGAAGATAGGCTGGCATCTAATTATGGCTATGGAATTTCTGACAATTTATTTGTCAGAAATTCCTGCTGAACACCAAAAGGGTTCTGCCATTTCTGGTATCCGTGGTTAATGCTGCTGCTAAATCTGGGTCAAGACCAAAGATTGTATATAAAGATGGAGGACATGTCTCCACTTCCTCCAACTGTACAAAGAAAGCCAGAGTCTGCGCAGTAGAGATTGGGCGGTGGAGCCGCGGCGGTATCGAAGTCCCGCCCATACACCTGCCCGACTAATCGGGAGTCAAGCATAGTTTTTATAGCATCTAATAACTAATTAAAACTGAACTGATCAGAAAAATGAACACACATCAGTGTGATCAGAACTACCTAAAATGACAAACCATTGCTGTGAAAAGATGATTTGAACTGTACTTCTAGTTTGGCCATAGACTCTAAAAAGAGTGGACATTGCATCTTTTACACTTTCCAAGCAGCCATGAGCATTAAAGAAACCTCCCAAAAACCTTAAAACAAAAAAACATCCGGAAAATAAATTCCGAGATTCCCTTTCCATGGATGGCTGTGGGTGTAATAGGAGCCACAGGATGGTGTACACTCTGGTTAAGGTAGATACCTTTTTAAGGTTAATAAACTGAATTTTGAATGTATTCAAACAAGGAACTGTTGACGCTGGATCTTGAATTTGATTATTTGTCATAAATTTGGAATTATAGTTTCTCTATCTGACTTAGGACATGGACATCTGCTATGACTGTAGATGGGACATTTAGACTATTGGTTATAGTGATCTAATGCAAGGTGTACTATATCTGTACTTACCATGGCAGTGGTGGTGAATTTAAATGGCAACAAAACCTAATTTGTAAATGAATTCACCCAGTTTTAAATTATCTTAATTGCCTCAATTATATAACCCTCTTAACACCAAGTGTAAGGATACAGATGGAGCGGTTTCAGTGAGTTTCCTTTCTCGAATTTCCCCATTGATAAACCGATCTTACAAAAGAAAGAACACATTCAACGTTCACCATCTGTATCTGTACGCACAGCAGTAAGAGGCTGATGATTTATGTTTTATTTGAAACCTCAGACACTGTACAAGCCCATCGAAAATGAATCCCTTGAGTCTATTTTAGTCATAATTGAGTCAATACTAACTCAAAAAATCTAATAGACATAATAGATAATAATTAATTCGAAAGACCTCATGCACTTTTCAAGCAAGACATATTTAGAACGTCTTTAATAACAATGGTGTCATCATCATCTCATGGGACTCAGGAATGGAATGTCATGTGACTTGCGGTATGTTGTCATGCGGTGTACTTGGCTTTGGCATATGTCATGCTGCAAGAAGATGGGTTTAATATTGTGGTTAAATTGGATAAAATCAGAGACACGCAAACTAACAGGCGGTCTGATAGGAATGTTTTGAACAGATTTTCAATGCAAAATGGACAGATGACATGTCTGGTACACAAGGAGTAACCAGCTGATACGTACAGTGCAACGTAGTTAGTTTTGACATGCAATATGACCCACTGTGCCAAATACTGTCAATAACTTATGCTTAATTCTGGGTGTCTACCACTGCTGCTGCTGCTATAGTCCACCCACATACTGTAGATGTTTTTACATATGTTGTCTGATGAGGCCTATGGGCATGTACACTCTGCACCCCTCTGTTGGTTTTGTTTCACATTTACATATGCATAGACCAAATCTCGCCAACCATTATATTCCACAAAGTTGTAAATATACAACTTTCTACTACCTAACACTTTACTGTCATTATCCCATGTCACTGTCCTTACATTTCATAAAGTTCTACCCTTCTCTGGTACTTGAATTATTTTAGCATGCTAAAATGTAAAAGAGTTTTTACTTTAAATTGTACATCTGTGGGACTGGACGGAGGGCTCGTCATCGAGCGCCTGGTGGCCGGGTTTGCCACGGAGCCCGGTCGGGCACAGCCCGAAGAAGCTACGTGGCCCCCCTATCTCCATCCCATGGGCCCACCACCTGTGGGAGGAACCGCTGGGGTCGGGTGCGCAGCCACATGGGTGGCGGCGAAGGTCAGGGACCTCGACGGACCAGACCCGGGCAGCAGAGGCTGGCTCTGGGGACGTGGAACGTCAACCTCTTTGTGGGGGAAGGAGCCGGAACTTGTGCGGGAGGTGGAGCGCTACCAGTTAGATCTGGTGGGGCTTACTTCTACGCACAGTCTCGGTTCTGGAACCGTATTCCTGGATAGGGGTTGGACTCTGTCCTACTCCGGAGTTGCCCAGGGTGTGAGGCGCCGGGCGGGTGTGGGGATACTCACAAGCCCCCGGCTGAGCGCCGCTGCGTTGGAGTTTACCCCGGTGGACGAGAGGGTCGCCTCCCTACGCCTGCGGGTGATGGGGGGGAAAACTCTGACTGTTGTTTGTGCATATGCACCAAACAGGAGTTCGGAGTATTCGGCCTTCTTGGAGACCTTGAATGGAGTCCTGTATGGGGCTCCAGTAGGGGACTCCATAGTTCTGCTGGGGGACTTCAACGCACACGTGGGCAATGATGGAGATACTTGGAGAGGCGTGATTGGGAGGAACGGCCTCCCTGATCTGAACCAGAGTGGTTGTTTGTTGTTGGACTTCTGTGCTAGTCATGGATTGTCCATAACAAACACCATGTTCGAACATAGGGATGCTCATAAGTGTACGTGGTACCAGAGCACCCTAGGCCAAAGGTCAATGATCGATTTTATAATCGTTTCATCTGATCTGAGGCCGTATGTTTTGGACACTCGGGTGAAGAGAGGGCAGAGCTGTCAACTGATCACCATCTGGTGGTGAGCTGGGTCAGGGGATGGGGGAGGACTCTGGACAGACCTGGTAAGCCCAAACGGGTAGTGCGGGTAAACTGGGAACGTCTGGAGGAGACCCCTGTCCGACGGACTTTCAACTCACACCTCCGGCGGAGCTTTTCGTGCATCCCTGTGGAGGCTGGGGGCATTGAACCTGAGTGGACAATGTTCAAAGTTTCCATTGCTGAAGCTGCGGCGGCGAGCTGTGGTCTTAGGGTCTTAGGTGCCTCAAGGGGCGGTAACCCACGAACACCCTGGTGGACACCGGTGGTCAGGGAAGCCGTCCGACTGAAGAAGGAGTCCTTCCGAGATATGTTATCCCGGAGGACTCCGGAGGCAGTTGCAAGGTACCGACGGGCCCGAAGGGCTGCAGCCTCTGCCATGACAGAGGCAAAGCAGCGGGTGTGGGAGAAGTTCGGAGAAGACATGGAGAAGGACTTTCGGTCGGCACCAAGGTGCTTCTGGAAAACCGTTCGCCACCTCAGGAGGGGGAAGCGAGGAATCATCCAAGCTGTTTACAGCAAGGATGGGACGTTGTTGACCTCAACTGGGAAGGTAATAGAGCGGTGGAAGGAGCACTTTGAGGAACTCCTAAATCCAGCTGGCATGCCCTCTGTGGTAGAGGCAGAGCTGGAGGATGATGGGGGATTGTCGTCAATTTCCCTGATGGAAGTCGCTGAGGTAGTAAAACAACTCCACAGCGGCAAAGCCCCAGGGATTGATGAGATCCGTCCAGAAATGCTGAAAGCTCTGGGTGTGGAGGGGATGTCTTGGTTGACACGCCTCTTCAACATTGCGTGGAAGTCTGGGACGGTGCCTAAGGAGTGGCAGACCGGGGTGGTGGTTCCCCTCTTTAAAAAGGGGGACCAGAGGGTGTGTGCTAATTATAGGGGTATCACACTTCTCAGCCTCCCTGGTAAAGTCTACTCCAAGGTACTGGAAAGGAGGGTTCGGCCGATAGTCGAACCTCGGATTGAAGAGGAACAATGCGGATTCCGTCCTGGCCGTGGAACAACGGATCAGATCTTCACTCTCGCAAGGATCTTGGAGGGGGCCTGGGAGTATGCCCAACCAGTCTGCATGTGTTTTGTGGATCTGGAGAAGGCGTATGACCGGGTCCCCCGGGAGAAATTGTGGGAGGTGCTGCGGGAGTATGGGGTGAGGGGGTCCCTTCTCAGGGCCATCCAATCTCTGTATGACCAAAGCGAGAGCTGTGTCCGGGTTCTCGGCAGTAAGTCGGACTCGTTCCAGGTGAGGGTTGGCCTCCGCCAGGGCTGCGCTTTGTCACCAATCCTGTTTGTAATATTTATGGACAGGATATCGAGGCGTAGTCGGGGCGGGGAGGGGTTGCAGTTCGGTGGGCTCGGGATCTCGTCGCTGCTTTTTGCAGATGATGTGGTCCTGATGGCATCATCGGTCTGTGACCTTCAGCACTCACTGGATCGGTTCGCTGCCGAGTGTGAAGCAGCTGGGATGAGGATCAGCACCTCTAAATCTGAGGCCATGGTTCTCAGCAGGAAACCGATGAAACCGAGTGCTTTCTTCAGGTGGGGGAGTGAGTCCTTACCCCAAGTGAAGGAGTTTAAGTACCTTGGGGTCTTGTTCGCGAGTGAGGGGACTATGGAGCGTGAGATTGGTCGGAGAATCGGAGCAGCCGGTGCGGTATTACATTCTGTGTATCGCACCGTTGTGACGAAAAGAGAGCTGAGCCAGAAGGCAAAGCTCTCGATCTACCGGGCAATTTTCGTTCCTACCCTCACCTATGGTCATGAAGGCTGGGTCATGACCGAAAGAACGAGATCCAGGGTACAAGCGGCCGAAATGGGTTTCCTCAGGAGGGTGGCTGGCGTCTCCCTTAGAGATAGGGTGAGAAGCTCAGTCATCCGAGAGGAGCTCGGAGTAGAGCCGCTGCTCCTTCGCGTCGAAAGGAGCCAGTTGAGGTGGTTCGGGCATCTGGTAAGGATGCCTACTGGGCGCCTCCCTAGGGAGGTGTTCCAGGCACGTCCAGCTGGGAGGAGGCCTCGGGGAAGACCCAGGACTAGGTGGAGAGATTATATCTCCAACCTGGCCTGGGAACGCCTCGGGATCCCCCAGTCGGAGCTGGTTGATGTGGCTCGGGAAAGGGAAGTTTGGGGTCCCCTACTGGAGCTGCTGCCCCCGCGACCCGACTCCGGATAAGCGGATGAAGATGGATGGATGATCTGTGGGACGGCCTCTGGCTCACCTAGTGAGAGCGTTTGCCCCATGTTGGCTGTCCTGCAGCGGCCGGGGTTCAAATCCGACCTGCGACCCCCCCCCCCCCCTTTCATGTCTATCCACTGTCACTATAATAAAGGGAAAAGCACCAAAAAATGTACATCTGTAGCATCTACTCCATGAACAAATGGCAGTATTCACAAGTACTGTAAGGGCATATAAGCCACCAACTTACCAATAATTAATTTGAATTACTAATCCATTGATGATGTGTAATTAAAAAATGCTTTGAATACGGAGGACACATTGGCCCCTGAAGCACCTAGAAAAGAAAACTTTAAAAATTTAAATGTCAGATGCTTACAATTAAATTTGGAAATGTATTTATAAACAATGTTTATTCTGCAAAATAGAGCACAGAGCGTTGTAGATCGCAAACATACTGTACTCTTTTGTTGTTCTAAAGAACAAAACAGCTACAGACAGGGAATTGCATGTTTGTGTATTTTAGTTTGTGTTATGGCCTTGTAGATGATCTAAATTTGCATTGCTGCAAAGACATGACTTCAGTTATGATCAAGACAAATGTCTCCCTTCACCTCAACTGACTTGTTGGTGCTGATGAAACGGGGAAGTTTGAGTCGTCCTGGTCCTTTGATAACACCAACCAAACGGCATCATCTCAGAACCTAATTATTCTGACTCATCTCACCAGCAGTAATCCTGTGTGCATAGATAATGTGTGTGTTTGTCTCTGTGTGTCCTTTGCTGTATGTTCATACAACGTATGAAAGTTTGTGCATGTGCATCTTCCCAACATTTATTTATTTTTAAGCCTTAATACCTTTTAATGAGATGTCTTCCGCAAAGCAGCGTTTCTGGCCTCATAAACACACATTCCTTTTTTATACAGACACATACAAAAACACATACACACACACTGCAGAGGATCCACGTGAGAAATGTGTTTTCAATAAGACCAGGAGCTTAGTGTATTCTGCGTTAAAAGGGGAGCAAAATGAACAGTTTTTCTCAAAGGAAATATCTAGAAAGAGATTGGACAGCTTCAGCAGTATCACAGATAGTACATGGTAAATGAGCTTAGGCTGTGATAGTCAACAGGGAGATAGAGCTCTCTCTCTCTCTCTCTCTCTCTCTCTCCTTCATTTTTTTTTCAGTGCTCATATATTCCATCTTCCAATATGAGAGAGAGAGAGAGAGCCTGTGTATTTAACTGTGAGTGGATCTGTGTGTGTTTGTGACTGCTACAGTTATGCATGCCTGCCCCCAGACTGGGCATAAATCATCATTAGAGATGGCAGGTGTGTGTGTGTGTGTGTGCGCGCACTAAGACAGACCTACTGCAGCAACTGAGCTTTCCATGCTCAACAGGCTGCCTTATTGTTACAGCTCCAATGCTCTGTTCCACTCCGTTTCCAAGGTGTCCGAGACATGGGTCTGCTATAAAACACACACATACACACTCTGCACTGTCTCTGAGAATGGGTGACCTTGCACAGTGATGAGAGACTGGTTGATAAACTCTGCTGTGAGAGAGTGTTTACTCCGCCTCTATAAAATGGCTTGCACAAGGCTAGCAGGCAAGGAGCTGTGTGGTGGTGGACCAGTGGTTTACACACAAACACATGGCCTCTGCAGAGCAGCCATTTTACCATCTGACAGCACAGGAGAGAGAAGCTTCATCTGACTCTGTGCCTCCAAGCCTGCATTAGCAAAACATGGGTTAGGCCATAACTATATTTTTCACTGAGTATCACTTTTCGGGCCACGGACACTCTGCATTATTGGAAACCGTGAAGAAGCTTTTTTTTTTTTTACAGCACACACAGACCAGCTCTTCCCCTTGTGAAGTCTTGCATTGCGTTGCATGCATGACAGCGTCAATGCTTCACCTCAGGCTCAGAGGCTATCATTAGTAGTAGCTGGTGGTCTTGCCGTGGGATTAGCTGTACTAATAAACTATAGAAACACCGCGGCCACACCACTGTGAAAGCTCCCCAAACGGCATTTATCAGAGTCTGGTTGTTACCCCTGTCCACGGCAGTCTCCTCCACTCCATATCTTTATAATGGAGCTAACTGGGAGCGAATCCTTGCTAACTGAGCCTTCAGTTCCTGTTCTTTGTGCCTGAATCCATTTACTGTATAGACTCAAGGCTGAGTGGAAAGCAACATATTTTTAGGTTGGCTGTAAAAGTTTTGACCTACAACTCAGAGTTGTTCAGAAATCTCTTCAGATGAGAGCTTAATGAGTGACACACAGACATGTGTAGTACAAAACAGTGTGTTTAGGATCCCCAAAACATAGATTAAAACACTTCAAAAAATCATCTAACTGACAAAATGGAAAAAAAGCCTTAGTCTTATATGATTTAACAGGAGTAAGGAGGAGACCGTGTTAAGATTTATAACAACATGTAGGTCTAACTTTCTGTATGGGTCATAGTATAGTTGTTACTACAGCTTTTGGCCTGCGAGTAATCAGGTATTTTATGTGCTGAACCATAACATTTGACAAACCAACCAGATTTAATTGACAAAGGACATCACTTTTTATTACTGACCGCGGCCATCATGTGCCGCGCTGTCACATCCTGCACCACCCAACGCCACAAGTTAATCCGCAACCAGTGAGAAACACTGACGCCGTATGAGTTTAATCCTGATTATTATAGTTTTTACTCTCTGCATTCCACCTTTCTTTCATGGGAACTCCGGACAGATCAACAAATTTCAAATGTATTTCAAAAGTCTTTTTTACGGGTACACTAGTTTTGGCACATTGTGGTAAATGATCAAGTCCAGAAAAAAAGATCGACAAGAACTAAATCAGAGGTGCTACTTCCTGTTGTGGGTAAAGGGAATTGAGTTAAAAAGAAAAAAAGAAAACATACAATTTTGATAGATTGCTTTTCATCTCTTAACACTCCGCCCCCAGCTGACTCATTTTGTTTGACGATGTTGTGAATTGATCTAAAGAAGAGGCCAAAAAAAATGGTCTCTCTCACACACTCACACAGGGATAGATGAGATTGGTGATGCGGTAGAGGAGGACATATGGATAAGAGTTGGCCAGGGATTATTAATGATAATTTCCTGCTGCCCCCTCTTTACTGCAATAGGCAGTCTTGGTGCTCTCAATCACTTTCTCTTTTCATCTCATACTGGATCTCTCTCTGTTTGATTTGTATGTCACACAGTGTCAGATGCTCCTTGCTAGTCCTCTCAGCTTCCTGGCGCAGTATTAATATGCATTTTGTTATCTGTTTGGATATTTCTCATCATTCAAAACACTTTGACAATCCCTCTGCTTCTGGCTTCATTTACATGGGAGACCTCCAATACTTTGACTGTTTTGGGTGGGCTTCTGCAGCTTTGCCAGTCCCTACCTGGCAGGTATCACAATTGAGTTTCTTTTTTCCTTCCTTTCATTTGTATTGTGTGTGTGTGTGTGTGTGTGTGTGTGTGTGTGTGTGTGTGTGTGAGAGAGACTCCTCCAGCAGTTTGATCCAGATTTCCACTATCATCGGCCTACCTTCTCACCAGCTGGGGTGTGTTTCTGTGCGTGTGTGTGTTGGACGCCAGGCAAAGGAAAATCAATGGTATTAATTTGCGGAGGCAGTGGTGTGAGCTGAGGCAATCTGCTGCACACTGGGTGCCACGCTTTGCTCGGATTTACCGCACACACACATAGACCCACCTCCTCTCCAATTTCACCACCCTAAATCGCACCTTCCCTCCTCTCTCCTCCTGTTTGGTCTGCATTCAGAGACAGACATCAGTTTACAGTTTATGAGGCACACTGGAATGTCACGCTTCAATTGCTCTCTGCCACGCACACACACACACACACACACACACACACACACACACATACACACACACGCATACACATTATCTCCCCTCTCACTAGCTCGCTCGCTCGCTCTTGTGGTTCAGGTAATTAAAAGGCAGGCTGCTTCATGGTGGCAGGAGGGAGAAGAGGACTGCAGGGAAGGGCAGCGTAGAGTCACAACCACACACTGGCCACTCACCACTCCTGACAACAAACACGCATGCTTGTAGACATGCACACAATGCCTCTGTCTTACAATACAACATGCACCACATTGTCACAAATGAAGAAGGTTGTAGTGATGACAGATTAGTCTGCACTAACTGGTCTGCAATTAGTAAAGCTCACATTTTCTTTCAAAATTAGTTAGTAAATTATGGCTCATGACATAACCGTTTTATTTTAGGTTTTTATTTTACAATTATTACACTTGAGTAGATGCACCAGCATGCCACACTTAACAAGAGAATGACTCAAACTTGACTCAAAGCACTTCCTGTGACACGTACTCTTCACATACTCCTCTTGAGTACATCTAATCTATGACCACTTTTACATTTCTGCATTAATTCCAGTTTTTTTGTTTGAAGTTGTCATGGCAAATGGAGAACAGAGGCCTGTACTATGACGCTAGATCAACCTTTCCTGAATTTATTTCAGTTACCTGGCTTCACCTAACCTAACCGCCGCGGTACCGCGTAAGCTGTGTCACGACGGTGGTTAACAACTAGTTCAATCAATCCAGCAATACACGCGTTGATGGAAAGCTGGCTGTAAATGCGCAAATCAGAACGCTTAAAGTGCCCATATTATGACAAAAATCTGGGATTTGGGGTGTTATTTTGTGCCTCTGGTGCTTCCACATGCATACAAACTTGGAAAATAACTATCAATGCTGTTTTGAGTGAGATACAGGTTTCTGAAAGTCCTCTGCCTTCAGTCTATGGGTGAGCTGCACGGCTTTCTACGTCACTAGCCGAGACGAGGTGCCTCGTTTAGAAGAAGTCTCCCAGCTAATCCTGCCTTGTAATGACTAAAGTTGGAGAAAGAGTTATCTAGCTGATGGGATCTTACCGAGCTACTGAGCATGTGTGACTCCTAACAAAGATAATAAAGAAGTGAGATGTCTCACTCTGTAGCTAAAACAGAGACCTAAACATACAGGGTGAACAGAGGATCTGCAGCAATGTGCAAAATATTGTGTTTTTTGAAAATGAAACAATCTAAACCTATTCTGGTAAATACTCAAAATACAATTTTGAACCTGATAATGAGCATAATATGGCCGCTTTAAAATTCAGTTCTCCATCAGTCAGGCACAAGATCTGACCATAATTACACTGTTGTTGCTTTAGCCTATTATTTCAGTTGCAACCCTGGCAGTGGTAAGCGATCATGGGAGCAAATATAAAAACATAATTCAAACCGATGTGCACATTGGCAACGCACGGCTCAAGAACCCAACAAATAACCTATACTTATTCCCTCCGCTGAAAATCTATTGTTCATAAAAATACCCATCAGGGAATATTAACTGGGTTGTCGGTCTCTAAATGTTTAAACTTTATGAGCGCACCTCTCTCTCTCTCTCTTTCTCTCTCTCTCTCTCTCTCTCTCTCTCAGTTCACCGAGCTCCACCAGATCTTCTAAGAACGATGACGCTGTTATCAATCCAGTTTTGATTGGTCAGTAGGCGGTGCTTTTACACCGGTTGATCTCTGATCTCCAACATAACCTGCTTCTGACCAGGATAGGTGTTCAGCATAAGTCACCATGACGAATTTACCCGGTAACAACTGATCTCTCATCAGTTGAACCCGAAGTTACCTCATTATGCCAAATCTTGCTTCATAGTACAGTCCTCAGTTAAACAAAAATGTATTATATTTTGATGAATCACTGACACTTAACCTTGCAACTGTACCAGGTGGATATGGCACAAAACCAGGATAAGGGATTAAGCTGTGATATGCCAGTTATCCTGGATCCTGGAAACCTTTGTTTAAAAAAAAACAAAACAAAAAACTGAAACTGCTGTACCGTTCAAGGAGAAAGGCTAATTATTTCCACAAACAAACTGTTGTACACTTTGCCTGAAAAGCAAGCAGTGGGAGTAAATATGTTACTTAGGTAATTTATATTTCACTTGTGAAAAATAATTAGCCTAACCCCTTGAATGGTATGACAGTTTCAGTTCAGAGCAGTGGTTGGTTAATATATATTTTTAGGCTACTTACGCATTCAGTCGTGTTTCTTTTATAGAAATGTTTCACATTGTCGTAATTCCATATGAAGCTGCTACTCACTCTGTGTAAAGAATACACAATGTCTATTCTCCATTTTAGCATCAATAAAAACTCATCTATCCGAATTACTTTTTCCTGGCTTGACCTAGTCGCTCCTCCTCAGCCTGGCTTGGCCTTCGTGAAACACCCCTAGGATGAACAGATTAGACTAGGTCAAGCCTCGCTTTATCGGTTATCCTGGATTTATGAATTCTATTTTTGTGCAATACCCCTCTGCTCAAAGTGGCATAAGTTGCCAACGTGAAAGAAAGGATGCAGGCCTTACCTGAACCCAAACTGGGTGGTAAGGGCTGGGCCTGGTTGTCCTCTACTGTAGTGTGTTATTAACCGTGCATTTTCAATTAATTTAAAATTAATCTAAACAAAAGGAGTTTCTTGCTAACCTGTGGCATACCAAATCTTCTTTTGCCTTGGCCATGCTTCTAACTATAGACAGTATAAGAAATGGACAATGTGACACCGTTGTTTTCAACGGAGACCAGTGAAGTTTATTAGAAGCACTTTTCTGGTGATGGCTGAGCGTTACTGTGCAGCCTCCAACTGAGCTTGACGGCGTAGATGTGACGTGGGCAACCTGTCTGAAAGTTGTAAGTCTTCTGGTAGCTTTGCCAAGAGAAATCTGAATCTTTCCAAATCTTGCAGAGATGGTGAGCGTAGGTATATGTTAGGAGATAACATAGGCACAGGCTAATTATTAGTAATTAAACCTAAACAGCTAATGTAAGTTGAAACTTCCTGCAAGCTTATCCTGTAGTGTTTGGTAATTCCTCTACTGTGAGAGAGTAAGTTGCGTGGTTATGACACAATCGTTAGTCTATTTTTATGAAAACGTCTGCTACGGAGCCATAACGTGAGATACAAGGTAATGGAGCCTTTTATACATTGTTGTGTTTCTTTAGAAATAAACAATGGACAAATAGAGTTTTTAAACGCTTCAAATGTAAAGTTATTCGCTGTCAAAGTGACGTCAGAATAAATGGCAGTCAATGGGATGCTAATGGAATGTTGGGTAGCATAAAAATGGCTCCGTAGGAGCTACGTTTAGTGGAGGCTGGCTTACCCCCTTGCTTCTAACAGGCTTATATTATATATGACCTGCCCTATTGACATTTGCAACCTAATTAATAGGACATTGAACCATGTGACTGTTATAAAGACAAAATGTGATGTACTGTCCAACAAAAACAAATGTACTTGCTTGGTGTGGCTAAAAGCTGGGCCCATAATGTGGGTAAGGTTACAAACATAAGCTGCAGGAGCTAGAGCAGCAAACAGCATTCTTCAAAGTTGTAAATTAGGCCTGTACAGCATTCAGTCAAACATTACTGTCTGCAGTAGAGTCTGTAGGTATTACAGCCTGTACCAGGAACCCCAAACTGAGTCAATTATCCTGTTTTATGAGTTATTAAAACCAACATTATACACATATTTTTCACTATGACAACTAAACCTGCGTTTGATGAACTCAGATGGACATTTTTCACATTCTTTATGATGTTTGATGATCCTCAGTGATGGTTCCGATGAATGTCTATCATTTAACATACAAGTACACATTAGGACAGCGCTGGGCCTACATTACTCACAGCTATTTATTATGGCAATTAGGAGGCATTTCCAGCTTAGTGGTGGCTCTTTGGTTACATTTACTAACTAAATGAGCTGCCAATCTCCATTATAGCATCACTATTTATCCTGGTATTTCATTCACGTACGCTAGCTGTGATAAAACCCCCTTTGTGACAGTTATGAGATTAAACTCACACATACATTCAGTTATGAGATTTAAACACACACACCACACACAGACACACACACCACACACCATCTGTCCAGCATCACACCAGACATGACTAATCCACTGTAGAGTGTCTTAATCCAATCAGACCTGTTGTCTGCTTAACCGAGACACAGAAGGCCACTACTCTGATATTGTTAAACGTGTGCATAGTGCGCACACACACATTTTCTCTCAAAAAAAGCCTTGTATTGATATATGCTATGTATAAAGCCTAAAATAAAATGTTGTTTTGAAGTCATGTGTGACCATTGCTTCTATAAAATAGATTATAAGATAGATACATTATACATTGTGTTAAGGAAAACCTCAGGAGCAGCACAACTCATTTCCCATATGTGAAGAAGATTCAGGAGACCTTGATGAATTACACAGAAGCATTTAATGAACACTCAATTGAGGAGAGAATTTCTCCGGCAGTACAGTTTAACATTCAAAGTTTACTTACTCCTCTGCCTGGAAAAGTTCTGAGGTTATGTTGTACACTGACCTGAATGTGACTTGGGGTACCACTGTCTCAACTTACATAGAATGTGTTTGTAAGATGGATATTCCACCACAGATTTGCTCATAAAGTTTAATTACTGACATCTAGCGACAATGCTAATAAGTCACGCGTGACAAGAAACACCAGCATCTGAAGATTAAACAGGGGAATACTTTAGCCAGGTTACTTTAATCCAAAAGTAAGTGCACCTGAAATGTAATGAGCAGGGTCCAAAATAATCTTTTTGGTCTGTCTGCCAATGGCTGGTAATTGTTTTAAGTAAACAAATTTACCAGACAAAATATAAATGTGTGAGAAACAATGTTATTAAAACAATGCAGCTCAGTGTATGGTCATAGAAAAAAACACCTCTCCTTAGCCCCTTATCTGTGAAGCGCTACTTCTTGTTAAAAGAAATAAGATAGGTGGGCAAACACATTTTTCTAGGGTAGACAGTGATTAACCCCATTTAAAAAAAAAAAAAAAAAAAAGTCAAGTCAAATTTATTTCTATAGCACATTTAAAACATGAGCTGACCAAAGTCAGGTGTGAGGCAAAATAGCAGGTCAAAAGCATACAACAATATAATTTATCTCATATGCATATAAAGCACATATACCCAGACACATCAATATGCTGATCAATGAACTAATACAATATCATTATATAAGGCCAATTGGTAGTGGCAATTTAAGTCGATTCAAAAGCCATGGTAAAGAGGTGAGTCTTGAGCTGTGAACATGAGCTTTAAACAGCTCAGTAGAGGGAGCAGATCTGATGTGGGGCAGTTTGTAAAGATTGGGGCTTACAGTAGTTAAGGTGAGGGGTAATTAATGCATGGATTACTTTTACGCTTTTACATTACCAGCTGTGACAGACATCCACACACTCACAAGGTGAAAACAATGCATTGCTGGTACTGTTTTAGAGGAGGTTTTGACTACTTTGTCAGGTGTTTAGATGTCTGTATGTCTGTCTGTCTGTGGGCCAGATAAAGTATGTTGTGGACAACAAAAGTTTTTGTCTACCCACTTTCCGGTGTTATGGTGACTGTTAACCAGAGGCCCAGCCAGATTAGGTGTGTCCTGCCAATTGCGTCAGGAGTGTGCCAAATGCACTTTAGGTAATTACGTGGCCAAGCTTCCTTGTCGCACCTGTGTCACACTGCTTTAGAGGCTCTGGCAATCATGGCTCATCACATTCACCACTTTCACCCCCTTTAGTAGCAGAGGGGCTCTGTTGTTATGAGGTACTGACAGATTGGGAATCCTGTAGAGTTGAAAGTTGTTGTCTGGGACTTGGGACAGAAAATAATTTTTAAGTTTTTAGTTTTGAACAGGGACCACCTTACAAATCATGTTGCTCATCACATCCACACAAATGCTACCTGTAGGCTACAGTAGCATAATAAAAAAATGTGAAGCTCCAGGCCAGCCTTAAAAAAAACGCCTGCAGCTGTTGCTAGTTACCCGGTTTTTAGGATGGAGACACTGGGTGAAAGTAAGGCAGGAAAGGACCAGGAAAGGACCAGGCAATTCCAAGCGAAGCAAGACATTTTAAGTGATTCATAATTTTTTTTTAAGGAGCTATGTGAAATGTTTTCATGGCACCAGTCTCCAACACGCAGAAGAAACTGTGTAGAATAGAATTTGATCAAAAGTTAGGTTTGATGTGCACATGCTGGTTGCACAAAATGTAACCAGGATCTGTCTAATTGTCTTGACAGTGACATCATTCAAGTTAGAGATGCAGATGGATCAGATGTCACTAGACAGTCACTAGTCTAAAGCAAAGGTCTTACAGTAATAATGGCACCTGAGAACACCAGTGTTCATATAGTAGATCCATAAAGAACTCTTTCTAGCACCTGCAAACTATTAAAACAAAAAGGCCAAAGTCTGATGGAGCACTATTCACGGCAATGTCTCTTAAAAGTACGGGTGTCTATGATAATGGTGATATGGTGATTCTGGGCAGAATCAAATTTGATTGAATATTCAAAAATTCATAATTTTTTTTACTTTGATCTCAGAATATTACCCTAATATGCTGTCCTACAGTTAAAATATATAGGAATAAAAAAACTGATAACTGATTAACATTTATTAATTGTCACTGTTATTTTGTTTATTAATAAATCACATCTGATTGAATCATTATTTTAAAACAGAATTTTATAAAACAAGTCATTTATTTATTTTTTTACAAGTGGAACATAGTTCATTGCATTGAATATCCATTATTACCATATGAGATATGAATTCATCATGACTGACATGCATGGCTGCACACAGTTTTTTAATTGACTCTGGCTTCTGTTTTAAATAACATAAACAATGCAAAGCTGCCAGGTGGTGGTTGTGAGGCGCTGCGTTATTACTCCCACACTTAGCTCTCTCCCGAAGTGATACAATGCTTTCATTTTTATCTCTAGAGTCTTTTATTTATTTATTGTGATTCATAGCTCAACACACATCTTTGCTTTACATTCTCACTTCTGTCACTCTGTCACAAGACCAGTCTTAGTCTTTTCTCCAGCCATCAAAAAAACACACACACAGATCTCACCCTACTGTCACACAAACAAGAACTACTGAGAGGAAAAAGCTGAAAAGATGAACTGGGATGATTTCAGTTGTGTTGACTCGTCATTGACTATTTGCTGTTATTTGCGGGGATGTGGATTGTTGATGACTGATGTTGTGTTATAGCTTTTCTCTGTCATCTCAGCAAAGGAGAAATTCTTTTTTCTCTCCTGCTTTCATCACGGAGACCTCAGACTCTTGCCTGTTATTGAATAGCTGAGGAGTCATTTTCTAGTCCTTGTGTCGGGAAGAAGAACTCACACAAGACAAATGGTCCAATTCTACTTTAACAGGCCCATTCATATTGTAATAGAGGGCTGGAACAAAGACAGGAGAGAGCTGGGACATTAGAAATGGCACAGTCAGCCTAACTGTGTGTGTGTGTGTGTGTCAGAGAGAGAGAGAGAGAGAGGTTTTTCTCTTTAATTCACTCTGTTGGAGATGTACAACCTCAGGGATATTCTGCCATCTGATCCATTTTAGTCGTGTGGCAAACAGCCAGGGCATCTTTTCAATTACAGAGAAATGGATAGTGTGTGTGTGTGTGTGTGTGTGTGTGTGTGTGTGTGTGTGTGTGTGTGTGTGTGTGTGTGTGTGTGTGAAAAGGAAAGGGAAAGACACAGCAAGTGAAAGAGAGAGAGAGAGAGAGAGAGGGAGAACAGGTAAAACACAGGAAAAAATAAGTTTTTGAGGTGAAACATACTGGGGGGGGCTGTGTTCCCCATTGCTGGCTCTTAGAATTTGTCGAGAGGAAAGTGACCAAGAGCAAGATGAAAGGAGTCGTGGGATTGAAAAGTGAGGGAGCTGGAATAAGACGGCTTTGCCATTGAGGGAGAAAATATTGCTCCCTCTCTGTCTTTAAGCCGAGCAATAATTTAAAATCTCGGCCCTCTGAAGCCTAGGATCCACATTGACTGGTCATCTTAAATCAAATCAGGGCTGTGTGTGTGTGTGTGTGTGTGTGAGCCCCTGGTCTACTCTGAATTATTGATGGTGGAGAATAATTGATTGGTTCACCTCCAGGCCTATCAGCCTCTGTCTGAGTGCACCACCTCATATCAGCATGCCTCCTCCTGTTTACTCTCACTCCCTCACATTCTTGCTTTGCTTTGTAATTCCCTTCTTTCTCCTTATTGTTTTCTGAAAGAATTCATCTAAGTAAAAAAACAAAACATATTTTCTCTGAAGTTGTGGCATGGGGCCACACAAGATGGTTTTAGTTATATGTGCCTAGCTTTTAAGGTATCTGCCTATAAGACTCCATGCTGTTCCTCCAATACAGATTGATAGAATTTGTTTTGAGAGCAATGTCTTTCCAAAACAAATGTCCTGTTTATTCAGCATGGTCCACAGAACGTCGACTGTTTTCATTTTGTTTTTTAAAGAAAGTGTACACAGCAGAGGTCTTAAAGCTAAATATCTTAAAACCTGCAAATAAAATGGAAACGATCTGCATGGCTCGATACACTTTTTTGTTATTTACAGTAGTCAAACTAACCTTTAAGCCATTTTCTTCTTTCTTCTTCCCTTACTTCTTATTGCTTCCTCTGCCTCGCGTCCTTTCAATTGCCGCGACCGCCCTGACCATGACAGGCTGTGCAGTATGTGATTAGTCATGGGCAGCTATAGTGTACCGGCACATGCATCCAATCAATAACATGCTTCTGCAGGCAGGAGATGGCCATGACATACAGCTGCTGCCCTGAGACACACACACACACACACACACACACACACACACACAAGCAGAGGCATGCTGGGCTGACATACAGCCCTGCTGCTTTGACAGGTGGAGATGAGGTGAGGATGGATAGATAGATAGATAGAGGAATGGATGGATAGGGGGAATGGAATGCAGGTAATGGAGAGAGGTGAATGGTGCAAATGCTGTTGCTGGCTAACTGTGATGACACTCTCTGTCCTGTTTTAGGCCTCATTGAGAGTTGGACTGTTTATGATAAGTCTCCAGGTATGGATTTTAACATCCTCCATAACTCTGAAAGCTATAGGATGGCCGGCCTGGCGGGTCTTACAGTTTAAAACCCAACAAAATTTAGAGCTCAATTACCAGCTTACTGTGCAAATCTTCTAGTCACAGAATGCTCACAGAATCTCTTGGGTTGTTGGAGTCCTTTTTCAATGCCGCCATGAACCATCCCTTCCCCTCCTCTACCACATAAATGCCAACATTGCAGACTGTAATAGCCTCTATTGAAATCAGAGTGGCACAAATGCTAAACACTATGTACTGTATCAACAACTGCCTGGCCTGCTTTCTGATTATTGAAAAAATAATAATCTCCTTTAGGGGTGGACGGTTCATGAAAAAACATCCCAGCCATCCGGTTTGCTTGTCTTGGTATGGAACGTGTGTGCATTGCACAGTTAAGGAAAGCTGCCCGGAGTTGGAGGATAAGCCGGCGTCTGGTGTGTGGGAACATTTTGGATTTTCATGTTACCTGATGACAGCGGAAATAAATCATAGAAATGTGACTGTGTGCAAGCATTGTGCAACATGCATTCAATATGCTAATGGGAACACTTCTAATATGTCAGTTAATCTGAGAAGACATCACCCCAATGTGTCGGTAGACAGCGTGGAGGAGAGAGCCGGTTAGGAAACATCTTCTACTCTGCAGCATTTAAGCAGCCGCTCAGTGATAAGTCGGACAGGGCAATAGCCATAACTAAAGCATTGGGGATGTTTATAGCAAAAGATATGCAACCATACAGCGTGATTAAGGGTGAAGGATTTCGTCAGCCGATGAAAGTACTCAAGCTGCGGTATAATATTCCCTCCCGCTGATACTTCAGCACCACTGTAATGCCAAAACTGTATGACGAGACGCAAGGAGAAATTGACAAAGAATTATCCGACACAGCCCACGTAGCTCTCACTACAGATGGATGGACCTCCAAAAGTTTCCGCACGGTGACCACTCACTACATTACTTCGGAGTGGGAAATGAGAAGCTGCGTTTTACAAACACACCCCATTTATGAAAGTCATACCAGTGAGTGTGTCCCTGAAATGGTTTATTCAAACGACCGAGCTTTAAGCATTCCCCTCTTTTTCTTTTTAAGGATACAATCTTTGTAAGAGCTACACTGAAGTTGGCAGTTTGATAAATGCAAGTTATTTCAATTGATATTCTGTAATATTTCAATCTTTGTGTGCTAAAAAGGCACATACGTTCCTGTAGATGGCAATACACATTTTCCTTTTTTTTCAATGTCTTCCCTCTTGCTGTATGAACATCTCAGCTAGCTTTCCTCAGAGATGGTCCCAATAATGTGCTTAAAGTCAAGTCAAATTCAGTTTGTGCATGATTACGTGATATAACTATTGTTTAATACTGTAGCCTACATTGTGGATAATTAAGCTATCTAATTAAGCTATGTGCTGTTTGTACAGTTTCACTTGAAACTGTTGAAACTCTCCAAGCTCACGAGTGATAGTGTACAGTGCAAATGGCACCATCTGATTCACCATTATTTCAGCTACAAAGGCGCCGCTGCAAATCCCCAACCAGCAATTCTCAATCCTCTTTTCTTATGTTAGTATAAACAGCGTGCACCTGCTGCTTGTTGTATCCATATCAGTGCTGATGGGATGAATGCAGTACTCAGGTGTGTTATGCAAATGTTCAAACTTGGATTAGACCAATGGGAGAGTTAGGATAGTGTAATCCTCTCTCCTGTACACTTCATTATCATATTCACACCACGGCCTTGTCTTGTCTAATAATCCCTCTGACACAAGCCATCTCAGAGAAGAAGACCGTTTGAGAGGACGGTAGAGAGTGAGACAAAGACAGGCATCCTTGTAGCATCTCCCCGCCCCCTGCTTTCTCCTCTGAATGTGCTGACTACATCAGAATACCTCACAGCTAAAGAGAAGTCAATTAACCTGCATGCGTCCCTACTCGCTCCCTTGTGTGTAGGTATGTTGTGTTTGTGGGTCTCTGTGTGCGTCAGGGCTTATGTGTTTGTGTGTGCGTTTGTCAATTTGAATGACAGGCCGGGGGCGCGCTAATCCTGTCGCCTTAGCTTGTCACCGCAGTCAGCTCACACAAACGGGAGACACAAAAGCGTTGACACAGATAGTGACAAACACACAAAGCTACCCAAATATACGTCCATTCCATCTTAGCCAGGGTAATTAATCATAAAATGTGTTTCTACAGAGTGTTTGTTTTATGAGCTTCCACGTCACACTGTTAAGTCCCACTGCTAGTATGCGTTGTTTTTACTGTCACATACTGGCAGAATAACACAACTTCTCAATGGGATAGAATTATTAGATGGTCCTCAGCTTGGTGTCTCTGTCTTACTGTGACAATATGAAGAGGGAAAGAGAGACTGGGTAATAGAGACAGACAGAGCGAGAGAGGGAGACCACAGTACGTGCCACCAGAGGTAATTAGCAGAGCAGCTGTTTGAGAGGGGGAAACCATAGCCGTGACACTGCAGGAAGGAGCTGGGGGGAATAATTAGTTGGTAACACCCGTCATCAAGCTCACAAAGAGGAGATGTCATTCTACTTCTGCTCTCCACTGAGGAAATCCAGACCTCCACGCACAGTCCAACACCTTCTGACTTACACCCAACAAATCCTTCTGGTTAGATGGAATAGGCTGTCACATGTGGATATAATGTGTGTGTGTGTCGCATGTATCTGCTCCATTGGACATATTTAGAGCATTAATTGGGTATTGATTGCAGTGCAGTCATGAATGATGTAGTGTGGGTGTGTGGGTGTGTGTTCCTCCTTTTGTCAATAACCACAGACTAGATCCATTCAAAGCTCCTCGGCGGAAAACCTTGTTTTCTTCCTATAACTCGATCAATGCACCACAGCATAACCAGGCTCCAGCACACAACCATAATGCATAGCATTCAAATACAACAAAACCGACTTTGGCAAATGACATTTATTCAGCCTTTGTGCCAGAATAGATTTAAAACAGCAGGATAGTATGTGATGTATTGATTTACTTGGCTTTGTCTAGTTTTTTAAAACAGTATGTTTTCCTTGTAGCTGTGGATTGCAGCTTTCATTGCACCATTAGCATACTGCATACAACAGTGGTTATGTGGGAGTACAAAAGTTACATGGATGTAATTATTACAACCACTTAAAAAACATTAGGGTTGGAATTTATATTCAGATAAGCTTATAAGTGATTAAGAAATACTTTGGAATGATATTTAAAAACTAATCACTAAAAAAAATAAAATAACTAAAAACATTAAGTTGTAATACAAAGATTTTATATTGACTCCATATAAGCATGTTACATTGGTATTATAGAGTTTTATATTGGCTAGTAATTTTGTTGTCCAATATAGCACAGTGACATACTGGGCTGCTCGAACAGTGGAACTATATTCTCCTCCATCTGGCAAATGGTATGGTTTAAATTAAATGTTAACATGTGTATTCAACGGACATCATTAACTTTTTACAGTGTAATAACATTGCATTGAGGTGCTCTGTGTAAAATTGGATTCATGTTCCTCTACAGTCACTCTGCAGTGAAGGGAGTCATCCATGAAGACCTAAATGTACAGCAGCAAATAAAGTTACAGTAGCCATTGTCATCTGTCTCCATATATCCGCTGCTATAGCAGTAATCTGGTTATGATGCACCTAACCACAGTCATGTCGTATCCCTGGTGTCACATCGCCGGCTGGCCTCGAACGCGCTCCCTGTCTCTTTAAAACACACTTTCAGTCTTTCTTTTTCCTGGAGCTGCTGCAGTTATCAGATTAAGACTTTGTGATGGTGAAATGGGGAAAAAATACTATAAAATGCTAAATACTCCAAATATAAATTGACAAAACCGACACATATTTTTCTTTGGGTTCCAGTTTGTCTCTCTATCATTTGAAAGAAGTGAAAAGGACTGCTGGTATGAGAAATGCTTTGTAGGGTATTACTGAAGCTGTGTCTTAAAAGAGCTTTGCTTACAAAACAAAATACCCATGTCTCTTGTGAATAGTCTTTTTTTTGTTTTTGAGGTAGTTGTTTGGTCTATTACAGTGTTTTCCACAGATTCACACTTATGATCTGCTCTCTCAAGTTTCCCACAGACTTTTGAAAGTAAAATATCAATGAAAATGGGTGGAGTTTGATGGAATCAATTTTACTCTACATAGGAAACAGTGTGAACAGTGTTCTGTTCACTATGGTAAAAATAAATAAAAATCTGCACATTTCAAAGGCTGTTGGATGGCCAGTAAACACTTTTTGCCTTGGTTATTTAATGGTGCCCAGGTGGAGGACACAAATGTCCCAAAGGACACAAACAGGAACCCACATCACCAATCACATGGCCTTGCCAAGCAACCGCAGGTGTATTAAAAGGCTGTTGTATGAGGCGGTGCGAAGGTGCACATTTTCCTGCACACCAAATTCAGTTTTCATTGGCTTATACCGCCACTATATGAAGATCCAAGCTTTGTCATACCCAATCCATCCTCCTCCTCCCTCTTCGTTTGTTTTCCCGTCTGTATTGTAGATAAGTGCCTCTCCATTTTGGCATCCAGTGTAGTCATGAATAGACTCTATGGTGTGTTGGCTCGGCAAGAAAGCCTGTCAAGTTTGTGTCCACTGAGTCCCTTTTTACTGTGCTGAAGCATTTAGCAGCTGCTCTCTTTCTCCCCCTATACTCCCTCAGAGCGGGTGAGGGTGTGTTTATATTTCCGCGCCCTAAGCACTCTCTACCTAGAGATTACCCTTCATTTTGCACTGTGCCACTAGAGCTGCTGACACAGCTACTTCCTACAGAGAAACTTTGCATATGTATTGACTGTGTATGCGTGTGTCCCCATGTCTCTCTCCTGGTCCCTCCACAATACGAGGTGAGCCACTGTATACTGTAGATCAGCTTACCTTGATACTGTCACACCTCTTCATTTCATTCATTACTCTTCACATTCACATGAGAGATTTGTATTTATTTAACATCTTACTTTGTAGCTTTAGATCTGGAAGGTTGTTCACAAGTCCTTCAAGTCCTATCGTGTGTGTGTGTGTGTGTGTGTGTAAGACAGTGGACATAAGTGCGTGTGTGTGTGGAAGACAGTGGACATAAGTCTGTGTGTGTGTGTGTGTGTGTAAGACAGTGGACATAAGTAAGTGTGTGTATGTATGATTATGTATGAATGGTGCTATGGAACTAGTTTAACTCCCAGCGCTCTGAGACAGCAATCAAGCTGGTCATAAATATACAGGAGCATCTGTTTGAGGTACACACACGCACACACACACACACACACGCACTGCCCCAGCAACCGGAAGGGCGATGGCTTTTTTTCTCCCCTGACAATGCTGACACCTCCCAGTGGGAGCCTGCATCGTTATGGCAAATGGGACAGTTGGATTTGCATATTCATGAATACTAATGAGTGTGCTGGAATGGAAATGGAATGTTAAAACTTTTTTTTCTCGGGCCATATGGTGGACATGACTCAGGGAGGGAATTGAGTTCACTTTGAATTTGTTTATGCATGTTGTTAAGGGAAGGATGAAAGGAAGGGCTGAGGAGGAGGATATGTACTGTGTGCTGAGTGTTGGTGTTTGAGTCAGCCAATAATAGTTAGGGACAGAAACTTAGGGAGTCTGATGGTGGGGTCGCATCACAGGGCTTCCAAAAAGTTTAATTTGTCTTTCTGCTTGTTGTCTGCGGGCCACTATCTTAGTCTTGATTATTGGATGATTGTGTCTCCCTTGTGTCATATTGTAACTTCTGATATTTTTGTTGAAAAATGCAGAGGGAACAGCTTCTGATACAGTTGTTAAATTATGAAAGCATACTGCAGGATGAGTCACGCCAAGGAGATGTTGCTTATTCTATCTGGCAAGGCTCTCGTGTGTCTCAGCAAAACAGCCAGAAGGTCAAAAGTCAACATTTTAATAAGCTTCGTACAGAAAAATGCTTTCATCTACGACGTGAGACAAGGTGCGTCGGAGGGGGACAAGCAGGTCAAAAGTTGCAAGAAACTCCTGCACACTGTCTGACTTGCAAAAAGTTAGTTTAAAAGTAGGCAACGTTTTGGTACTAGACGTACATCTAGGTGGTCTGGAGAGAATACATCTCCAGACCATCTTTTATTTTCCTGAAGATGGTCTAGTACCCAAACATTGCCTACTCTTAAACTTTATATTCTTTTTTGTAAGACAGTGTGCAGGAGTATCTTTGCAAACAAGCAAGATCTTGCCTTGATTTAATGGAATCAATACACACTGATTCAGTGGTTAGAAATAGAAAAAAGCAATTGTTCCCTCTAATCTTTTGAATCTATCTGAAGAGCCTTTTATTTTTTTTATCTCCTTGTGTTTTATCTCCCTAACACTAAACTGTGCTAACAATAATTGCCTCCATCCTTGCATTCCTCTCCTCTCGTCATACTGTAACCTCTTCCCTCCTTTCATTCCTTCAACAATCACCGGTGCACATGCCCACCTGACAAGATGAGCTCATCAGTGGCCTGGGGCTCACTGCTGCTTTAAAAAACAAAAAATAAATAACGTACTACTGCGAACTTTCAATACCTTAGTACCCGAGACAAACACTCTCTCTCTCTGTCTCTCTGCCTCTCTCTCTCTCTCTCGGAGGAGCAACAATCTCTCTCTTCACTCTCTCACAAACAGGAGACAAGTGTTCCATCTCATCAGGTCCCCTCTCTCCCACCTCTGCGCCATTTCTGAGGGAGGAATACAGGTTAAGTTGTGTGAAAACACTGTGACAGCACATGCAAATTCAGCATAGCCCACCCACAATGAACCTGTCACTCTGAAAGATTGTCTCCCTCCTTATGTATAGGCGTGCTTATTTGCCTAATCAAATTTAACCTTTTTTTCTGTGCCATCAGGATACTAAGGTAGCTCTGCTTAAAGCTGTTCAGCACCAGTCCATACCTCGTGTAGCCAATTGTAGCCCTTAGGCCTTTTTTCCTTGTTCATTTTGTAAGTTGTGCATGTTCTTTTCCAAACAACAACATCCCCAAGAGCAGTTTCACTGGGCTGAGTTCACCCCTTACAAATGATACGCTTCCTCTTCTTGTGTGTATGTATAAACATCCTCATGTACAGTAAGTACAGTATCTGCAAGACTTACTTGGAATCTTGAAGCCATTCCTAAAGGAATTCTTATTGGCAGAAAAACCTAACTGCTCATGTTTTACATCCCCAGTTCTAATCTTTACTCATAATTGTCTAGTCAGACGATACACACTGGGCTTTCTGCCTTTCATCAGTCGCTACATACAGTAATCTCCTTATGTTCCACCTTGGCTTACAACTTTGACTGATCAGTTAAACACTTAAAAACTATTAAAAATTAAAAAATAATAATAATAATTTGTGTATATAACACAAATAAAAAAGTAAAACCTAACCACACTTTTGCATGTTAAAATGGAATCTATATCTATATATATAGATATAGATATATAAATATATATAGATATAGATATATATCGATAGGCCTGTACGATTTGGGGGGAAAATATGAATAAATATCAATCACAAATATCAATCTTTTTTTTGCTTAGAATTGATATCACGATTAACTGCCACGATTCAAAACACATTTGCAACACCAAACCAAGGTTATTATAGTTTTGCATTTTTCTTTAGTTTTTATTTTGTATATTTTTTGTTTTCAAATTCAGTTCAATTAGTTTTAATTAGTTTTTAAAGCAAGTTTGCTAGTTTAGTTTTAATTTTTTGAAAATGCTTAGTTTTAGTTTAAAGAAAGTTATTTTTTATAAATCAAATTCATTTAAAAATTTGCAGGGTGAATCAAGATTGTGATTTTGTAACGATTAATCGTGCAGGCCTACTATACAATCTATTAAGTGCTAGTTCACTTGCTAGTGCAAGCTATTTCTTTCTGCTAAATTCGTGGCTCTCTACTGGACTGGTGACACATGCCACTATACGAGGGCTGGTGTGTAAGCTTCACCCAACTATTGACTAGAGCTCCTTGTGGATTTGCACGTTGTCCATTTGCCTCACATGTTCTCTTATTAATTCCTATATGTCTGTGGTTAAAAGAAAAACTTTTCTGTCCAACACTTTAACTGCCCTCCTTGCTATTTTTGGAAAGGGGTCAGTCAGGGGTAGACTGTCGGCAGGAGTTCGTTCCTTGTTGTAACACCACCCACTTTATCAACTGCTGTCAGATGTTGGAAAGAACTTGGATAAAGGAAAACTGCTGTGCCGGTGTTGTAGAATAGGAGCTGCTAGGATTAATGCTGTTCCCTACAAACAGGAAGTATCAGAGCGGAGGACGTTTGGACCAAAGCCGAGCCTTTGAAATGAAATGAATTGGGACAGCCTTCGTCGCGCTGGTGTGTCGCAATCGGTCTACGAATGTAGCCTCCGAAGGCGGCAGCCCCTGAATTGGGACACAGCTCTAGTCTTATGCATCTTTTTTCTTAGAATTCTTTTAAGGTATAATGGGTATAGTACTATTGAATATTGGATCCTATATTCATGCCAAGGCCAAACTTTCTGTGTTAGGACAAAGTCCCCGGCCTCCTTTATTGGCCTGTTTGGTGTTAGTTGGAACAAGCCCAATTTGCATGTTGTTGTCAACTCATTATGATCTTTAACTGCATTGATGAATGTAGATTATGTGTCCTGGTACTCAAGTAGCACGTGTACATCCACGTGCATACACACACACACACACACACACACATTAAATGAATATGTATGTCTTGCAGAAGGAAGATGAATAGTTGTGTTGTTTTACACACTGATTTGCTGTCTCTCCCAGTCAAAGCCAATTGAAATAGCACAGAGAAGTAAGAGGGAAAAAGATTGCAGAGAAGAAGGTGAGGCGGGGTCATCTGTTCTTCGTTGCATTATTCACCACACATTACACCCCACATATTACATCTTTCTTTCCTGCTTTTTACTCACTTACCTACTCCCAATGGGACCTGCTACCTTCTTTTCTTTCTATTTCTTTCTCCTCATGTAACTCAGCGGGGATAATAAGCTGATGTGATGAAACCAAAGGAACACGAGTGATGGCAGCAGAGGGAAAGATGTCAGGATTTCCAAAGGCGTAAGACAAGAAAGAGAAAGCTAAATGGTTCCCACCATTCACAACAAACTTGTTGCAGTATAATTTCCTTGTAATGGGTCATAATAATTAGATTAGATCAGAGTTTTTAACCCCCACCCCCCGCCTGTCACTCAATCTCTGTGTAGATGAAGTGATAAAAAGCGCCAGGTGAGCAAGGCAGACAAGAGAGCGAGAATGAGCAAGGGATGTCTGGATTGAGATGGTGTTTTTTAGGCCGCTGTGCTCTGTTACCAAGCAACAAGCAGAAAAGTCCTGAGTCACTGGGTTTCTCTGGTGAAAGCAGCTGATCTCGTCGAGGTGAAAGGCCTCCTTCCAGGAAAATATTGACTCAAAGTGACAACAAAAAAACAGCTGCAGAAGACTGAGGAAACACAGAAAACGGAGTTTAATGCTGACTTATGTGCTCATTTATGAAGGGATGGAAGGCAGTATGTGTTTGTACACGGGCCTAGGTTTGTGTAGTATGTGCCTATGCCTCTGTATGTCCTTGGTGGCTATTTTTGTTGGTTGTGCATTCATGCGTGTGAATGTTTGCGTATGTGTATATAGTTAAAGTGACCGAGTTAACCCCGTAATGTGTGAATCTGAATTATTCATAGTGTGAAAGCCTATGAGACCCTCTAACCTCAGTGTTACAAACAACTGCCTTCCTCGCTGTATGCGGACGCAGCCTTCATGCTTCTGTATCTGGATGCAAAGGGTAGTGCTTTTTGTTATTTTATATTTTTACAAGAGCACAAACTTGCCAAGCGCTACAGATTATGCACTGGAATATAAATTATAGCATCGCACTGCGCTACATCGCATGTTTTGTTGTTCTGATTGGTTGTAGGTCTATCCAATTGCATCGAGAGGCACTTTAGTCTACAGCCGCTGATAATGCCGCTTCGAAAAGTTGAAAAGAACGGAGAAGTTCCAGACTAACTTGCATTTGCGATTTGTTCAGGCTTTGTTAGGCTAGCAGAATCCTGAAACTCTACAATATTTATTCATAAAAATGATCTAACCTTTATATGTTGACATAAAGGATATACTGGTAATAAGTTATTGATATGTGTAATGATATGTAAGCCTTACTTAACTTGGTCTGTGTTTAGGTTTACATGCATTGGCAAACACTCATGTGTATTCTCATGGGTCCACCAGTAGAACCTTTTCCTACTAGTCAGTCAGTCCTTTAGGAGTTAAAATATGTTTTACTCTATCTTCTTATTCTTAAGATTGAAAAACTGCATGTTCATGTGTCATCAAAAAAAAAACATGATCTGGAGATTTGCACGTTGCATTAAAAACAGAAGGCATGAAGACAACTTAGTTGCGTCTGAATTAAATGGAGAGGAGTCGATATTGCCTACAGTGCGAACACTGCTTTTCCTGTTCCTATGATCAGAGTTGTTAATCAGTGGAAACGCAGACATACAGTGGGTGTCTAGTGACTCAGCTCCTTCCATTGTGTGTCTTTCTGTGTGTGGGTTGCTTGGACGCTCCCTGCATTGCAAACAAAATTGATGGGGAAACCTTCAGTGGGTCATGATGATGATTCATACAAGTGCTTGCAGTCTCGAATACTGTATGCTCCGCTCGGGTTCTAGCTGGGTCACGCAAACAAAACTTTCATCAGAAGTTGACTGGCAGGTGCTTTCTGTGCATCTGCGTCTTTCTGTCTGTTAAATCTGCTCCTTACTGGGTATGTGGCCCTGGGGCCTGATTTAATGGAGGAATGAAGTGCTCACTAATAGCTGCACATACGTACGTGCTGGCACACACACTCTCACAAAAGGGAACATTCCACATACAGGCACATATATTTAAACACAAGAATACACACTTCTACCCATATTAAAAACAACATAAATGGCTTCCACCGTGCTCCAGTCACACAAAGGGAGGGATGATGAACGGAGGGAGGGTGGAAGACTGTCAAGAACAGTGTATCAAAGGAGAAAACTGAGGGAGTGCAACAGAGGAGAGGCAGCGCAAGATGTGCCTGTTATATACTGTCTCCAAATAGCAATTGTTTCATTTCTCCTACTGGCATGCGTCTTGTGTCTATTCCAACATGCTAAATGGTTTGTGTTTATGTGTACCAAGGACTGGGTCAGTAACCAGTCATTGTTTACACATAGATGCCTCTTATCAACATGTCATCAGTGAGATAATGATTGTAGAGGCAGAGAGAGAGCCTGAGACTGTCAAACTCAAAGCATTACTGGCTTCTGGCCCCCTTTCTTTGCTCTGAAATTCTTTTTTTTTTTTTTAATGCTGTCAGAAACCATTTCTATATTAGAGTAGATGGGTAATAATTTTAATATCACATATAAACAGGAATGTGACATGGCGTGGCATGTTTCTTGGAACATCAGTACCAATGAGATTGCATCACTGAGACCTCGCACATTTTCCAAGCGCAGAAATTACTTTCATCTAAATGCAACATTTGTCACAGTGCTGGGTAAATATTGCAGGTGAGCGTGTGGGTGTTGCTCAACACTTGTATGTTTCTTGTGTCTTGTGAGGAAAGGATAAGGTTAATGTACGGAGTGTGTGCGCTACAGAGGATTATTTAGATGGAGCAGGGATTTTCATCTGCCTCATCTAATGAACACCGCAGCTTGTAATCAAATCCACAACAAGGCTGTGCCGCCTGCCTACGTTGTGTGTGTGTGTGTGTGTCGAATGAATGGACATGACTCTCGTAACTTGGACATGGATGTCAGCCTTGTAATCCAATCACAGGGCCGGTAAATTAAATTATAGAGAGCAGCTAAGAGATGGGTGTGTCTCTATAGTGCCAGGCAGAGAGATGGAGCTGGGCTCTTTGCCTAGAAACACTGTAAGCAGGAGTTGGAAAGTGGCCTTGCAAAGTCAGCCATGTTAGTCAACCGGTGTGGAAGATTAACACTGAGAATTAATGCTTGCATTTGATAAATCAGGTCAACTGTGGTGGCTGGGGATAGTTTACAATTACCCAAATAGCAGTTCTGTTGAAGTAGCTAGCTCTTTGAATCAGTATACTTTGGTGACTGATTCAAACCAAAATGATTGTAAATGCAAACGGCGTCTTCCATATTTGCATAGTAGTAATAGTAATAGTGTTATAATTAGTTTAAATAGAAAACAGAGAAAAGCCCCTCAATTTGACAGTAGCCATCTAGGAGAAGGAACTAAAAGTGGAGATACTATTTGTCAGAGGAGAACAAGGATGTTGTGTTGAAAATGTTCTCAAATTAATCAGAGAAAAACTACTCTCATTTGTTTGCCTCCTGCTTCCGTTCCGTGTGATTCATTCGTTTATGTAGACAAATGTATGGTGTCACATTAAGGTTTTGTGTGGGTTTGTTTGTTACTATTTCACACCCTGTTCTAATGTGACACCATACAAATGGCTGCAGACACCATGTGTGTGTTTCTGAGAAGACGGATGGGATGGGGAATATGAGAGTAAGAGAGTGAGAGACAGAGAGACAGAGAGGCTTGAGTTAAATTGGAAAAGTAAATCCTTTTGGTATGATGCCAAATCATCACAAATGTAAAAATTGCCCAGCTAAGACTGGGGACGAGAATGGAGAGATAAGGGATACAAAAAAGTAAGGAGGGGGGGGGATGTAAATGTAAATTGCACTTAAATGTAATTGTATATTCTCACTGTTTCAGTATTTTCCTTCCTCACTCGTTCCATCATAAACAGGTGCAGATGCAGGAAATGGTACTAAAGCTCTATCTGGGGCCTTGGAAATGGAAAATGTATCTCACTTGAACTAAAGAGCCACCTTTTCACAAAGTTCTCATCTAAAAAGCCCCCGAGTACAATTAGCCAACTTTGCATGGCTGCTAAAAAGAATCTTAAGAGATGTGGCTTTCACTTTGAATAAGGTTAGCTGCCGCTGAATAAGGTTAGCGCTTCCCTTTTTATATCTAAATGGGTTTAGCAATTGCAGCTTGTGCTTTGGTAATCATGACGTTTGTTCTCTGCTGAATGCTAACGTCAGTGCTAACCCAGTTTCATCAATTCTAACACTGTCTTCCAAATTGAATTAATTCACAGGAGGATGTCAACAATAACCCCTAGAGCGCATGTGAGAGGGAACAGCTGAATCCTGAGTGGCTTTGCCTCTTTTTGACTCCGATACAAACGAAGCCTTGCCTCGTCTCGCAGTGTATTTAAATGTGCCTTTATAACGTTGTCTTTAAAAAGAAAACTACTGATAATCAGACGCACATTCACTCCACATGCTGCATATCTTTAAACTAGTTTTAATCTGCCGTATGCATCAAAGATAATGGTAGGAAGAAAGCAGGCTTGTGCGTGTGTGTGTGTGTGTGTGTGTGTGTGTGTGTGTGTGTGAGAGAAATAAAGTTAATGTTATGCATTAGCTAAAACTGTCTTTCCTCATCACAAGAGACTGGGTTGTATAATCCAAGCCTGTTTGAAGTTAGTGTGTGAGTGTGTGTGTGTGTGTGTGTGTGTGTGTGTGTGTACAGGACATGCTTGCACATTCATACATTTGTGTTCATGTGCACACACATGCATACTCGGCTGGATTATTTGAGATCCAACAGCCTCAGCCAATTCTAATGAACCAATTATAGTAAAGTCTTTGCCTCCTCTTCTCTTCTCTTCCATTTGATAGTAAGAGTCATACTGTGGACTAAGCTGCTTTACTTTATTGCATCTCATTAACTCCACCAAAACAATGTTTGAAGTCCAAATCAGCTGTTTGAAAAGAACATGGTATGTATCAAAATGAGTCCCAGACCCAAAGTTAATTGTGACTAGAAATTTTATTCAGTGTTCCAATCAGCCCAATAGATAGAAAAGTCTTCCCCCTTCCCCCAGACACTACCTGTCAGATGTGCTGCATTTTGTCGCCCATTTCCAAAAAGACACACAGTGCATTCTCTGAACATTTTTGTTTCAGAGGTGCCCTTCTAGTTTTACTCCTTCACGATTTAATTTTCTTTCAGAAAGGCTACATGCCAACAAACCATAACCAGCATTCAGCCCGTGTACTGGAGCTAAAATAATAACTTTTGTTGCCGTCACAGCCTGTATTGGGACAGATGTTCATTGTGCTAAACCTAACAGCAGTCAGACTCACTGAAGGTGCATGCTTTGTGTCTTTATTTGTGTTCACATACAATCTTACATTTGTTCAGGATAAGCATTTTTTGTGTCTTTCATATTTCAGGTTAGACAGTTGGCCTGTGCTCGGTGTTGCTATAGGAACCACAAAGGTCAATAGAATGTTTTCTGAGTGTGTATATCTGCGTTGAAGACAAATTGAACTGTCTGAGCAACAGAGAGACACTCTTTTCTTTTGCTTCCCCTTCTTTTAGCATCTTCAGGCTCCTTATTTTGTCCCTCCCTCACAATAAACCCCTTTTCACAGGCCTCTGCTCCTCCATTCTTCTTTCTCTCCTCACTGGTTTATAGACAGTCTCCTCTCTTGCACGACACATACTTCTAGAGAGGCATTCTCATTGACACTGTGCTGACAGCTATCTAATTGCCCTTGCATCCTTATGAGTATCTCTGGAGCGTGCCCACAACCCCCCCCCCCCCAAAAAAGAAAAAAAAGCTATTTCCAGTGCTTGTTCCTCACTACATTGTGTGGTATTTTATAGTGTCTTTCATTGTCCACTGGCTGTAGCCAGGAGTGCCTCATCAACGTACAGCTCGATAGTGTTCAGTTCAGATTGGAGGATTTCCGTCAATGATGGGAGATGAGAGGAGGAGGGAGGAAAATGAGCCGGGAGGAAAAGACAGAGAAACCTTTCCTTTACAGATGAATTTCAGGTGTCTGTGTGCTGGCATGGCAAAGAGAGAAAGTGTTGATGCACAGATGGGCATCACAAATAACAGCATGATAAAAAATGTCGTCGCTTGGTTTTATGTATTTCTATGCACAGTTTTTGAGTAACGTTTTTTTTTTGGTAAAAAAAGCATTTGATTTGCGATCATTGTGTAGATTAGTACCCAGACACAGCACACGCACACACGCACACACCCAGTTTGATGAGACAGATGGCAAACGGCTGGTGGATGAACCAAACTGTCCGTGTTATCTTTAGGTGTAATGGTGCGGTTAATGATTCGGCCTTGCTTGAACGCTATAGAATATTACATAAATTACAATGTATGCATTATCAGTTATGCCAGAGACAGAAACATTTATCTTAGTTTGAGTAGCTGTTGATTGGCCCTCTCTCCCAGACACCGAGCGATATGAGAGCCAAAATCAGCCAGACAAAGGATCAAAGTTTTGCCCTGAAACTTGATTTGTTTTTAGCTTGACCCGATTGGATTATCAGGATGCTGCGCTGAGCTCCAAGGCTACAGCATGTTTTATAACATCCAAACTACCATAGTGGGTGGATTCAGCTACATGTCCTTGGAGGGAGAGACAGTGAGAGAGGCAGACTGTGTGAGTGTGTTTATCTACGCCTGCCAGTGTATCGTGTTGAATTTAGGGTCTGTTTGAGGAGGATCAGACGGACAAACCACCTGAGTTTATTGATTCTGTACCATCCTATTCTTCCCTAAGGACAATACCACAATACATCACTACCTTCTACACCCCTGTGTCTTTGTAATAACCCTACATGAGCACTATCTGGGGCTATGTTATGTCGTTTGTTGCTACCTCGGTGTGATTCCCATGAGAATAAACGAGGCACTGGTATTATCCTGGCCAGTCTCACGTCACCTGAACCAAGTCATCAGTCACTTCTGTGTGTGTGTGTGTGTGACATGCACACATAATTCTTAGCTTCCCTCTGTAGTGTGACAAGATGAGAGGACCTGTGAACATGGCAAAACATTGCCTGTGTCTCGCGTGTGTGTGTGTGTGTGTGTGTGTGTGATGTGTATTTCCTTTTACTGCTCATGTGGGAATATGTTTTTGTTGAGATGCTTACATGCAGTATAGAAATCAGTGTTTTCAGGAACAGTGTAACAAAGACAAAGAAGGCCAAGATTTAATTTCATGAACACAGACAATACCGAATCATCGCTGTCGGCCGATATTTCCTCGTTGATTGGACTGCCATCGGCCTGTCGGTCAAAAAGATGGCATTCACCAAAGGCAGTGGCTGATGTTCTTTTTTGTCTGTCCTCATTCTTCAGAGGTTTTCCCCTTTCTAATCAACCCTTATTCAAAGTCTGCTGTTCCTCAGAAATAAATTCATCCATGTAAAAGAAAATAATTAACAGTAAAAATACATATGACTGTTTAGCATCTAAGCCTTACTTTCAAACCCTGTTTAAAACGGCCTATGCTTCTGAATGTTTTGAGTGTACAAGGTAACAAAAGGTAGTTCCAACATAAAGAAACAACCGTTTGTCCAGATTAGTCCTAGATCTGGGAGGTATAAAATCTGTAAAGCTACCCCTAGTAGAGTACCTGTGAACTTCATTTACTCTAACATATTTAAAAAAATATTTGGGAACATCTCCATAAACAATTTTGTGTACCATACCTAGCTTGTGAGGACTAGTTTCAGTTTTCTTACATCGCCACGGGGGTGGGGGGTGCACAGACCTCACTCCTACCAGATAGACCTCCAGTGACATGAAGGAACCCATGACGACCTTCGTCTGGTAGGAGTTGCAGGGGGCGGGCCGGTGGTCCGGTTAGTTGGACTCCGCCTGTGCCAGTCTCCAGGTGCAGGTCTGTCTTCTGGGTTTGCTCCCCTAGCCACTGTACCCTCCTTTAACTCACTTAGCTGTGGGGTTGCCTTCCCAGTCGTTGTGGTGGTTCTCACACCACCATCCTCCACCTACGCCGCCGTTGGGGTCTTAACTATTTACCCATAGCTGGGGCTATTTACCCATAACTGGGACAGTGGTTGACGGGCATCAGGGCGTTTCTACTCACCGATGGGCCTGCATGCCACGTCTCTGGGGCCCACTGCTGCTCCGAGATCCTGTACAACTTAGCCTGGAACCACAAGGGACCAGTTCCCATGTGTGGGAGGCGTGTACGAGGTCTTGGCAGTGGAGAGGCTATGTACCAGCAGAGGAGGCGACACACACTCGGCTCCTCTTTCAGCCCCTGAAAACAAAGGGCTGTCCGGTGGCAGTAGCTGGAAGCAGCAGCATGTAGCATGTAGCATGCAACATGCACTAACTAAAGCACTACTACTCCAACACTACTGCACTGACGCATCACACGCCCTGCGAGCGCACACACACACACACACACACACACACACACACACACACACACACACACACACACACACACACACAAACAACACAAGACAGAGACACACACACACACACACACACACAGATACAAGACAAATATGCACACATACACACACACATACACACACACACAAACAAACAACATGAGACAGACATGCGCAATGACACAGACACGAGACAGACACACACACAGATACGAGACAGATACAAACACACACACAAACACACACACTAGACAGACACACTAATACAAAGAGACACGCGCACACACACACACACACACACACACACACACACACACAGACAGATATGCACACAGACACACACACACACACACCACAGACAGACACACACGCACACAGACACGAGACAGACACACACACACATACGGACACACACACACACACAAAAAAAACACGAGACAGACACGCACACACAGATACGAGACACACACACACACACACACACACACTACAAGTACAAATACATTTTCCTTTCCTTAGCCAGGCAGAAGCTTTCTGTACCACTTCTTCTTCTTCTTCTTCTGCTTTTTCATTACCTGGCTCTGAAGATCTTCCAGCTGGGACCTCATGGAGCTCTCTGTCCTCTCCCACTCCTGCTCCTTTTCCTGCTGAGTCAACTTCAGGCTTTCTGTGGCCTGAAGGAGGGATGACTTGTCCTCCTTCCACTCGTTGACATGACTCTCCAGCTGCTGTTCAAACTTTTTCTCAAAAGCAGCCATGAGGTTCTTGTTGTTCTGGTCCTGCATCTCCAGCTGGGCTCTATGGGAAGCCTGGGATCTTTCCAGTACCTCCTTTGCCTCCTCATCCTTTTCACAGAGAGCTTCCTCCATCTTGCTCAGTTTGTCCTTCAGCTCCTGAGCTTGAGCCCTCTCCATCTCCAGATAGCTCTCCAACGTCACGTTGGTGGTATTACTTACCGTGAACATCTGTCTCTCTTTACGAAGCTCCATCTTTTGAGTCTCTACAATATTTTTCAGGGCCTCCTTCTCTCCCTTCATCTGCTTTAATTCGACCTTCAGGTCTTCAGTAATGAAGTACTGCAGGTCCAGATCTTTTAGGGCTTTTCGCAGCCTGTTGCCGGTTCTGACCATCTGGGATTTCAGATGCTCTGTTTCCCTGGGTGGGGAGGGGACACGTTGGGCCAGAGCCTCATCCAGCTGGGCTCTATGGGAAGCCCGGGATCTTTCTAGTACCTCCTTTGCCTCCTTCTCCTGTTTTCGGAGAGCTTCCTCCACCTTGCTCAATTTGTCCTTCAGCTCCTGAGCTTGAGCCCTCTCCATCTCCAGATGTCTTTCCAACTCTAACTCCACGTTGGTGGTCTTACTTACCTTGAGCATCTGCCTCTCTTTACACAGCTCCATCTTCTGAGTCTCCACTTCCTTTTTCAGGGCCTCCTTCTCTCCCTTCATCTGCTCCAATTCGACCTTCAGGTCTTCAGTAATGAAGTACTGCAGGTCCAGATCTTTGTGGGCTTTTCGCAGCCTGTTGCTAGTTTTGACCAGCTGGGATTTCAGATGCTCTGTTTCCCTGGGTGGGGAGTGGACACGTTCAGCAAGCTGAACCTTCAACTCACCTATCTCCTTCTGCATCAGCTCTTTCTCATGGCCCCAACTGCTGCCCTCTCTCTGTTGTTGGAGCTGATCCAGGAGATCGGCCAGCAAGTCTTTTCGGATGATCAGGTGAACTTTTCCCTCAGATTCACATTGGGTGAGCGTCGCCTCGCTCCTTCAGCTCACACCGTACTTGTTCTTCAAGTGAACTGAGATAGAAATCCATTCGTGGTTCAGTCTCTCCGGAGTTGAATTCCATGTTTTCCAGTGTTTTCCCTCCTGTTGCAATGTGCACCTTTGGATTGTCACAGTCAAATGACTCTCTGATACAAACTGCTGTCTGAGTGAATTTGTGTCAAAACTCAAGTTGGGTTCTAGTATTCAAGTGTCGTTATGACAACAACAAAAACATGTATTATGTTTTCAATCCAAATGGTTGATTGTATTCCATTCTTGCTGTGATTCTATTGTTATTATGGAACACCAGTTTGTTTATGTTTGAATATACTGTACAATATGAATGTAATGATTTCTGATGATTTGTAAAAAAAAATGACAAAGAAAGAACACTTTACGAATTATGGAAAGGAAGAAGATGGATGTAACCAGCATGCACATGTGCTTCCTTCCTTGCTTAAATATGGGCCATAATTGACACCTGTTTCTTCACAGAATCAATCACCTCACTAATTGAACACAACGCTGCTATTATTTTGAATGTGTCCCTTTCAATTACAGATGCAATTACACAGAATGAGCAGCATGCATGTCATGACTGTTGGGTTTGTTGGTTTTCTACACATACTAGTAAATTATTTGCTATGTAGAAATATCACTTCTAACAAAAAATATGATTAATGAGTTAGTGATGTTGGACTGCTATTATTTTGAACACAACTGTATCTTATGCATCTGTTGTGGCGTCAATTTTGTGCGGGCAAAATGTTTTGTTGGCCATTTGCAGTCGGACTCAAACAACCGTATCTAGCAGAAGAATGTAGCACTTTGAGGTTTGTCTTAAATGTAAAGTGCATTACAAATAAAATGTATTATTATTAAGACGTGGGTCTTTACGTTCCAGCACAATAAGCCCCAGTACCTACTTCAGACATCTTTTCAAAGTCTGTTCAAAGTCTACCAGTGTATGGTAGGCATTAGTCTGGTCAAGGCTGAGGCCACGAAATATGTCATTTAGTTCTAATACTGATCTGGAATTGTGTGTGTGTGTGTGTGTGTGTAAAGAGCACCAGCATGCACTCTACCTTTAACCCCTTGTATTTCTCTAGGGGGGAGGGTCTTTTTTATGTCTGTAGGACACAGCCATTCATATCCAGGATCAAGGCGCATGGGTCAGAGGTCAGGGCCGCAGTAACAGCAGCAAATTCTTAGGCCTCTGGTCTCGTATAACCGCTGCACTGGGGTCAGATTTGTGATTGTTGCACTGGGTTGAGTACTTGCTTCTTGGGATGGAGAGCTTATTTGTGATCAGGCGGAGTAGTTATTTATTTATTGAGGTTGACTGGAGTGGTAAAAGGTGAGGTAATCAGTTGTAAACTGGAGATTTGAGGTTAAAGAAGAAATGAATTGTGGTCT